>CM046456.1:16312793-16660293 GCA_025506515.1 Flaveria trinervia | reverse complement strand
CGTGATTAACAGAGCTCATTGTCATGACCATGGCTCAGTAGAGGATCGTTGTCAGCTCATCTTCTTGGGCATGATATGGTTACATGTTGTTTGATAGACATCATCTTTCATTTCATAACTGCCATTTTCATCATTATGTTTGTTATCCTCATTACCACGCCATTATTATGATTCATGATGCTGTCACTCACCTGTGTCACTATGGTCGGGAAGAGTGTTGCTAGTTGTTGAGCAACCATGCGGCTATATCAGGGTTTCCAGCTAGATTGATTGCATTAATTGGTGCAACCAAATTGGGCGACACTCTACAGTCCTTTGCAAAGTGCCCCGGGCGCCTACAATTCACACAAACTCGACACGGCACCGCTGGAGGATGATGATAGTTACATTTCCCATACTTAGGATGTGGCCCGACATAATCCTTTCTCCCTTGGTTCACCGCCACAAAGCTTCTAGTCACTTTTTCCTTCTTATCGAATCTTCCCCCTGTTTGTCTACTCGATTCCCCCATATCTCTTCTTTTCTCACTACCTTTTACCTAGCACCCCAGTTCCTACCATCTCATCAGTTAGAGTGTCCGCCTTTAAATCGCACTTTGTATAGTCGGGGGTGCCACAACAGTCACCAAACCACGTATTTAAGGTACTAATCCCCAAATGTAACGCTCAATCCACTTTGACTCAGGTGTCACCAGGTGTGCCACCAGCCTTGCTAACTCATGAACCGGTCTGTGTAAGCAGCATAACCCGACCCTACCATCGAATGGTTCTAGAATTAAAGCTCTAACTTCTGCATTTCATTCCTTGGACAATATTCTTAAGTTGCAAAGGCTTTGAAGTCTGCCCAAGCCATGGCCATTGCTGCCTCCCTACCTCGAGCCTGCACTTGGGGTATTCCACCATGTTAACGCTTTTCCCACCGGTGAACATGTAGCATACTTCACCTTTTGATTTTCAGCACAGTTGCTGATGTCCATCACAGATTCCAACTTCTCAATCCAACGGGTCAAGGCAATAGTTTTGTGTCCTCAGAATTTGCACCTCTACTTGGTTAGAACCCTAGTTGTTTAGAGACTAGCTACTTAGTAAAAATGGAGAATGGTAAATTTGTGAGAGCCAGTGAAATAATTAGAGGGTGCATGATTACATTAGAGGATCATGCCTTTGATATATACTTAATACCTTTTGAATTGGGAAGCTTCGACGTGGTGGTGGGAATGGATTGGTTGTCAAAGTTTGGAGCTGAAATTGTTTGCTGAGAAAAAGGTGGTGCGAGTCCTATGCCTAATGGTGATGTGCTCAAGATTCAAGGAGAGTGACCAAGAAGGAGTTTAAAGATAATCTCATGTATGAAAGCTTGCCGTTGTCTGCAAAAGCAATGTTATGCATTCTTGGCATATGTGGTGGAGAAGAAACCGAGGAAGGGAAACTGGAAGGCATTCCGATGGTGCGAGATTTTCCGGAAGCATTCCCTGACGATTTGTCCGGTTTAGGGTTGCGCAACATATATATATATACATATATATATATATATATATATATATATACATATACAATATATATATATATATACATATACATATACATATACATACATATACATATACATATACATATATATATATGTATATATATAGTGTGTATATATATATGTATATATATATATATATATATTATAGGGGAGAGTTCAAATGAGAAGCATATTTTTCTGTGAGAAGTCTAGGAATCAATCTCAGCCACTCATTTTTATCACATGCAAATCACATGCCATTTCCCCCTTTTTTTAAACGTTCGTAACTTTTTTCACGACATTATTTTTTCAAAAAAATTCACCATAAAATTCAGTATTTTTTATCTTTCAAACGCCTACCATATTGATATACTGTTTAAAAAAATCATACGTCCGTTGTTTACATATGTGTAAATCTAGTTATACACATGTGTAGTACTAGATTTACACATGTGTAAATCCGATATTACACATGTGTAAAACGAATTTCGTTAAAAAAACGGGATTTTTTTATTTTATATAATTTTTATATATTTTTTTATGAAAGAGGGAAAGTTGGGGAACATTTTGTGTTTTTATTTTTTTTTTTATGTTATTTTTTGATTTATAAATTTTTTAAATATGTTTTTTTGTTAATTACAATTTTGCCGTTAAAAACTAGTGTTTGAGATTGGTTCGTAGAGTTCTCACAAAAAAAACTAGTTCTCATTTGATCCCTCCCCTATATATATATATATATATATATATATACACACACATACACATACACATACACATACACATACACATACACATACACATACACATACACATACACATACACATACACATACACATACACATACACATACACATACACATACACATACACATACACATACACATACACATACACATACACATACACATACAATACACATACACATACACATACACATACACATACACAAACAGATAAGTACTGACGTCCTATGAAACACCTGAAAAGCAGATGCAAAGTCTGATGAGTAGGTGTTGAGGACAGTATGAAACAGCTGAAAGGCTATGAATTGATGAAAACTATTGATGAGAACTTTCTCTTCAGTTGTTTCTACAACTGCTGTTTCATTCTACACAACTGAAGCAAACCCATGTCTTCAGTAGTTTTATAACTACTGATGACTAACACCAAGTCTTCAGCTGTTTACAACAACTGATGACAAAACCACTGTCTTCAGTAGTTTCACAACTACTGATGACAAACACCAAAGTCCTCAGTTGTTTCATCATCTGAAGTCAAAACCATGGTCTTCAGTAGTTTTCTAACTACTGATGCCTAAAACCACGACTTCAGCTGTTTCAACGTCTGAAAGGGTAATACCATGTCAACAGTCGTTTAAAACTACTGATAACTAACACCAAATCCTTCAGTCGTTTTCTAACCCGCACCCTATAAATATCCCTGACCTAATCCTTCAGAGCTTCATCTTCTTCAAACCTAACGTTCATCTCTCCAAAACTTCTCTCTCCTAAATGGCGTCCATGCAACTCAAACCGCGACACAACTGTGTAGCTTACCTCACTAAATCGCCATTCTGGGCTAAGTTCGATAATGCTATTGATCTTATGGTCCAGTCACCCTACCAAACGGCCTTTCTTCTCAATCCAATCCTTCATGCCGAATCCCTTAACCAGTTTTGGATGAACGTCACCCTCACCACTGGGGAGAACAACACAACGTCTCTCCGGTCGGTCGTCAACAACCACGAAGTGGTCATCACTCCCGATATACTTCGTCAAACTCTACACCTGGATGATGCCACTTCTCCTGCTGGATATCCAAAGGGCACAACTGATTTATCCTTTGCCCACCATGGATATCAGGGAAACCTTAGTGCCTCCACCATACTGAAGAAACATTTCCATGATACTGAACGTCTAATCTTTCACATGGTAAATGTCTGTTTGGCTCCTAAGACTTCGTCTTGGGATCAAATGTCTACAAAGTGGCAGCAGGTAATGTATTCCATTCTTGAGCAACAGCCTTTAAATTTTTCAGAACTAATATTTTCAGAGCTCAAGGATATGGCTCAAAAACAAACTGCTAATCGTTGGATATTATATCCGCGGTTCATAATGGCCATAATTACAAACCAGCTTCAAGCTGAGGGACTTGTTGGCCTGGGAGTCCCTGCTATGGTTGTTTTGCCTGAAGTATACTCCCGGCACAACTCTGACCAATCACTCAAACTGGCTGCCAAGCTGCACAAACCCACGCAGCTGGAACCCACAGCCACCACCTCCAAATAAAAAGTCCCCACCCAACCCACTAAAAAGAAAACCAAAAAGGCTACTCAGGGAAATGAGTCCCCCGAGGATGCCCCTGCAACACAAACGCAGGCTATATCCACTGGTTATAACCCCCTAGTGGATATCAGGACTCTTCCAGCCATAGCCGCTCAGGATTCCTCTCAACAGGAGCCTGCAGCCACCACACAAGGGGTACCCACACATCTAGGATCTTCCTCACTTGAGGAGATTGCCATTGAAGAGCACCTTCCTCCCCAGGTACACACTGCTTCTACCCCATCACCCCATGCAACCGCCCCCCAAAGTCCTACATTGCTTGTTGCACAAGTGCTGACTCAATTGCACTCCTCACCCCCTCCCCAGATACCAATTACTACTGGGAACACCTCTACCATTGAGGGGGAGGACCAAAGTGCAGCTGAGAACCCACAGCATAGGGGTTACAATGTTCCTTCTCCTAGTGTAGCAATGGAGATTGGAACTTCTGGTGAGGCTGCCACTTCTCCTGCGTCAGCATATGATCAGGTTGTAGTTGGTACCATTACTAAGACCTTACCAGAGGCAACTGCTGATGACGGACATAGTCCTGAGGCAGGAAGTCCCCAGTTCCAAGACAAAGGGGCACATGCTACAACTGAGCTACACTCAGTGCATGTTCATCCTGATCCTATCAGGAGGTCAGGTGATTCAGTATCTACTGATGATGACCTGGGCTTCTTTTACGATGTAATCACCCAAAACACCATCCTGGAAGAGGAGGTGAGCAGACTCAAAGAGCTGCTTGCCAAAACTTCTAAGGACCAAAGACCATCTGCCTCTACCAACCCACAGATGGCACCTTCCTTTGAAGGTTCCCCAAACACTTTACCCTCTCACTTCACAGAGCCTCCAGCTTCTGCTTTTGGCACTATCTCTCCGGGACAGAACCCCCCAGAGCAGATGGTTGTTGTATTCCAACAATCCATACCTCTCATCACTCCCATTATCAATGACATTGTTTATAAAGCCATTGATGATAGGATTTCCTCAACTCTACAACCACTGATTGATAATGTTGTGCAAAAGACACTTTCTGCGGTACAAACCCCTACCACCAATGCATCCAAAAAGGGGGAGAGTACTGCAGTGAAAGAAAAGAAGAGGAAAAGAACTGAGGATGAGAAGGCAAAAGAACAAATCCAGGAGTTAGAGAAAGAAAAGCAACAACAACTGATCACCTACAAAAGAAAGAAAAGTGCTGGTGATCAACCTACTGCTGAAGAAAAATCCTTGGAAGAGCTGGTAAAAGATGCAGATGACACACACAGCCGATCCATGGACAAAATCATTGAGCAACTCTTCAAGCAAGGTTTTGATACAGCCACATTAGATAGTGAGATCAGGAAGTTGGAAGTGGAGGAAATTCAAACCCGATGGGCTGGGTATGATGTACTGGAAAAGGAGAGATTGGAGATCATGATTCGTTTCATTGCCAAATACTTAGGAAGATCTTTGATGGAGATTCGTGCATGGACCAGAGACAGTATTCTGGCTATAGCCACCAGAATCTGTCTGTCTGAGCAATTCCATAAGGGGATTATCATTGAAGCCCTTGATGAGGCTGGGGCTGGAAAAAGGTTTGAAATGGCAAGACTTACAAAAGCTAAACTCACAACCAAAATGCTGGAACAACCTTCCCTTTCACCCACTCAAAAACAGCCTACCCCTCAAATCTCCAAACCAATCTCAAAGCCCAAATCCAAACTCCCCAACCTTTAAAACCAACTCCCTTACCATCTAAACCAACAGCCGATGATGCACCTAAGAAGAAGAAGAGAAGGGTGTTGAGGCTAGAAGAAGAAGAAGAAGAGGATGATGTGGAAGAAGATAGGCTGCCTTTGTCTGCAGTTCTAACATTGGCGAAAGCCAAACCCATGCCCATCACTCCCACCTCACAGATGGATGCTGTGAAAGTTAAGATTGAAGAAGAACAGCAACAAAAGCTTCATGATGATGAAATGCTGAAAAGCATTGACAAAACTTATGCTGCTTCGTCATCAATCATTAGTATGAAGAAAGAAGCTCTGAGGTTGTACACTCTCGCCAACACATTTCAATATCAGAAGGAAAAGGTGAGAGTATGGCCTGATCCTAGGGTGGCTCACAGGATTGTAAAGAAAGACATTCCTTCGAGATACAAGGGCCAAGTCAAAAGGATCGTAGATGAAGAGATCACAGTGGCCCTTGTAGTATCACCCTGGGAAATTGTCGAAGACTTCAAGAAGGCCTATGAGACTAAACAACCACCCCAAAAGATGTTAGAGAACAGAATTATTAAAAAGGGGTTAGTCTACAAGAGGCTTGAGAACTTCAAACAAAATGAGCTCAGTTTGTTACTTGAAGGGACTCATCCTGATGAGTTTGCATACAGACAGATTACGACAGTTGAGCTCAAAAATGGTAAACAGGCCAAGTACATCTCAGAGCTGTATGGGCGAGAAGGATTGTTTGATGGTGAAGCCGAGAACCTGACCATGGAAGAACAAATCATGTTTCTCAGAGCATACACCAGAGAATCCTACAGGCTTATACACGGGAAGTAGATCTCATGAATAGGATAACAACTCTGTGTCCAGTTCCCCAAAACATAGTTCCCATTCATATCTTGCCAAACAAATATCTGAGATTTCTTCCCAGGCCGGAGCTTATATGGGTCATCTTCTCTACTGATCAAGAAGGAAAAAGACCAACCTTTTTGCCAACAATAAGTGGGAAAATAAATAAATTAGATGTTTTGGCTGCATTGGTTCAGGGGGGGTTTGTTGGACCAAAAGAACCAATGAGCCAAGATCAGAAAACCTCTAAGTCCCACATGATATCACAACAACTGCTGAAGACTTCATCAGCAGTTCGACAAGTACTGAAAACTCCAAACAGCTGAAGATCAAGTGCTGAAGACTTCAACAGCTGAAGACTAAAGTGCTGAAGCTGAACAGCTGAAGAACACAAGTGCTGAAGCTGAACAGCTGAAGAACACAAGTGCTGAAGCTGAACAGCTGAAGAACACAAGTGCTGAAGCTGAACAGCTGAAGAACACAAGTGCTGAAGCAGAAGTCCAAAGTACTGAAGTACAACAGCTGAAGAGTCTACAAGTACTGAAGATCAACAACTGGTGTACAAAGTCTGAAGACAAAGACTGAAGACATCAGCTGATGATATCTACTGAAGTCATCAGCTGATGATACATCTGAAGTTCAAGTCTAAAGACCAAGTACTGAAGCTTCAGTAGTTTGTCACAACAGCTGAAGAGTACTTCTTCAGTAGTTGTGATATCAGTAGTTTTATGTTTTTACTTTCAGTAGTTTTGTAAAACGACTGAAGAGCTTGTTCTTCAGTCGTTGTAGTTTCAGTAGTTTTATGTTTTTCAGTAGTTATAATAACTGATAACACTTAGTATTTTTGTAAGGAGATGTCAGCTGTTTTGACATCTTCAGTAGTTGTGTTTCAGTTGGAATAATTCTGTTAGATGTCACTATCAAGTGACATCAGCAGACGTCACATCTCTTATATAAGAGGTGTCGACCTAATTGTAAGTGTGACATTCCGTTACCACAAAAGCGAATATTGAATGAAATATATTTGCAGAGTTCTCTCTATCTATAACCGTTTCTGTTCTTCATTGAATATCGTTTCGTTCTTGTGAATTGGCTAATTCATTGTTCGAATTCCGCTGCTATACTCTCTAATCAATCAAACGTAGATCACTGATCCTAACAAAGGATTTCAATCTCTATGGATACTCTGACGGTGAATATGGCGGCTGCAACATTGACAAGAAATCCACATCAGGAGGATGTTAATTTCTTGGTGGAAGGATCATCTCATGGCAATGCAAGAAGCAATCATGTGTCTCTACATCAACTGCTGAAGCTGAATACATTGTTGCTGCTAGCTGTTGTGCTCAACTGCTATGGATTCAGAATCAGATGTTAGACTATGGATTCAACTTTATGAGTACTCCTATCCATATTGACAACAACATTGCTATCTCCATTACTAAAAATCCGGTAAAGCTTTCCAATACAAAGCATATTGATATCAGGTACCATTTCCTTAGAGATATTCATGAGAAAAATCTGATTAAACTAATCAAAGTTGACTCAAATGAATAATATGCTTATTTGTTTACCAAAGCTTTTGATGAACAAAGATTTAAGTATCTCATAACAGCTATTGGGATGATAAACATTGATTAGATTACCTCTTTTGAAAACCTTTTAATATGTAATGTTCTATGTCAATACAATTTAAGCCCTGTTACAAAAGGTCTCTCTAAAATTTTCTAAGTATAATTTCTTTCGAAGAGAAATTAACCCTTGGAAGCTATTTTCATAACTTCCAAAGCAAAATTTTCTTCTCGGAAGAGTTTTTGGTCTCGGAAGAAGTGATTGATCTCATATAAGATCTACTTCCAAGACTTATACACACTCTCCATTCGAAAAGCAATCCTGACCTTCGGAAGCAAAGTCTTTGCTTCGGAAGTAAGAATTGCCTTCGGAAGACAAATTACCTTTGGAAATGTTTTATATTCGGAAGAGAGATTTTACTGTGTAACAGAAATCTCTTGGGCTTCATACTGTAAAAAGCAAAGATTTTATTAATGGTGTCGGATTATTTAACTGATTTTAACCTTACTGCCACTGTCATTTCTTCCACTAAAACATCACATCACCTTATCCTAACCCCTATTACCGCCTTCCCACTCTCTTTTAAATAATCCCAACTACTCAATTTCATCTTCTTACTTGAAACTTTTACTTCCCTAGAAATTTTCTCTACTCCAACTTTACCCAAGCTCAAATTCATCCTCATTCACCTTTCTCCAATGGCACTCAACCCTCAACACAATCAAGTCGCACTTCTTGATTCTTCAAGAGATGTTGACTTTTCTGAAATCATCTCCTTTCTCACCTAATCATCTTACTACACATCCCTTGCCATTAACCCCATTGTTTACTCTAATCAAATGGCCGAATTTTAGGAAAATGGTCAAGTCGAAACCCTAATAGGGATTCGTGTACTAAGGTCCTGCATTTGTGGACAAGAGTTGGTCATTACTAAACAACTTATTAGGGAGCATCTTGAGCTTCATGATGAAGGAGCTCCTATTGAATTCCCCAGAGAAGATTTAGACAGCACTTATATCCTCATGGGATATGGTGGAGATGTGAGCAGGTCGATAGTCTACAAGTACAACTTCTCTTACAACTAGAAGTTCCTCCTGCATATTGTTCTCCACTGTCTGTCCAACAAATCTGGGGATGGGATCAAATCCCTTATGAACTAGGATGCTTAGTTCATGGACTGGTGAGAGGCCTCCGCTGCAATTACTCAAGATTTGTGTTCACCAATATTATTGGGAATCTTCAAAGGGAGTCATTCTTTGTATCCCCGATTCATTCAACACATAATCAACTGTGAGTTAGAAAAGAGTATGCTTGTCTGTGCAGCTGCTCTGACTGTTCCTCACATGAGGCCTACCATCTTCAAGACTTTGAAGAAGGTGTTCACCAACTTCACTGGAAGGTACACTTCTCTACTTCCGGGTATAATTGAGCGCATAGCTCCTGGTGACATCCCTGTTCACCCCACAGGTGATGAACCCACACCAGCAACCACCTCCACAATGCCAACACTCCCTTCTCTACCCATCACCATCACATACCAGAGACGCCCTAAACGAACCCTATTCAATCTACTCTGATTAAGCAAGCACCTCATGTTCAATCCAAAAAGACTTGAGTGGAAACATGGGCTCCCACTTAGTCTGAGGTCTTACCATCCTTCTCATTCAACCTTAATTTGGGTTTTGAGTCTCCTCAGTCTCAAACCCATGAGCCCAACACCCAAACCAACAGCCCTTAGGATGAGTATCTACAGTCTTCTGAGTAGCCAACAGGGACAGCCCCACCAAAGGCTTAATGCTTGTAGACATTGACCAAGGTCCCGAGTCAGTAGGCTTAACATCCCTATCCTTCACTGACCTTCTCTTTAAAACTGGTGAAGAGATAACATCTCTCCATAGCAATGAAATTAATCTACAACATCCTCTCCAAGATCAACAGAGCCAAGAGAGATCCCTTATTTCTAGCCCCCATTAGCAGCCCACAACTGAGGTGAGTCCTACTGATGTGGAGGGGACTCATACAGATTCAGCTGCCACTATAGAAGGTGCCTCAATGGACCCTATGGACAGTGGTAACATATCTGAGACTAAATCATTGGCAGCCATGCCCTTTGATGACTCTGAAAGAGACATCATTCAGCAAGGGAAACCAGGGTGCCAAGAAACCAAATCTGGTGGTGAGGCTGAACATACCAGGTATGTTACCTCATCTCCCCGTGATTCTTCAAAAGAAGATGAGGGAAGCATGCAACTCCTCGTAAAAGACCTTCTGTCTAAAGTCCCAAACCTTGAATCCTTGGTTAGGACTTTAGAAGAAAGGTCTGCCACTTAGCAACTTAAGATTGACAATCTCAAGGCTCAACTAGCTGAGAAACAGGCCGAGAGATCTATTAGGCATGTACCTGTTCAGGTCTCATTGACTTCTTCCTCTAGCTCATCTAGCTCTCAAGATGATGCTACCAAAAAGGGGTAGAATGTTCAGACACAAACACTTAAGGACCCACAGACTCATACTTCAACATTAACATCGTCTACTCCTGTCATCACTTTGTCTGAGCCATCTCAAGTTGTATTTCAAATCGACCCAAAGATGCTCAGAGATCTCTACAGAATCTTCACAAAGTTTTTGTTGAGATCCTCTACTGATCAGCCAAGCCCAAATGCTGCAATGATTTACTTGGAGCTGAAGAGCTTCAGAGGCTAACTACACCTTCTACCACTGTGGAAGAAGTTGGTCAACCTAGGGTCCACATGGAACCTAAGATTCATTTCGAAGGGGAAATGGGGACTAATGGCCCAGCAACCGAAACAACTGGGACAGAATCTGCATTTCCTCAAACTTCCGAAGATGAAGTTAAAGCCTCGAAGAACAAATTGAGTCTTCCGAAGCTGAAATGGAAGCTGCGGAAGGACTGTTCAAGATGTCCGAGGAACTAATCATCACAGATGCAATCCTAGAAATGGCATATGAGGTGAACAGTGAGGACTTTCTGAATCTACCTCTATCCCAGACACCCTCTTTGCCTCTCTCACAATCAGTATCCACTATCCAAGTACCACCATAGTCAGGCTCTTCAAAAGATAACAAAGGGAAAAGGAAGATGACTGCGGAAGAGCTTCAAGAAGAGAAGAAGATTGAGAAACTAAAGAAGAAAGGAAGACTTCCAACTGAGAAGTTGCTAGTTGCTAGTACAAAAGCAGTTGCAGCCAATCAGGGCTGTCAATAATAAAATGAGAAAGAGATAATTGATCAGCTCATCCAATTAGGAGCTGCCAATGAAGAAACACACATGCTACCACTAGAGGAGTTGGTGGAACTGGAAAAGGCAACTAGACTGCAACTTGAGAAACAACAAGAAGCAGCCAAGTTGGCCTTAGAGAATGAGAAAGAAGAATAGAAGGAGGCAGACTTGCCACAGAGGAGAGAAAGGATAGAATTCCTAATCTCCAGAGGCTTCAATCTTCAAGAACTCTCTCCACATGACAATGAAACAATCCTTTGGCTCTACAACAAAGAGCGGGATCAAATAGAGAAAGAGAGAAGAAAGGCTGCAAGAGAAAAGCTAAAGGAAAGGAGAAGAAGGAGGAAGAAGCAAAGACCACTGCAACCAGAAAGCTCGGTGAACAGGCCTGGATGAAGGACTATCTCCGAGCTCATGGCTTCTCTGGAAGGCAGGTGGGTCCCATGTCAGAGAGGACACTCCAACGGATTGTCAGCGAAATCAAGGCTGACATCCGCTTGGGAAAGAGAAAAGAGATGTACCGAAGGGTAAAGGGGATGACCTTCATTGCAACTACTCAACCTCAACCTCATCCCTCACCCTTACCCTTCACCATCAAGACTGAGCCCTTCAACCCTGAACCCACATCCTTACCTTCACCTGTCTCATCACCTCAACCACCTAAACTTCCCATCCTTCAACCTAAAACACTTCCCAGAACCTCTGAACCACAACCTACCCAACAACCATCCCCTCAGCCTTCTCACATCTCTCTCTTGAGGAGTTCAAGGTAATCAAGACTAAGCTTATCAACTGTACAACTTTGAGCGAAGTCTTATGTGATGAAGATTTTGTCAACACTACCTATGATGATGGATCTTCTTTTTCCCTCACAAGAGATCAATTCCTTGATTTACCTAGAGGAACATTGGACCAGGCCGCTTGACTTCTGGGTCTCAACTCAGATTCATTGAATGATGAAGAGAAGAAACTTAGAAGGAAACTAGTGACTCTGCTGGATAGTAAGAAAGAGGACAAGATTCCCAGTCAGTCTCTTGTGCCTACAAAAGGAATAATCTGGTGGAGGTTCGATGAAACTTCTCACAACTTTGTTGTTGAGAGGGAGAATGGAAAAGTCATCGGACTAATGCAACCTCTCTGTTACACTCCAGCAGATTTGATATTGCTGAGTTAGTAGAGAAGCCATTCTCCAACCCCTCCAACTCTAAAGCTGCTGCACTCATCAGAAATCATCTCAGCAGTCTCCATCTAGCCGAGCTAACTGCAAAGGCCAAGATTGAAGAAGAGTTAAGATTAAGAAGATAGGAAGACAAGGAAAGATCTTCTACCAAGGCACTGCCTTTCTATAGATGGTAGAGGGTCCTGAATTAGAACCTATAGTTAGATGGGAATATGATTACAGTTCCCATCAACTAACTCTTTTCAGAGGGCAACAACAGAGGGGTACATATCATCCAAGGTGACAGACTGGACGTCCTGTCTACCAAGGATTTGTACAAACTTCTCAGCACCACAACAGGGAAGAACAAGGAAACAGATAAATATCTACTCTCCTTGGTGCTAAAAGTTTTTAGAAGCAGAAACAAGTGAGGTTTTGGTAGCATCAGCCTAGGGGGAGTTTGTTAGATCAAGAAGAAGGCTGGTGCAACCAAAACCAAATCACTTAGATAATTTTGGTGCTACATGCAAAGGCTTCCGAAGCTTAGCATGGAACTTCCGAAGGTTGTAGAGTTCTTCCGAAGATAAAGTGTAAGATCAGTTTCCGAAGACAGAACACTACTTCTGAAGTCAAGAGCTTGCTTCCGAAGGTTAAGTCTTAGGAGAGCAATCAGAAGACTACTTCCAAAGTATGAAGGAAAGAAGTTCTCAAGCCTTAGAAGAAGCAGCCTCTTCCGAAGTATAAGTGGCTTCGAAAGTACTTGTTCTTTCGAAGCCATCTAACCTTTGGAAGACACTGCTATGAACCAGTGAATATAAGTATGGTCCCTGACACTCCGCTGCAGACCTCTAATACTGCATGGTGTTTTCTCAGAGAGCCATGCAGTTCACCATACTTTATTCCACTGTTTACCTTTTTATGATAGTACATGTTACTAACTTTAGTCGGTGACAAAAGGTAAGTCAGGGACATATCCTGACTACCAAATCTTAGATAAGACTTTATCCGAGATACCTTAAACTATAGTCTTGTAGTATAGGCTTTAGTTATAGGATCCCAGCTGGTATCAAAGTATATCCGGCTATAGGTAGTATTATATATAGTTTCTCATTGTAACTCGAAAAGATAAGCTTGTAAGAGTCTTGTAATATTTGAGTTGAGAAGCAATATATGCAAGTATCTTGAAAATTACTTTTTGTGTACTTACTATATTGTGATCAACTCTTATTGACTCTATCTTCATCCGAGTGTTGTTCAAGTGAGTTTGAGAGAAAAACAAAGTGTTAAGTGACCCTTAACCGATCCTGCAATTAGGTTTTACACATGAGCCTATGCCTGAGTCAATCTTTAAAACATTACCAGAAAATTTCAATACTCATGATCATTCACCTGAAAACAAGGCTAAACTAAAAGATTTTTAAGAGAAAAAGAAGATTGATCAAGAAAATGCTTAAAGTGAAATAAAAAAAGTAAACATTCAAATATTCGAGGAGAATGACACAAAAAAGATTAAAAATGATCATCCAATTAAAGTAAAATCTTATCACCTCGACTGAAGAATATAAAGTTATTTGTTCCAAAAGGTGAATGTGTAAGGCCCCGTTCCAGGGACGCTTACAACTGGTCGATCATCGCACATAAAACATATATTTACATTTATCTGGAGTAAACACTGTAGCGGAAACCTTTAAAAATGACATTTCATTTCATTATAAAGGTTTTGCAAAATAATACATGTTATCCAGTTACAAAATACATGTTGCATTACATCACAAAAGCATTATAAAAATGGATGCCATCCAAAAGAGCTGAGTAGCCACCCCGTGCCATCCTCAGCAATCATTACCTGCCAACTGGAAACACATAAAATTCAACGTTGCGGAGTGAGTTCTAGTTTTATAATAAAACATACTTTTCTTTCTTTAAAACCATTCTTTACTGTAATGCGATCACACATCATACGTACACACAGATAATATCATTATTATCTTCATCATTCATTAACTTTCGTTCACATTCATTCATACTTTCTTACTTTCATTCATACGTTCATTTCTTTCGATGGCATGTACATTACCTCGAACATTATGCACGAAGCGGGTAACTGGGCCTGAGGTATTTCATAGACCTCGAAAATTAGGCACAGAGATGACTCCAGTACCTAGGGAAAGTACATTCACCGTTTATCTTTTCTCTTCCATTCTGGATCAATGCCATATGCTATACCCCGAACATTGTGCACGAAGCTGGTAACTGGACTTGAGGTCTTTCATAGACCTCAAACATTGTGCATGAAGCTGACTCCAGCACCTAGGGCAAGCAGCAAGGATCCCATACATATGGTCAATCACAAAGATTGGACCCCAGTGTGCATCCTTCTAGGTAGCTAACCCGCACACCGTTGAGCTAACACCCTTCATTCGGTTTGCACCTCCATACATTTGCTTGCAAGCCTTTCTTACATTCATTCGTTCATTAATGCATGCATTCATTCATCATGTTCATCTTTTCATTATCTTTCACTTTACGTTACATAATACTTTCATTACATTCATTAACGTTCAATGTAAAGTCACGAGAAAGATAAACATACATAATAAGGAACATCATCATACACAGTCATCATAATCATACAGGGCATCATACATACATAGCATACATCATGCATAAACATACAACAACATACATCATCAACACGCCCAACATGACGTCTATGACCTCAAAAGTCAACTTATATGAACTCCCGAGAATCCTCCACGTCAAAGCTTACATCTGCACTTTCCCCGAAATTCAGTAAATAACTACGATTTTCCTCGGGTACACCAACCCTACTTGGGCGTATAGGCACCTCTCAGTCGCATGACCTCTCATGCGACTAAACACCGTGCGAATGGACAATATGCGATTGAACACCTATGCGAATGAACCAATGCGGATGAAACTAGGCGTATGGGCCTCAGTCGCATGACTCCCCATGCGACTGACCCTTAGTCGCACGACTGGCAGGCGTATGGGCCTCAGTCGTACGTCTCACATGCAATTGAACCTCAATCGCATGACTAGCATGCGTGTGGACTTCAGTCGCACGACTGGCATGCCATTCGGTCGCATAGCCCTAACTGTGCAGAATGCAGATTACTCCAGAACCCAATCTGCCATTTTTGACCTTCAAGCTCTTCCAAACCTCTTCTAAGCCCAAATCAACCATCCTAAACCTTAGGAATGCATACCACCAAACAAGTCATCATTTCTTGGTAAGGGGTATCGGTTCGTCAACTTATAAGCTCACGGTAGTCAATATACATTCTCATACTACCGTCTTTCTTCTTCACAAACAGGACCGGAGCACCCCAAGGAGAGATACTTGGTCTAATGAACCCCTTATCAAGAAGCTCTTGCAACTGCTCCATTAATTCTTTCATCTCCATCAGAGCTAACCGATACGGTGCCTTGGCAACAGGTTGGGCACCCAGTATTAGATAGATCTGAAACTCAATCTCTCTATCCGGTGGCACTCCTGATAAGTCTTCTGGGAACATGTATGGGAAGTCACACACAACCGGTACATCAGATAGTTGTGGTGTTGGCATGTCCAAGTGTTTTACATAGGCCAAGTAAGCACTACATCCACGCCTCATACACTTACCCGCCACCGCCATTGAGATTACTTTCAGGATCGTCTTGATCCGATCCCCATAAATCATTACTGAACTCCCGTCAGGCGCTGTCAAACAAATCATCTTCTTGCGCCACACAATGTTTGCCTCGAAGTCCGCCAACCAATCCATCCCAAGAACCAAATCAAAACCACCTAGGGTCATCATGAACGGTCTCACAGGAAATCTATGACCTTCCAATTCCACATCACAACCCTCTAACACCTTAGAAATTTGGGTAGAATTAACTATGGCAGTTACTACATCAAATGGCGCATCAACACATCTACTACTAAGAGGCAGCTTAGCATAGAAAGCAACAGAGATAAAACTTTTACTGGCACCAGAATCAAATAACATAGAAGCTAAAGTTTGGTTCACTAGAAACGTACCAGACACAACATCAGGCTCCGTCCTAGCTTCCTCTTGTGTCATAGTGAATGCCCTGGCGCTCGCCCGCGGTCCTTCGCTCCTCGTCTTCTTTACCTCGGAACCCTCAGCCCTCAGCTTCTTACAATCTTTACTCATATGACCACCTTCCCCACAGTTGAAACACCTCACACCCCTACAATCCCTAGCCATATGACCCGGCTTCCCTCACTTGAAACAGATGTTTAAACCCCATCTACACTCGCCACTGTGCTCTTTCCCACATTTTCCACACTTCTTCGATCCCGTACCCGGTGTGACTACACGGCGATCGTCCACCCGTGCCTTCTTGTTACCTACCGGGGCATCACCCCGACCGAACCTCTTCCCATTCCAGTTTCATTCACCACCGCCCTTCTTGCTACCTTCAGCCACCACCACGACCGTCCTCTCGTCATACAATCTCCCTGCCAAGTCAACCGCCGACCTAAACGTGCTCGGTCGGGTAGCTATCATGTGTCTGTGAATATCTGCTGGCAAAACTTGAATATACCTCTTGATCTTCCGTGACAGAGGGGTCACCAGATCCGGCACCAGACGTGCCATCTTGTTGAATTTTGTGGTGTATTGTTGGTGTGTCATGGTTCCCGCCTCCAGCTGCAGGAATTCTTGCTCAACCTTTTCCATCTCCCAGTGAGGACAGAACTCCTAAATCACCAACTTCTTCAGTTCGGACCAACTCATCCTCCTAATAGGCCGACTACCCTCAGCTTGGACAATATTGTCCCACCAACACAGAGCCGAGTCCACATAAGAATAGGCAGCAAACTTCACTTTTTGATCCTCCGGCACTCGCTGATGTTTAAAACAGCTTCCATTTCTCTCACCCATCGGTGAGCAGCAATAGTGGTGTCGTTACCGTCAAAAGTAGGGGGCTTGCATCATTGAAATGCCCCATAGTTATAGCCTCGTGCCGCCTCCGGCGCAGGCTCTTCTTCTTCTTCTTTATCATCATTAGTGAGAACCGTTTCAGGCTTCGGTTGCTCCCGTCCTCCGACGACCTGTTTCTCTCCTTTCTTTCCCCTTCTCGTACAGCCTTGATAACTTCGGTCACTACATACGGTAAGATCATCTGCACGACCTGATGGACTTTCTCAACAACAGCCTCCTTTACTGAGGCTCTCAAATTGGCACTCTCATCACAACCCTCTGGATAAGGGGTCTCGGGTTCTTCAGGAACCACCTTTTCAACTCTGGGACTTCCCTCTTGGGTTGCGGTTGAGCACCATGACCTCCACCACGTGAAGCTTTCGAAGATCTACCACCGGCCATTCACACACACACTAAAAGATTCAAACACCAACACGATCATTCAAGGAAATGGATCAGTTTATGTCAAGTATATTAAGTCCCTAATTACAATGGCTAGTTGTGATTAGCCACTTAGTTTACTCTTCATACCCCAAGCATTACCTGTCCTGACTACATCAGTGTTTAAATCTACAAACAAGACATACCCACATAAAATGCGCACATAGTTCCGGTTAATATTACAAAAATACCTGATGGCAAGCAGCTACTCTGATTGGCATCCCTTCCCTTTGCGTTCCATTCTCAGTTTAAGTTAAGGTTTATTTTGAAAATTTATCCATTTCACTTAAACTTTGGCTCTGATACCAACTTGTAAGACTCCGTTCCCGGGACGCTTACAGCTAGTTGATTATCGCACATAAAACATATATTTACATTTATCTGGAGTAAACACTGCAGCAGAAACCTTCAAAAATGACATTTCATTTCATTATAAAGGCTTTTGCAAAATAATACATTGTTATCCAGTTACAAAATACATGTTGCATTACATCACAAAAGCATTATAAAAATGGATGTCATCCAAAAGAGCTGAGTAGCCGCCCCGTGCCATCCTCAGCAATCATTACCTGCCAACTGGAAACACATAAAAGTTAGCGTTGCTTGTGTGAGTTCTAGGACCACTCATTTAAATATTTTTGAATGATTTGGGGCTGGAAAACATCTGAAAATCGGGTTTTTGTGTGGGTGCATGTTTGACCCGTATGCGATTGTATATGTGTGTGTGTGCTACGTTTGAGCCTTGTTTGTGAGCTTTTGTGTGCTTGAATGGTGTTGTGGTATGCATCCCTGAGGTTTAGGATGGTTGATTTGGGCTTAGAATGGGTTTAGATGAGCTTGGAGGTCGAAAATGGCAGATTGGGTTCGGGATGAACTGCATTTTGCACCAGCTAGGGCTAGGCGACCGAATGGAGGCCATACGGCCAAATGAGGTGCGATTAGGGTCCATTCACATGATTGAGAGTTCATTCGCACGATTGGGGCTAGTCGCATGAGGAGTCATGCGACTGAGGGTCCAGTCGCATATGTGCTCATCCGCATTAGCTCCATCCGCATGAGAGTCCATTCGCACGATTGGGTGTTCATTCGCATGAGTGTTCATCCGCATTGGTTCATTCGCATGATGTTCAGTCGCATGGAGGCCAATGGACTAAAGGGTGTCCATACGCCCATATAGGGCTGTTGCACTCGAAGGAAAGTGTAGTTAGACTTCTGACTTTCGGGGGAAAGTGCAGATGTAAGTTTTGACGTAAAGGTTCCCGTAAGAGCATGTAAGATGACGATTGAGGCCTTAGAGAGCATGTTGGACATGATGATGATGATGTTGCATGATTATGCAGGTTTTGTATGTATGATGTTGCCCTGTATGATGTTGATGCCCATGTATGATATGTTTCTTATTATGATGTATGTTTATCTTTCTTGTGGCTTTACGTGTCATGTTAATGAATGAATGAAGTATTATGTAACGTAAAGTGAAAGATAATGAAAGAGGAACATGAAGTAAGAATGCATGCATTAATGAAAGATGAAAGTGATGAAAGTCTTGCAAGCACTAGATGTCAGGACACGCCATTAAGGTGTTAGCCCAACGGTGTGCGGGTTCGCTACCCCAGGAGGATGCACATCGGGGTCTTTCTTTGTGATTGACCATATGTATGAACCATTGTTGCGTGCCTTAGGTACTATGACCATTTGGTGTCGAGCACCACCGATGAAGGTCTTTTATAGGCTTAGGTCCAGTACCACGAGACTAAAGGGCATAACATATGACAGTGGTATACTTGAACTTTACCTTAGGTATTGTGACCATTTGGTGCCGAGCACCACCGATGAAGGTCTTTTATAGGCTTAGGTCCAGTACCACGAGAATGAAGGGTAAAGTTCATGGTGATGAGGAAAGGAAAAGATGTAATGATGAACGAACGAATGGAAGTAAGATGAATGAATGATCGAAAGTTAATGAACGATGAAGATAATAATAATTATTATCTATGTGTACATATCATGTATGATCGCATGAAAGAAAAGAACGGTTTAACGAAAGAAAAGTATGTTTTATTTTATAAAACTAGAACTCACTTAGCAATGCTGACTTTGCTGTGTGTCGAGTTGGCAGGTAATGATTGCTGAGGATGGCACGAGGTGGCTACTCAGCTTTTTTGGATGGAATTCTTTTGTTAATGTTTTTGCATTGTAATGCGGACGAATGATGTTTTGAAATGAACGCTTGTATTAACTTGCAAAAGAATTTGTAATGATATGAAAAGTTATTTTTATGTTTCTGCTGCAACGTTTTATGAATGATTAAATATAATTATATGTTTTATGTGCGATGAGGATCCAACCGTAAGCGTCCCGGAAATGGGGCCCTACACCACAACACCATTCAAGCACACACAAGCTCAAAACCAAGACCCAAACAAATCATACACATACACATACCTACACAAACGGGTCAAACACCCACACACTTCAAAACGATTTTCTGATGTGTTCCAGCCCCAAAATCATTCAAAAACGTGTAAAAGAGGGGTCCTAGAACTCACACAAACAACACCGAGAAGTAGAGCTTCGTTTAGACTTGCTACACGATGATTTTGCATGCTTGAAACTACTCGAACCAAGCTTTTTATTCCTTCTCCCTTTTCTCTCTTCTTTCTCTCTATGTTGCAGAATTTGGAGATGTGGGGAGGGTGTGGGCTGCCCTCCCCTCTTATTCTCCTTCTCTTCCAAACTTTCTTGCGTTTTAGCAAGTTTGGTCCCCCGACTTTGGACGTTATTTCTTTTTCTTCTTTCGATGGCTTCAAAGAAAATATCCGGGTGTTACAGAATCTGTCATAGAGAATGCCAAATTAATCAAGATATTTAAAAAGCAAATGAGATCAATCTTAAAATGTAAGGAAAATGTCAAGAAGTGAAATCAGACATTCTATCTTCTGATGATTCAAGTTCAAATGAACTAAATCAAAACAAAGAATGTGACAAAGAATCTTCTCAAGATTCAATTAAGCCATAAAATACTAAGAAGTCATCAAGAAATCAAAGAAGAAGAAGACCAACTTCAAAAGCTAAACGGTCTGAACAAAACAACAACTCAAGTAAAATCAAACCTGTGAAGTTTATGCCAGCAGGAACTTTTGACATGAACACAATATCAGAAATAATATCAAAACCAAAGAACAAATCCAACTCTGATCTGAAAATAGGTTCAGGTCCTAAGTCTTCCGTTGTTCAACATAGATTTGTATCTAAGGAGATAAAGAATTGTGAGATTGTTCAAAAGCAAAATCCAAAAATTCAAAAGACCAAACTTACACAGCAAAAAAAAAAGCCTAACAAGACTACTCCTAAATCTAAACAAGGATCTAATGTTGCATCTACATCTATGGTTAAGAAAATGTTGTTTCAAAAGCCATAAAAATACTACGATATATGTGACATGTATAATCATAACACTTATGAGTGTTATTTCAACAAACACTATCACATACGTGATATGACAAATCACAACACAGTTGATTGTTATTTTAATAAATACTATGTATTGTGTGATGAAAGGAATCATAATACAGAGGATTTTTTCTTCAGAAAGAAATCACCTAAAAAGAATTTTGACAAACAAGGATATGCTAATCCAAGTTTCAAAGAAATCACTATAATGGATTTCAAATCCAACAAAATCACCTTCTCTATGTTTGAGATCATTTAGAAGAATCAATTCAGATTATGATAATCAATATAATGTCAAATCACAACAGTATGATCACGGACAATTTGTTCCACATTTAGTGAAAATGAACAATGAAAACTTTTATAATGTTTCAAGCAATAGTTCAAAATTTCTTGATGATGATTTTAAAAACAGATTTAATGTTTTGAAAGCAAAACAAATAAAAGATAATCAAACTGTTTTCAAAAGAGGATTTGAAAATCACAAATTTCAAAATAAACCTGACATAAACAAACTCCATTTCAAACAGTTTACCGTAGTTGATAAATTTGGAAAACCCAAGACCATTTTGGCTTGGGTTACTAACTCTTAAATATTCTTGCATGCAAGTCCGCTCATAGAGACCAGTAAACACATGGTATGTTGACCATAGGTGTAGCTGGCACATGACAGGCAATCAAGCATTGCTTTAAGATTTTAAGCAAAAATATGGTACTCATGTGGCGTTTGGTGGAGATTCAAGAGGAAAGATAACCGGTGAAGGAACGGTATCTAACAAAATAATAAGTTTTGACAAAGTCAACTTTTGTGAACAATTGAATTTCAATCTTTTGAGTGTTTCACAAATATGCGATAAATTTTACTCTACCTTATTTGATGATTCTTTTTGTTATAATATAAGCCCGGGTTTCATATCAGCAAAGAGTGGGTTGTTATCAAAGCTATTCGTGACAGAGATGTTTACAAACTAGACATGTCACAAGTTGGTCCATCTATAGAAACAACCTGTCTCATTGCTAGAGCATCTAATGATGAAAGCCAACTTTGGAATAGATGTCTCGGTCACTCAAACTTCCAAAACATGAACAAGCTTTCAGCAGGAAACTATGTTATTAGAATTCCTTCAAAGAAGTTCTCAACATCTAACCTCTGCAAAGCATGTTTAAAAAGAAAACAACATAGAGTGTCTTATAAGACCAAACAAATAAACTCAAATTCAAAACCATAACAAATGTTACACATGGATCTATTTGGTCCTGTAAACATACAGAGTATCGGGAAGAAATTGTATTGTTTAGTCATCATTGATGATTATACATGACTTTCTTGGGTTTTCTTTCTTCATACAAAATCTAAAACAGCTGATCTTTTAAAAGAGTTTATCATTAAAGTGAAAAACCAATTAGATCAAAAAGTTAAAATAATCAGAAGTGATAATGGAACCAAATTTAAAAATGCTAATATTGACAATTTTTGTGAAGTAAAAGGAATAGCTCATCAGTTCAGTGTTCCTCGAACTCCACAACAAAACGGAGTTGTAGAAAGGAAGAACAGAACTTTGATTGAAGCTGCTCGAGCAATGTTAGCTGATGCAATGATTCCTATCACATTCGGGGATGAAGCAATATTAACAGCCTGTTTTATTCAAAAGCGTACTCTGTTGGTTAAGGACAAACAGAAAACTCCATATGATTTAATGTTTGGCAGGAGAACCCAATATTGATTTTCTTAAATCTTTTGGATGTCCTGTATTGATTTTAAATTCAAATGAACATCTTGGCAAATTTGATTCAAAGTCTGATGATTGATTCTTTCTTGGATATTCGTCTGCTTCGAAAGTGTATAGAGTTTATAACTCTAAGACGAATGTTATCATTGAAACGTTCAATGTTAAATTCCTTGAAAACTCCTTTCCATCAGTTGCAAATGGTCCAAAGTGGTTATTTGTTAAAGAGTTTATCAATATAAATGTTTGGATAAAAAAGGAGGATGCAAAAATATTCAAAGCTTATGTGTGTTTGAGATGTTTAAAAATGAACATAAAAGGATTTAAAAATATGGAAAAGATTCTTGCAAAGAATTGAAAATGTTTGTAATTTTATGAAAGTTTTGAGACTAAAATGACAAGAAATGAATAAAAATAAAAAGGTCAAAAAGTCAAAATTTTGGTCAAAAGTCAAAGTTTAGTCAAAAAGTCAAAATTTTGGTCAAATAGTCAAAGCCTTACTAAATTGTTCAAAGTTTAACCAAAGTGTGGAAATTTTTTGAAGAACAATGAAATTAATCAAAATTGGGATTTGATTGAAGTATGTGAAATTTATACAAGTGTTAGACGTATGAATGTCTCGTGCGCCTAAACAGTGTCCATAAGTCTATGTTCAGCCGCATGATGAAATTTCAGTTTTGTGATAAGTGTTAGATGTTTTGAGTAATCCTCATGCGCCTAAACATGGTCATAAGTCTTGTAAGGCCCCGTTCCCGGGACGCTTACAGCTGGGTTCTCATCGCACATAAAACATATAATTACATTCGTATTTAATAAATCGCAGCAGAAAACTAAAACAAACTTTCATTTCCATGTAAAAGTTTTTGCAAGTTAATACGACATTCATTACAAAATAGCTTGTTCGCATTACAAAGCAAAAACATTAATCAAAAGAATGCCATCCCCAAAAGAGCTGAGTAGTCGCCCGTGCCATCCTCAGCAACCATTACCTGCCAACTGGAAACACATCAAAGTCAACGTTGCTGAGTGAGTTCTAGTTTTATAAATAAAACATACTTTACTTTCATATAAAACCGTTCGTTACTTTTACATGATCACACATCGTACGTACACATAGATAACGTCATTATTATCTTCTTCATTCGTTCATTCGTTCTTTCATTACCTTACTTGCACATCGGACATCATCCTTACCAATACCATGTGCTACACCCCGGTTAGTCGTAGCTACCGGGCCGAAGTCAACAAATGAACAGCTAAACGTATGCCATGGTACTAGGAGTAACCATCAGTCTTAGCTACTGGGCCGAAGTCAACAAATGAACAGCTAAACGTATGCCATAGTACTAGGGGTGAGCGGTAGAGGTTCTACATTCAGGGTCAATCACCAAGAAGGACCCGTTATCCGATGTGTGCAAGACGTTTCATTCGTTCATTAATACATGAATTCATTCATCATGTTCCTCTTTCTTGATCTTTCACTTTACGTTACATAATACTTCATTCATTCATTAACATGACACGTAAGGCCACAAGAAAGATAACATACTAAGGAACATTAACATGCATCAACATCACATCATACAGGGCAACATCATACATACATAACATACAACATCATCACCCTCATCCTGCCCAACATACAACATCATCACCCTCATCTGCCCAACATCATCAGTCGCACCCTAATCGGTCGTCTGGCCTCCATTCGGCCTCCAGTCGGTCGCCTAGCCCTAACTGATGCAGAATGCAGTTCACCCCAACTGCAGCCAAGGGTTTTCGGCCTCCAAACTCATCTAAACCCATTTTAAGCCTAAATCAACCATCCTAAACCTTAGGGATGCATACCATAACATTATTCAAGCACAACCAAGCAAGAAATCAAGCCCCAACGGGTCCTACGCATACATACACGCATACATACGGGTTTTCACCCAAAAATGCGAAAAAGGGTTTTCAGATGTGTTCCAGCCCCAAAATCATTCAAAAACATGTAAAAGAGGGGTCCTAGAACTCACCTAAACGAGCACAACGACAAGAGCTTCGATTTGGCTTGCTTCACGACGATTTTGGCGACCCGAACCGGCACTTTTCCTCTTTTTTTCCTTTTCTTTCTCTCTTCTTCTCTTTATAAGCTGAAATGTGAGTGTGGGGAGAGTGGGCTGCCCTCTCCCTACATATATCACCACATTTCCCAACTTTTCTTCGTTGGCGAGTTTGGTCCCTCGACTTTTGGACTTTATTTTCTTTTCTTTCTTCACCGGCTTCAAAATAATAAATATTCGGGTGTTCCAAGTCTGAAATTCATGGTTAAGTGTTGGGCGTTTTGCACAATCTCATGTGCCTAAACAGTTGTAATGCGTCTAAGGGTTTTTACTCTTGTATAAATTCAACACTTGCACAGAAGTTCATTTCATTCCAAAATTTACTCTCATTCTCTCTGTTCTTGTTCTCAAAGCTTCGACTCACTAAAATACACACTGATTACTTAGTTCTACCAAGATTGTATGATCGTATAAGGTAATATCAATGATTGCGATTAACATCATGACTTTATATCATCAAATCAGTGTATAAAAACATCAAAAACAATCGGACGTTTGAATCCTATTTGGGCATTCGAACCCTAATATCTTGAATAAATTTGAAATGATTGATTACTGTGATTGTTTGTTACAAATGGAACTTGAAATTGTTAATGATAATGAATTGTAAACATGTAAACATCATCAAAACAAGATTTTCATCACAAAAAAAATTTTGATGATTCAATATGCTTCAGAGTTAAAATAATAATAAAATAATAAACTTGAAATGAATCGACATATTGCTTTTCAAATAAAAATTAAATGTTTTTCATCAAATTGAATTATATATTCAATTTCAAATAGAAACAAATCTCCTAATTGATATATATCTTAAAATTTGGTTAAATCATTAAATAATAATTTCAAATCATTGAGTTTTCATAAAATTAATCAAATTTTAAAATATAAAATTTTATTAAGAAAACTTAAAAGTTAGTGAAGGATTTATTCATTTCTAAACATTTGATAAAAACTTAAATGAGTTGAAAACCTTCATACTAATTCATGTTTCTTTTGATTGACATATGAATATTCTAAAGTTTGAGCCAAAACACAATATGGCTGCATTTCTTAATAAGGATGTTAGAAAAGCTAATGGATATTAAGATATGATTACATTTCTGCTAAGAACCAAATATGTCTATGCTATGTGTGCTAGACCTACTATATATGAGAGACTGATTAAGAAGTTCTGGAGAACTGAAGAAATTGAGTTAGATGATCATTGAAGAAAAGTTGTAAGAGGATTTATTACTAATGACCATATGATTGAAGTATCCGAAGATTCTATCAGATTTGCATTAAGATTGGGTAAAAATGAAGATCAAGATTTATCTGAGTACACTTTCAATGAGTGTAGAGAAATATTTATGCAGATGGGTCACCCAGATCAATTTCCAAAGAAGTAATTCTTTAGAGCACGAGTTCACAATCACTGGAAGCTGCTATGTTATGTATTTCAGCACTGCATGTCAAGAAAAAGTGCACGATGGAACTCATTTCCAGTTGATATAGCATCTCCTATAATAGCCATAGCCACTAACAGAAGATTTAACATGGCTAAGTGGATCATGAATGGATTCATATTCAACTTGGAAAAGGGAAAGAGGAATAAGTACTTGATGTACCCATGATTTCTCCTATTGATTATAAATGAAGAATAGCCATACATACATGCTTATGGAGTACAAGGTGAAAGACTTATTTTAGAGTATATGTCTGCGGTAGTTTACAAGAGGCTAGCAGTGATCATTGTTGCTGCTAATGTACCTATGTTTGAGTACATGAGAAATGTGGTTGATGACATTGTTGACATTAATCAACAACATTTTCATTTGACTGAGGATGAACCTATGAATCCTAATGATCTTATTAAAGATGTTATAGAAGAAATTGTCGAAGAATCTGAGGAAGATGATGATGATGAAGAAGACCATGTTGAGAATGTTGATTTTAATCAAGCATTTGATTTTGACACTTTATGGTCTGAGCCAATTACAGAGAATGTTATTTCTGATGTACAATCTCAAAGTCCTAAAGTTGTGATTGTTGAAGAAAAAAACAAGAGATAAAACAATTAAAAGATGCTTGTATTCAAATTGAACTAGATGATGATTCTGATGAACTTGAAGAGTTAAAGTCAAAGATTGTATCTCAGAATGAAGAAATTGAAAGTTTGAAGAAAGAAAATGAAATGTTAAAAGAAAGTTATCAAAAGAAGAATGTTATGATGATAGAATTGAAGAAAAGTTAAGAAAATGTTTAAGGAAATTGAGATGGTAAAAAAAGTTTGAAAAAACCTGTGAAGGAAAGTGAAGTGATTGTTGTTGAAGAAGAAACTGCTCAAGAATCTCAAGAAACTACAACTGGAAAGTTTACTGAAGTAGAAAAAGGAAAAAGGAAAATCGATGAAGTTGAAACCTCTTCCATTCCTTCTAAAGTTCAAAAGACTATTGATCCAATTGAGAATGTAAAAGAAACAGAAATACAACAAGATTTGAAGCACTGGATGATATAGAGTCAGATTTACCTAATGAATGGTATGATGAAGTGCTTGAAGATGAAGATGTATTTAA
This sequence comes from Flaveria trinervia, assembly GCA_025506515.1. NCBI lineage: Eukaryota > Viridiplantae > Streptophyta > Magnoliopsida > Asterales > Asteraceae > Flaveria > Flaveria trinervia. Next base: position 16,632,690 of record CM046456.1, on the reverse strand, counting down.
CATTGCTGATTCTCCAATTGAAAAGACTCAAGATGATATTCCTATGGACTTTGAAGACAGATACAATTATCTGATCAGGTTGAAATATAACAGAGTTTATTTGGATGGACTGACAGTGACTCAAAGTAATGAAGAGTATGAGAAATGCATGTTTGCAGAGTCGTCAGCTCCAGAAGATCCAAATGAGATAAACTTGAGCATGGAGAATGGACACCTTTGAATGAAAGCTTAAATATTAATGATGTTCCTGTGATAGAATTGCACCACCCAAACCCTAATGATATGAGCATACCTGCTGTGAGAATGTGGTTGCAGTCAAGGAATTATCCAAGAAAAATATTGAACAAGCTTCAAGGTGAGTCCTTAAGAAGGCTGGTGAGTAGTTTCCAAGAAACTGAGAAGATGTACAACAAGATGATTATTCTGGATATGGATAACCCTCAGTATCTTGAATTCACCAAAATAACAAAAATGCTAAAGCCTCAGGAGATCAAGTCAATGGAGTTGGTGAGGAAAACTCATGAACACAGGAAAGAGCTTATAGATATTGTAAGGCCCCATTCTCAGGACGTTTACAACTGGTCGATCATCGCACATAAAACGTATATTTTCATTTATCTAACGTAAACAATGCAGCAAAAACATTCAAAAATGACATTTCATTTCGTTATAAAAGCTTTTGCCAAATAATACACCGTTAACCAGTTACAATATAGATTGTTGCATTACATCACAAAAGCATTATATAAATGGATGCCATCTAAAAAATCTAAGTAGCCACCCGTGCCATCCTCAGCAATCACTACCTGCCAACAGGAAACACATAAAAGTCAGCATTGCTGAGTGAGGTCTAGTTTTATAATAAAACATCCTTTTCCTTCGTTAAAACAGTTCTTTAATTTCTTGCAATCATACAACATACGTACATATAGATAATATCATTATTATCTTCATCATTCATTCGTTCGTCATTACATTTTTTCCTTTCATCAAAACCATGAACTTTACCCTTCATGCTCATGGTATTGGGCCTAAGCCTATCATAGACCTTCATTCATAGAGCACAGCACCTCTGGCCACAGTACCTAAGATAAAGTTCAGGTATACCATTATCATGTGATATGCCCTTCATGCTCATGGTACTAGACCTAAGCCTATCATAGACCTTCATTCACGATGCCCAGCACCTCTAGCCACAGTACCTAAGGCAAGCAACAATGGTTCCATACAAATGGTCAATCACAAAGAAAGACCCTCATGTGCATCCTCATGGGGTAGCGAACTCGCACACCGTTGGGCTAACACCTTTTAATGGCGTGTCCCGACATACAAGGCTTGTAAGATTTTTTTACTGTCATCATTTATTAATGAATGCATTCATCATGTTCCACTTTTCTTTATCTTTCACTTTATGTTACATAATACTTTCAATTCATTCATAAACATAACACGCAAAGCCACAGGAAAGATAAGCATACATCATAATAAGGAACAACAACATACACAGTCACCGTCATACAGGGAAACATCATACATAACATACATCATGCATAAACATACAACATCACACAACACATCAATCACACGCATTGCACCATCCATACCATACGGCATCACCCATCATTATCATACATGACACCATCCATGCCCATCACAACATCAACAACCCTAAAGGTCTGAGCCTACTTCTACACTTTCCCAAAAGTCAGACAACAAACTATTGTCATTCGAGCGTATGGACCATATTCGGTCGTATGGTCCTTCATACGTGTGAGAACACTTAGGCGAATGGGCATCCAGTCGCATAGCCTCCAATCTCATGCTTCCCATGTGAATGAACCTCAGTCGCATGACATCCGGGCGTATGGACCTTAGTCGCATGACTTTCATGTGGATGGCCCTCAGTCGCTGTAACACCCGGTTACTTTTAAAAGACAAGGTATAAAGAATAAAAGCAAGAAAGGTAATAAAGTCTAAGTGGAGGGACTAAAAGTGTCCAAAAAGGACAAAACTTTCAAAAGTTGGTGTAAAGGTGGGCATGGCCGCCCACCCTCACCTCACTCCACCATATTTTCTCGGTTTTAGAGAGAGAAGTGTGGCAAGTGCGGGAAGGAGCACGGTGGAGAGTGTAGATGGGGGTCGAATATTTGTTTCAAGTGTGGGAAGCCTGGCCATATGGCTAGATATTGTGGAGGCATGAAGTGTTTCAACTGCGGGGGAAGTGGTCACATGAGCAAGGAGTGTAAGAAGCCAAGGGCCGAGGGTTCCAGGGTGAAGAAGGCGGGAGGAGAAGGACAGAAGACAAGCGCCCGAGCTTTCACGATGACTCGGGAGGAGGCTAGAACAGACCCCGACGTGGTGTCAGCTATGTTTCTAGTAAACCAAACTCTTGCATCTGTTTTGATTGATTCTGGTGCCGGTAGGAGTTTCATTTATGCTGCTTTTTGTGCTAAGTTTCCCAATAATAGTAGATGTATTGATGAGCCCTTCGAGGTAGAAACTGCCATAGGTAACTCTACAAGGATTTTTGAGGTCATAGAAGGTTGTGACATAGAACTAGACGGTCATAAGTTTCCTGTCAGACCATTCGTGATGACTTTAGGCGGTTTCGATGTAGTCCTAGGAATGGATTGGTTGGTGGGCTATGAAGCAAATATTATGTGTCGCAAGAAGAAGATCCGATTGACAACACCTGACGGGGATAAGGTGACAGTTTATGGCGATCGAGTCACGACGATCCCGAAAGTGATTTCGATGGCGGTGGTGGGAAAGTGCATGAGGCGTGGATGTAGTGCCTACTTGGCCTACGTAAAGGACGTGGGCGTGCCAACACCACAACTATCGGATGTACCAGTTATGTGTGACTTTCCGAACGTGTTCCCGGAAGACTTATCCGGTGTGCCACCGGATCGCGAGATTGAGTTCCAAATTGATCTGATACCCGGTGCTTAACCCGTTACCAAAGCACCGTATCGGTTAGCTCCCATGGAAATGAAAGAACTAATGGAGCAGTTGCAAGAGCTGCTCGATAAGGGGTTCATTAGACCGAGTATCTCTCCCTGGGGTGCTCCGGTCCTATTTGTGAAGAAGAAAGACGGTAGTATAAGGATGTGTATTGACTACCGAGAGTTGAACAAGTTGACAGTGAAGAACCAATACCCCCTACCAAGAATAGACGATTTGTTTGATCAGCTCCAAGGCGCCAGTTGGTTTTCGAGGATAGATCTTCGATCTAGTTACCATCAACTGAAAGTGAAGGAGCAGGATATCCCTAAAACAGCTTTTCGTACGCGCTACGGTCACTACGATTTTCTTGTCATGTCCTTTGGTTTGACCAATGCGCCAGCTGCTTTTGTGGATATGATGAACTGTGTGTGTCAGCCTATGTTGGATAAATCAGTTATTGTGTTCATTGGTGATATCCTGATTTATTCAAAGAGTGAGATTGAGCATGCCGGCCACATTCAGGAGGTTCTGGAGACGTTAAGAAGGGAGAAGTTGTATGCAAAATTCTCCAAGTGCGTGTTTTGGTTGCGTGAAATTCAGTTCTTGGGTCATGTAGTGAATCCCGACGGGATTATGGTGGACCCGGCTAAGGTACAGGCAGTGATGCAATGGAAGTCTCCAAGACGCCATCCGAGATTCATAGTTTCTTGGGCTTGGCGGGCTACTACAGAAGATTCATCCAAGACTTTTCCAAGATCGCTTCTCCACTGACCAAGTTGACCCGAAAGGATGTAAAGTTTATGTGGGGTCAGGCTTAAGAACAGGCGTTCGAGGATTTAAAGGTGAGGTTGACTCAAGCTCCTGTCTTGTCATTACCCGATGGAAGTGAAGATTTGGTGGTGTATTCAGATGCTTCTTACTCGGGGTTGGGGTGTGTGTTAATGCAAAGAGAAAAGTTATAGCCTACACATCCCGACAACTGAAGGTTCATGAGGTCAATTATCCCACTCATGACTTGGAGCTAGCAGCCGTGGTCTTTGCACTAAAGATTTGGAGGCACTATCTGTATAGAACGAAATGCACCATCTTCACCGACCACAAGAGCTTAAAGTACTTCTTTGAGCAGATGGACCTGAATATGAGGCAGAGACGATGGTTGGAGCTCATAAAGGATTATGATTGTGAGATCCATTACCATCCGGGCAAAGCTAACGTGGTGGCTGATGCTCTTAGCCGGAAGGAGAGGCCCGAGCCGATTCGGGTGAAAGCATACCAACTGATCATGACCTCTGATGTAATGAAGCAAGTCAAGGAGTTTCAAGATGAGGCATTGAAAGAAGATCATCTAAACTCTGAAGGAATGAGAGGTCTGGTTGGAGAATTGGGTGAGAACACGCTTGGCGTTAAAACTCGATTTGGACGGGTGTGGATTCCTCGTTTCGAGGATCTATGTGTAAGGATTTTGGACGAAGCTCATAAGACTCGATACTCCATTCATCCTAGTGCCACCAAGATGTACCAAGACATGAAGAAAGACTATTGGTGGCCGGGTATGAAGCGTGACGTGGTGGAGTATGTGAGTAAGTGCCTTACTTGTTTGCAAGTGAAGGCGGAACATCAGAAGCCGTATGGGAATATCCAACCTTTGGATATACCGGAATGGAAGTGGGAGCACATCACCATGGATTTCATTACGAAACTGCCACGTACTCCGAAAGAATACGATGCCATATGGGTGATTGTTGACCATTTGACGAAGAGTGCTCACTTCCTACCGATCCGCGAGACATATTAATCCGAGAGGTTGGCTGACCAATTCATCAAGGAGATTGTAACTCGTCATGGTGTGTCGGTGTCCATTGTGTCTGATCGTGACACCCGGTTTACATCTAATTCTGGAAGAAATTCCACGATGCTATGGGGACGAGGTTACATATTAGCATGGCTTATCATCCCCAAACTGATGGTCAGTCAGAAAGGACCATTCAGACACTGAAAGACATGCTTCGGGCATGTGTGATTGATTTTGGGGGAAGTTGGGATGACCACTTACCATTAGCCGAATTCTCATACAACAATAGCTATCATGCCAGCATTGGCATGCCACCATATAAGATGCTATACGGTAGGAGATGCAGAACACCCGTTTGCTGGGGTGATATTGGTCAAAAGGAATTGGGGAGCATCGAGGTAATCAAGGCTATGACTAAGAAGCTTGAGAAGATTAAAGCCTTCATGAAGGCAGCGAAAGATAGACAGAAGTCGTATGCCAATAAACGACGCAGACCGATCGAGTTCCAGGTGGGTGACCGGGTTATGTTGAAGGTCTCACCTTGGAAGGGTATTATCCGATTCAGGAAACGAGGTAAGGCTGAGAAAAGGCTGAGAAATAAAGTAGTTCCTCTTGTGCGTGTACAGTGGACGCACAGGAAGGGATCCGAGTCTACATGGGAGGCTGAGGAGGAGATGAGGCAGCATTATCCTCATCTGTTCGAGGAATAACAGGTTTCGGGGACGAAACCTATATAAGAGGGTGGACTTGTAATACCCGGTTATTTTTAAAAGACAAGGAATAAAGAATAAAAGCAAGAAAGGCAATAAAGTCCAAGTGGAGGGACTAAAAGTGTCCAAAACGGACAAAACTTTCAAAAGTTGGTGTAAAGGTGGGCATGGCCGCCCACCCTCACCTCACTCCACCATATTTTCTCGGTTTTAGAGAGAGAAAGCTCTCGGTTGAAGAAGAATAGGAAGAAGAGAGGTGAATTCAAGGTAAGAATTCAAGGTTTTTATGTTTTTATGACGGATTTTATCCCGGTTATGTGTTTATGTGCTTATGGGTTGTGTTTGTGCTCGGGTGTGTGTGTTTTTGGTGTTGTTTTTAGGTGTTTGAACTCTTTGCAAGCGGGTTAAAAAGAAGAACACCCAAGTTGCACCAGGTGAGTTCTAGACCCCGGTTTTTACATGTTTTAAACTATCTTTGGGGCTGAAAACGTATTAAAATGATTTTACAAAGTTTAAGTGCAAATACCCGTATGTATTGTGTATGTTGGATGTTGGTTCTTGAATGTTTATAGGCTACTCATGTTTAGAATAGCCACATTATGCTTAGAACAGATGAGTTTGAGGATTGGGGTTGAAAACATCCTCGAATCATGTTTTACAGAATGCTCATGCGCCTAGATAAGGCTCATACGCCTGAAATTGCCTAAGAAAGAATTAAGTGTAAGCCATGCGCCTAAACAGTAGCTCATGCGCCCAAAATTTGCCTTAGCACAGTGTAAGTATAGCCCATGCGCCTGAACAGTGGTCCATGTGCCTAGAAATGTTAGTCGGATGACTAAGTGTAGGGCCATACGCCCCAATAGTGCTCATGCGCCCAAGTGGCCCATGCACCCAAGTGGCTCATGCGCCTGCATAGTGCCCATGTGCCTAAGGACTTAGAATATTTTTCTGATTTTTAGGGGAAATGTGTAAAGTAGGCTTTGACTTGGGAGATTCTCGGGGGACTATATAAGTTGACTTTTCAGGTCATAGATGGTATGAGGGGCATGTTATGTATTGTGATTGATGCTTATGTATGATGATGATGTTGCATGGTTATGCATGATGTATGTTATGTATGAATGATGCCATGTATGATGATGTATGAATGATATGTTATGTTATGTTCCTATGATGATGAATGTTTATCTTTCCATGGCTTTATGTGTTATGTTAATGAATGAACCGAAAGTATTATGTAACGTAAAGTGAAAGATAATGAAAGAGGAACATGATGAATGAATGCATACATTAACGAATAAATGAACGTAAAAAGTCTTGCAAGCAAATGTATGGAGGTCCACACCCAATGAAGGGTGTTAGCTCAACTGTGTGTGGGTTAGCTACCCTAGAAGGATGCACACTGGGGTCCAATCCTTGTGATTGACCATATGTATGGATTCTTGCCACTTGCCCTAGGTACTGGAGTCAGCTTCGTGCATACTGTTCGGGGTCTATGAAAGACCTCAGGCCCAGTAACCAGCTTCATGCATAATGTTCGCGGTATAGCATATGGCATTGATCCGGAATGAAAAAGAAAAGATAAATGGTGAATGTACTTGCCCTAGGTACTGGAGTCAGCTTCGTGCACAATGTTTAGGGTCTATGAAAGACCTCAGGCCCAGTTACCCGCTTCGTGCACAATGTTCGGGGTAATGTACATGTCACTACATCTAATGAATGAACGAAGGTTAACGAACGTAATGGAAGATAATAATGATATTATCTGTATGTACGTATGATGCATGATCACAAACTAATGAAATGTATAGTATGGCTCTGAAAGGAAATAAATAACAATTTTACGTATGTTTTATTATAAAACTAGAACTCACTGAGCAACGCTGACTTTTATACATTTTCAGTTGACAGGTAAACGTTGCTGAGGATGGCACGAGGCGGCTACTCAGCTCTTTTGGATGGCATCCATTTATTTAAAGCTTTTGTGATGTAATACAACAATGTAATTTTGTAACCGACAAACGATGCATTATTTTGCAAAATTTTTTATGATAAAATGAAATGTCATTTGTTTTATGTTTCCGCTGCAATGTTTTGATGATTAAATGCAAAGTATATGTTTTATGTGCGATGATTTACCAGCTGTGAGCGTCTCGAGAATGGGGCCTTACAGTCGCACACCTTTCGTGTGTATGAACCTCAATCACATGACTCACAGACGTATGGACTCCAGTTGCATGACCTTCATCCGCATTTCATTCGGGCGCATGACCTTCATCCACATTTCATTCGGTCGCATGACCTTCATCCGCATTTCCTTCAGTCGCATAGCCCTCATGCGTATGACCCTCAGTCACACTACTCTCGTACGAATGAACCTCAACCGCACTCCTTTCATGCGTATGGACGCAGTCGCATGCCATTCGGACACATGGACCTCTAGTCGCATAGCCCTAGCTGGGTGCAGAAAGCAGTTCATCCCGAACTGCAGCCACTATGTTCGACCTCCAACCTCTTCCAAACCTCATTTAAGCTCAAATCAACCATTCTAAACCTTAGGTAAGCATACCACGACACCATACCAGCATAACCAATCCCAAAATCAAACTCCAAACGCATCAAACACATACATATAAGCATACTTTCGGGTTCAACATCCAACTTTTCAAAAACGGGTTTTTGATGTGTTCCAGCCCCAAAATCAGTCGAAAATGTGTAAAAGAGGGGTCCTAGAACTCACCTTGACAACCTCTTTGAGTAGAGCTTCGATTCCACTTGCTACACTTCGATTTCCATGCTCGAATCCATACGAACCAAGCTTTTCTCTTCTTTTCTCCTTCTCTGATGGGATCATTTCATTTGAGGAAAATACCATCCATAAAATTTTAAACGGGTGATATTATCATCAAGGTATGGATTTCACGCCTATCTTGATGATTGAATTTCATAATAACAAGAAAACAATCGAGAACTGACCTTTGTCACCAAAGTACGGGGTTCAATCCTATTTTGGTGGGGTCATTTCATTTGTGAAATACGAGTTCCAAAGGAAAATAATTGAAATCTGTCCTCAAAACAAGGAAATCACCCCGATTTAGAGGATGGGATTTCATAAAACACACAATACAAAAATTGAAAACCATCATCAAGATACAAAATTTTACTCCTATTTTAAGGAGGTAATTCCATTGTAAACTACGAATTCATAAAAACAAAAAGAAGGAAATCGTCATCAAGGTATGAGATTCACTTCTGTCTTGACGATGAGATTTCATAAGAACAATAATAGTGAATGGAAAGTCATCACCAAAGTAAGGGAATCACCCCTATTTTGATGAGATAGAATCATTTAGGGGATACAAGTGTCTTTAGTCATAAGTTGACTTGCGGACTCTTGCATTGCCTATGATGCGAAACGGTTTGAAGTTTTTATAAAGCTCGACTTAGCAAACGAAGAGAATATCAGCTAGAAATTCATAAACTTCAAATTACATAAATGTAACATTAACAGGAAAAGAAAATCATGCTTTCTAGGATTTAAGGTTAAAGTTCAGGATAACAGAGTTAATTGTGTTAGGTTCTCAAATCTTGAATGGTTTAAGTCAGGAAAACAAGATCAATGACGGAAGTGATTCAACACAATAATGAGATGTAAACGTTCAGTTCAAAATAAAAGGGAAATGCCTTGACTTCTCAAAGTGTTACGTCAACCACAACTTTACGGTGGACACGCGTACCTATAAGCGAACATCCATCTCATGAGTTCCAGGTCAGATAAACGGATCCAACGGTCGAATCAAATTTATGTGTATACCTTGCCTAGACAAGGTATCCCGGGATGCAGGTATTCCACATTTCGGCATTGCATGATTTCAATATAGGACACACCTTAAGGACATTTGAAAACCCTAAGTAATAATTTTAAGTTTTAAAACCATTCAGTTTAGACGACCAATACCCTTGGATATATTAAGATCCATGTACATGTTGGTCAAGGTATGAAGATAGTTACATAAGGCGCACAACGTATAACGTTGTTTAAACGTGGGAATTAAGGAGTATAACGAGTTCAATATTAACGGGAATGTTCTGTATGATAGGAATGAGAAGATATTAGAGTTTTGATGATAAACTTGTCCAAGGAATCAAGGATTTTTGATATTTTAAATATAAACCGGATGGTTCCATTTGGTAACACATTACTATTTGGAAACGTTGACACGTCAAGGTAAATTGATCCATTTGCCTTAGAAACTTGTGTATGTTGACCATAGTTTATCACTCATCCTAGAGATCCACAGGTAAGCATAACTAGTCTCGTAGGATTTATACGATATGATTGCCTTAGCCCGAAGGCCTTTTGCCAGGAAATCCAGAATACAGGTGTCTATGTGTCACACAAATTTCTAAAGTTCATGAAATCAAAACCTTGATGAGAATTTCATAGATTAGACATAGAGTCTAAGGAATTAACCTCATGATGATAAGTGTAGATTCCACATGTTGTCGAGAATAAGTTTAGAAAGCTTTATTTGTCGGGGAGAATCAAAGAGTCAAAGTTAAGTTTAGGGAGACAAGTAACAATGTTTAGACAATCCTATGCTAAGGCATCAAATTACACATAAGAGGGCATAGCATTATGTAGCATGCAAAATATAAATATATTACAAGATAGAATTATAATTCTATAAGGTTCATGCATACTATAGTCTAGGTCACCATTTCTAATAAACTAAATCCCTATAGTTATGGGCTCTTATACAAATCTCACACCCCAACCTTGACGACGGAAACGTCGAGGAGTGAGAGTTAAGATCGTTCACAGCCACATAACGCTATTATTAAATCCAAATATATTATTCATAAGTTTGAAAGGTACATTACAAGCATAAGTCTCAAATATGAACACAATATAAGAAATATAACAAGCTCATTCATTAAGTTAACTAGGTCCATTCCTAGGTGTGAACAACTTCAAAAATGGCGATCAAGCTTGAGTATTTTCTGAAACATGTTAAAATTAAAAAGTCAACATAATGTTGGTGAGATTTCCATAGTTTTCGATACATAAGTATATAAAAGATGGCAATTCATGTTGTAAGTTAGAGAACAAAGTAACTAGGGATGTAAGACAGAATGCACAATCAAACCTCGATAAAGTTTTACAAGTCTCAAACATTTAAAAGTATATACAATTAGCTAAGTGTACTTGGATCAACCAAGCAGGCTTGTTTGGCCCATAGATCTATGATTTCGCTAGGCTAGCAATAGTTAATGATTGTACATATATTTGACATTACATGATAGCCACAAAGTTCAACTAATCACAACATACAGGTGAAATGCCATAAGTTTACAAGAATCAAACGTGTTTACAAGTGCAAAGTTTATAAAGTAACATATTTCACCCCAAAGTGTAAAAATATAAAAGGGGTATAGAAATACTCACGTGAAATAAATAAGATGATAATAAGAATTAACGATGCTCCAACGATTCCTTTATACAGGATACCTAACGTATATATATATTCCAAGGTTAAGTTTAAAGGTAAGATTAATGAATAGGTGTGAACTAGGGTTTCAATTGGGAATTTGGGGGTTTAAATAATTAAATAAAATAATGGATCGCTTACGTTTTAGTTTAATAAAGATGGTATAAATCAATTAAGACCGGTAATAATTAAAAATGATTCAATAATTTAGTTTATTGTTCTAAATAAAGATTAAGTATAATGTGTGAAAAAGAGATAATTAATTAATTATTTGATAAAGAGAATTAATTAAATACTTATTTAAATGACATTAAAATTATTTAAAATCATTTTATAAAGTTTTGAACTTTTAAAATTATTTATTATAAAACATCTTATAATACAAGATTTTAGTAAAAATGAAGTATAATCTATTGTTTTAGGTTTCAAGAGTTTAAATAAAAGTTTAGAGAATATCAACTAAATATGATATAACATGATTAAATGTATAATTAATTATTTAAATATTTATTTAAATAATCATTTATATGATTAAACATTTAAAGTATTTGTAATATGTAGGTTTGAAGTGTTTTGAAATAATCTATGTTTGGACTATAATATATTTGTAATATATAAAAGACTTAATAATGTTTTATAGCCTTTTTATTCTTTAAAAGTTTATTAAATTTATGAGTTATAAGTTATAAAACCTTTAAAAATTAATTTAATAATTTTCTAAATATTTTTGTTAATAAGGTAATTAAAATTATAAACAATATATTAAAACTTTATGTAATTAAAAAAACTTAAAAAAACTAAAGATAAAAAGGATGAGGGTACCCGGGGTCGAACCCGGGTCCCTTATGTACAAGGTAACCGTTGTAACTAGTTGGACCAGAGCTCAATCTTGTTACAAATCCCGCTGTAAATATTTAAATATATTTCTCCAAATAACCCCCAAATCACTAAGAACCCTAGAATGATTGAATCCAAAATTGATCACCAAAACGATAACGATTACTGAAATAACCATAGGGCTTTGATTCCCCTTGTAAATTCGAGAATATAACAACGTTTAATTACCCGTTTTGTTTTGAGTTGATGATATGAACAATCGAAGAAACAAGTCGCGGTTGAAGGTGCACAAGATGATAATCCAATTAAACTTATGGGTAGCTTCGTTTGATAAGTTGGACTAGAAACCCCTTATCAATTCGAGTTCAAACTGCTGGATTAAAGGTGAACACCTCCACTACAGGTCGCGACGAAGGTGATGTTTGATTCTGGTGATTTTGAGTGTTTCAGGAAAAATTGGCAATGAGAATAGACTAGAGATAGATAAATGATTATGTACGTTTGATTAATTGAATTATTATGAGAGTTTAATTGTCAAACGGTTGTGAACTTGATGATCGTCGGTTACCAAGCTAAATCGACATCCATAACCGGCTTAAAGACGAATTAATGTGCCCTTAACGATTCAAAACGTACCTAAAAATTTGTTTGGGACGGTTTAGGTTTAAAAACGAAAGGTTTTGATGGGTTTTTAGGGCCGCCGGAGCTCGCCGGAATATGGCCGGAAAATCGGGAGTTTGATTTGAAAGTTTGGTAAATTACGCAATTGGCCCCTTTGGTTTTTAGTTTAACATTTTATGTTAAAACTTTCTTTTAAGGTTTCTAAAATGACAAAATAACCTCGTTGAGTTAATAAACACTAAGTTTTAAACATTACTCTTTATTTTAAGTTTAAAAGTTTTTATAAATTATTATTACTATCATTATTATTATTTTTTAATTTTATTATTATTAGTTAATATTATTATTACTATTCTTTAATATAATTATTATTATTATTATTTAATATTATTATTATTATTAGCATTATTAACATTAGTATTATAGTTATTATTATTATTATTATTGTGTACAATTTAATTGTTTAAGTTGTTAACTTTTCAAGAAATATTGTAAAATAAAAAAACAAACATAACTGGCCCACAAGTTTCATAAATGACTACAATGGTCCTTACAAGATTAAACAAGGTTAATAATTAATTAAACGAAATACAAGATGTTACATAATACATCGTTAACTAGTTACAAAATACATTGTTGCATTACATCACAAAAGCATTATATAAATGGATGCCATCCAAAAGAGCTGAGTAGCCGCCTGTGCCATCCTCAGCAATCACTACCTGCCAATAGGAAACACAAAAAGTCAGCATTGCTGAGTGAGTTCTAGTTTTATAATAAAACATCCTTTTCTTTTGTTAAAACTGTTCTTTACTTTCATGCGATCATACAACATACGTACACATAGATAATATCATTATTATCTTCATCATTCATTCATTCGTCATTACATCTTTTCCTTTCATCAAAACCATGAACTTTACCCTTTATACTCATGGTACTGGGCTTAAGCCTATCTGTAATACCCGGTTATTATAAAAAGGATAAGAGTTGAAGAATAAAGAAAGGGAAATGTCAAGGAAACCAAGTTGAGGGGTTAAAAATGTAAAAAGGACAAAAGTACACAAAAAGTTGGTAAACAGGTGGGCATGGCCGCCCACCCTCGCTTCACATCACCATTTTCATTCAGTTTCAGAGAGAGAAAGTAGAGAAACTCTCAGTTGAAGAAAGAAGAAGAAGAGAAAGTGAATTCAAGGTAAGAATTCAAGGTTTTTAAGTATCTATGACGGGTTTTATTCCGGTTACATGCTTATGTGCTTATGTGTTTGTGTATGTGCTCGGGTGTGTGTGTGTGTTTGATGGGGTTTTTAGGTGCTTGAACTCAGTTGCAAAAGGGTTTGAAGGAAGAAACACCCAAGTTGCACCAGGTGAGTTTCTAGACCCCGGTTTTAAACATCTTTGGGGCTGAAAAATGTATCTAAAACGATTTTCAAATGTTTATGTATGTATACCTGTATGTATTATGCATGTTGGATGTTGATTCTTGAATGCTTATAGGTTGTTCATGTTTAGAATAGCCATATTAAGCTTAGAACAGATGGGTTTGTTTATTGGGTTTGAAAACATACTAGCAACATGTTACATAGAATGTTCATGCGCCTAGATAAGGCTCATGCGCCTGAAAATGCCATAGAAGGATTTAAGTATAACCCATGCGCCTGAACAATAGCCCATGCGCCTAAAATTGACTTAGAAATGTTTAAGTATAGCCCATGCGCTTGAACAGTGGTCCATGCGCCTAAGTATCCATGCGTCCGAATAACCCATGCACCTAAGTGTTCATATGCCCGAATAGTGTCCATGCGCCTGAATAGTTCATGCGCCTAAGTGATAAAATGATTAAGTGTTGGCTAATGCGCCTACATAGTGATGAAACACCCAAACAGGGCTCATGCGCCCAAATAGTGTCAAAGCGCCTAGACACTTAGAAATTTTTATAGAATTTTTAGGAGTCAGTGCTTTTAGGGTTTTGACCGAGGTTTGACTAGGGCTTATTTATGATGATGTTCCATGCATGATTATGATTGTTCCTTATTATTATTATTGCTATTATTATTACTTATAGTGTGTGACTTTACATGGTATGTTTATTATCGTAACGTAAAGTATATTGTAATAATAAAGAGAAAGAGCAATAAAGAAAAGAAGAGGAACATTAATAAAATGTTCACAAGTCTTGCAAGCTTACAGGAGTGACACGACCATGTTGTCGTTAGCTCGACCGTGTTGTGGGTTAGCTACCCCATATTGCACACGGGGCCAGGACCTTTGCAGCGTGTCCTGAGTGATTAGGTCGTCCTTGCATACAGTAACAGAACCCTTTTGAGGGATATAGATGGCCCATCACTCGTTTTCCACCGCGCATACATTTTAGGGTATTGCTCATTGGTCCATACAGAAAGTGAAAGATAAAGATAAAAGATTACAGAACATACAAGGCATACAGTAAAGAGAACGAACAGTATATGTTCATATAGTTAATGTGTGCTCGCATATACTGTACAAAGTTGTATTTCATAGAAAGAGTATTTTCATATACAGCCTACAGAAAGTATTTTATTACTTTAAAAAAAACTAGAACTCACTTAGCAACGCTCACTTTTATACATTTTCAGTTGGCAGGTAATTATTGCTGAGGATGGCACGAGAGTGAAGCCACTCGGCAGGGAAAGACTGACATCCATTCGTATTTTATGTTGCTGTTGTTTTGTAATACAGTATAACAATTCTTTTGTAATCAGTTAAACGATGATGCATCGCTCAGCAACAGTGGCTTAAATGCAATGACTGGTTTTTGATAAATTATTTTTGCTGCTTAAGTTTGTATAATTATAATGTTAAATGTTTTAACTGTTGGGATTGACCAACTGTGGGGTCTCCAGGAACGAGGCCTTACACTATCATAGACCTTCATTCACGGTGCACAACACCTCTGGCCACAGTACCTAAGATAAAGTTCAGGTATACCATTTTCATGTGTTGTGCCCTTCATGCTCATGGTATTGGACCTAAGCCTATCATAGACCTTCATTCACGATGCCCAGCACCTCTGGCCACAGTACCTAAGGCAAGCAACAATGGTTCCATACAAATGGTCAATCACAAAGAAAGACCCCGATGTGCATCCTCATAGGGTAGCAAACCCACACACCGTTGGGCTAACACATTTTAATGGTGTGTCCCGACATACAAGGCTTACAACACTTTCTTTACTTTCATCATTTATTAATGCATGCATTCATCATGTTCCACTTTTCTTTATCTTTCACTTTATGTTACATAATACTTCTAATTCATTCATTAACATAACACGCAAAGCCACTAGAAAAGATAAACATACATCATAATAAAGAATATCAACATACACAGTCACTGTCATACAGGGCAACATCATACATAACATACATCATGCATAAACATACAACATCACACAACACATCAATCACGCGTATCGCATCATCCATACCATACGACATCACCCATCATTATCATACATGACACCATCCATGCCAATCACAACATCAACAACCCCAAAGGTCTGAGCCTACGTCTGCACTTTCCTGAAAGTCAGACAACAAACTATGGTCATTCGGGCGTATGGACCCTATTCGGTTGCATGGTCCTCCATACGTGTGAGAACACTTAGGCGAATGAGCATCCAGCTGCATAGCCTCCAATCGCATGTTTCCTATGCGAATGTACCTCTGTCGTATGACATCCGGGCGTATGGACCTCAAAGGACCTTTATGCGGATGGCCCTTAGTCACACACCTTTCGTGCGTATGAACCTCAATCGCACGACTCACAGATGTATGGACTCCAGTCGCATGACCTTCATCCGCATTTCATTCGGTTGCATGACCTTCATCCGCATTTCCTTCGGTCGCATAGCCCTCATGCATATGACCCTCAGTCGCACTACTCTCGTACGAATGAACCTCAGTCGCACTCCTTTCGTGCGTATGGACCCAGTCGCATGCCATTCGGATGCATGGACCTCCAGTCGCATAGCTCTAGCTGGGTGCAGAATGCAGTTCATCCCGAACTACAGCCACCATGTTCGACCTCCAAACTCTTCCAAACTCATTTAAGCTCAGATCAACCATTCCAAACCTTAGGGAAGCATACCACGACACCATACAAGCACAACCAAGCCCGAAATCAAACTCCAAACACATCAAACACATACACATAAGCATACTTTTGGGTTCAACACCCAACTTTTCAAAAATAGGTTTTTGATGTGTTCAGCCCCAAATCAGTCGAAAATGTGTAAAAGAGGGGTCCTAGAACTCACCTTGATGACCTCTTCGAGTAGAGCGTCGATTCCACCTGCTACACTTCGATTTCCATGCTCGAATCCACACGAACCAAGCTTTTCTCCTCTTTTCTCCTTCTCTTCTCCCTTGGCTGAGTTTTTTTGGCAAGAATGGGGAGGTGTGGGCTGCCCTCCCCCTTTTATACTCCCACTCATCCAAGTTTCTTCTCGTTTTGGCAAGTTTGACCCCTCAACTTTGGACTTTATTTCTTTTTCTTCTTTCGTCGGCTTGTAACACCCGAATATTTATTATTTTGAAGTCGGTGAAGAAAGAAAAGAAAATAAAGTCCAAAAGTCGAGGGACCAAACTCGCCAACGAAGAAAATTGGGAAATGTGGTGATATTAGTAGGGAGAGGGCAGCCCACTCTCCCCACACACCTCACATTTCAGCTTCATAAAGAGAAGAAGAGAGAAAGAAGAGAAAAAGAGGAAAAGTTGGTTCGAGTCGCCAAAATCGTCGTGAAGCAAGCCAAATCGAAGCCCTTAACGTTGTGCTCGTTTGTGTGAGTTCTAGAACCCCACTTTTACTTGTTTTCAAACGATTTTGGGGCTGGAAAGCATAAAAACCCGTTTTTGTATGTGTATGTGTTTGACCCATTTGGGTGAGATGTGTGTGATGTGTTTCGTGTATGTTTCCGGGCATGTGTGTGCTTGTATGGTGTCATAGTATGCATTCCTAAGGTTTAGGATGGTCGATTTAGGCTTAAAATGGGTTTGGATGAGTTTGGAGGCCGAAAACCCTCGGCTGCAGTCGGGATGAACTGCATTCTGCATCAGTTAGGTCTAGGCAACCGACTGGAGGCCGAATGGAGGCCATACGGCCCATTAAGGTGCGATTGGGGTCCATTCGCACGATTGAGGTCCATTCGCACAATTGAAAGGTCAGTCGCATGGAGGTCATGCGACTGAAGGTCCAGTCGCATAAGTGCTCATTCGCATTAATCCATTCGCATGAGGTCCATCTGCATTGTCCATTCGCACGACTGGATGTCCATTCGCATAGTGTTCAGTCGCATGGAGGCACGCGACTGAAGGGTGTCCATACGCCCGAATAGGGCTGTTGTACCGAGGAAGGTGTAGATTGACTTCTGACTTCGGGGGAAGTGCAGATGTAAGTTTTGACGTAAAGGTTCCCATAGAGTTTGTAAGATGACGCTCGAGGCCTTAGAAAGCATGTTGGGCATGATGATGATGATGATGTTGCATGATTAAGGCTTGTTATGTATGAATGATGTTTCCCTGTATGATGATGATGAATGTGTATGATATGTTCCTTATAATGATGTATGTTATCTTTCTTGTGGCCCTATGTGTCATGTTAATGAATAAATGAAGTATTATGTAACATAAAGTGAAAGATAATGAAAGGGGAACATAAAGTAAGAATGCATGCATTATGAATGACGAATGAATGAAGGAAAGGCTTGCAAGCATACAATGAGGTGAGCAACATGTGGTTGCAAAAGACTCGGATCACAGGCAATCATGGAGATTTCCAATGGGGTGAGCAACGTGTGGTTGCAAAAGACTCGGATCACAGGCAATCATGGAGATTGCCAATGGGGTGAGCAACGTGTGGTTGCAAAAGACTCTGATCATAAGCATCATTAAGATGGCCAGAGAAAGGAGGTGAGCAACTCAGTTGTTGCAACAGACTCGGACAACGCGTTATTGTGAAGTTGCCATGAGGTGAGCAACCCTATGGTTGCAAGAGACTCGGAAAGCATGTTATCGTTTAAACTGGCAATTGGGGTGAGCAACTTTATGGTTGCAACAGACTCGGTTAGCGCGAAGTCGTGGGGATGTTAATGAGGTGAGCGACCCTGTTGTCGCAACAGACTCGAAGGAACGAACGTATAAAGGAACAAAAGATTACGTATGAAAGAACGAAGTATGAATGAACGAATGAATGAATGAAGAAGATAATAATGATATTATCTATGTGTACGTACGATGTGTGATCATGTAAAAGTAACGAAGGGTTTTATATGAAAGTAAGGTATGTTTTGTAATAAAACTAGAACTCACTCAGCAACGCTGACTTTTTGTATGTTTTCCAGTTGGCAGGTAATGTTTGCTGAGGATGGCACCGTGTGAAGCTACTCAGCCCTTTTGGGATGGCATTCTTTTGATTAATGTTTTTGCATTGTAATGCGAACAAGCTATTTTGTAATGAATGTTGTATTAACTTGCAAAAGCATTTACATGGAAATGAAAGTTGTTTTAGTTTTCCGCTGCGATTTATTAAATACAAATGTAATTATACGTTTTATGTGGGATGAGAACCCAGCTATAAGTGTCTCGGGAACGGGGCCTTACAAGTTGGTATCAAAGCCAAAGTTTAAGTGAAATGGGTAAATTTCAAAATAAACCTAATCTTAAACTGAGAATGGGACGGAAAGGGAATAGGATGCCAATCTGAGTAGCTGCGTGCCATCAGGTATTTCGTAAAGTTAACCGGTTTTATGTGCGCATGGTATGTGTTATGTGTTGTATGTGGATTTAAATACTGATGTAGTCAGGACAGGTAATGCTTGGAGTGTGAAGAGTAAAGTAAGTGGCTAATCATAACTGGCCACTGTAATTAGGGACTTACTATACTTAACATAAACTAAGTTGTTCCCTTGAATGACTGTGTTGCTGTTTGAATCTTTCAGTGTGCGTGTGATGGCCGGAGGTAGATCTTCAAAAGCTTCTAGGGGTGGAGGTCACGGTGTTGAATCGCGACCAAGAGGGGGAGACCCAGAGTTGAGAGGGTGGTTCATGAAGAACCAGAGACCCTCATCCGGAGGGTGGCGACGAAAGCACCAATCTGAGAGCCTCAGAAAAGGAGGCTGTTGTAGAAGAAGTCCATTAGGTCATGCAGACAATCTTACCGTCTGTGGTGACTGAATTATTAAGGCTGTACGAGAAGGGGAAAGAAAAGAAAGAAACAGATCCTCTGGAGAACAGGAACAACCAGAGCCGGAAACGGTTCTATCTGACGATGAAGAGGAAGAAGAAGAGCCTGCGCCGGAGACGGCACGAGGATGTAATTATGGGGCTTTTATGAGATGCAAGCCCCTACTTTTGATGGAAACGGCACAGCTGCAGCTGCTCACCGGTGGGTGAGGGAAATGGAAGTTGTTCTCGATATCAGCGAGTGCCGAGAGGACCAAAAGGTGAAGTTTGCTACCCACTCTTTTGTGGATTCAGCTCTGTGCTGGTGGGACAACATTGTCCAAGCTGAGGGTAGTAGGGCCATTGGGAAAATGAAATGGCCTAAGCTGAGAAGGTTAGTGATTGAGGAATTTTGTCCTCATCGGGAAATGGACAAGGTCGAAAGGGAGTTCTTGCAACTGGAGGCGGGGGGAACTATGACGCACCAGCAGTACACCACTAAATTCAACGAGATGGCACGTCTGGTGCCGGATCAAGTGACACCTTGTCACGAAAGATTAAAGATATTCAGGGTTTGCAGCGGATATTCGCAGGCACATGATAGCTGCCCGGCCGAGTACGCTTAGGTCGGCAGTGGATTTGGCAGGGAGATTGTACGATGAGAGAACAATGGTGGTGACTGAGGGTGGCAAGAAGAATGGTGGTGATCGAAAATGGCGGCGGGGAAGAGGTTTGGTCGGGGTGATGCCTCGACGGGTAATAAGAAGGCACGAGCGGATGATCGCCGTGTTGTCACATCAAGTGCGGGGTCGAAAAGGTGTGGCAAGTGTGGAAGGGACCACGGCGGGGAATTAGGGTTTGGGTCAAACTTATGCTTCAAATGTGGGAAGGGGGGCACCTGGCAGGGACTGTCGTATAGTCGGGTGCTATAACTGTGGTGAAGAGGGTCACGTAAGTAAGGATTGTAAGAAGTTGAGGGCTGAGAGTTCTGGGATGAAGAGAACTGGAGGTGAAGGACCGAGGGCGAGTGCCAGGGCATTACCATGACACAGGAGGAAGCTAGGACAGACCCTGATGTCGTGTCCGGTACGTTTCTGGTGAACCAAACTTTAGCTTCTGTGCTATTTGATTCTGGTGCTAGTAGGAGTTTTATTTCTGTTGCTTTCTGTGCTAAGCTTCCTGTTAGTAGTAGACGTGTGTGATGCACCTTGATGTAGAAACTGCCATAGGTAAGTCTACCAGGATTTCGGAGATGATAGAAATTGTGAGGTGGAATTAGAAGGTCACAAGTTTCCTGTTAGACCGTTCGTGATGACCTTGGGTGGTTTTGATTGGTTCTTGGGATGGATTGGTTGGCGGACTTTGAGGCGAACATTGTGTGTCGCAAGAAGATGATTCGGTTGACAGCGCCTGATGGAAGTTTGGTAACGGTTTATGGTGATCGGGTTACTACGATCCGAAGGTGATCTCAATGGCGGTGGCGGGAAAGTGTATGAGGCGTGGATGTAGCGCCTACTTGGCTTATGTAAAGGATGAAGATGCACTAACACCACAACTGTCTGATGTACCGGTTGTGTGTGACTTTCCAGACGTATTCCAGAAGATTTACCAGGGGGTACCACCTGACAGAGAAATTGAATTTCAGATTGATCTGATACCGGGTGCCCAACCTGTTGCCAAGGCACCATATCGATTAGCTCCGACGGAGATGAAAGAGTTGATGGAACAGTTGCAAGAGTTGCTTGATAAGGGGTTCATTAGACCGAGTATCTCTCCTTGGGGTGCTCCGGTCCTGTTTGTAAAGAAGAAGGATGGTAGTATGAGGATGTGCATTGACTACCGCGAGCTGAACAAGTTGACGGTGAAGAAACGCTACCCCTTACCGAGGATAGATGATTTGTTCGATCAGCTTCAGGGTGTCAGTTGGTTTTCAAGAATAGATCTTCGGTCTGGCTATCATCAGTTGAAGGTAAAGGAACAAGATATCCCTAAAACAGCTTTCCGCACGCGCTATGGTCATTATGAGTTTCTTGTCATGTCCTTTGGTTTGACCAACGCGCCAGCTGCTTTTATGGATCTGATGAACCGTGTGTGTCGGCCTATGTTGATAAATCAGTGATTGTGTTTATTGATGATATCCTGATTTATTCGAAGAGCAAGATTGAGCATGCCGGTCACATTCGAGAGGTTTGGAGACGTTGAGAAGGGAGAAATTGTATGCTAAATTCTCAAAGTGCGCGTTTTGGTTGCGCGAAGTTCAGTTTTGGGTCATGTGGTGAATCCTGATGGGATTATGGTTGACCCGGCGAAGGTGGAGGCGGTTATGCAATGGAGGTCACCAAAGACGCCATCCGAGATCCGTAGTTTCTTGGGCTTGGCGGGCTACTATAGAAGATTCATCCAAGACTTCTCTAAGATTGCTTCTCCACTAACTAAGTTGACCCGAAAGGATGTGAAGTTTGTATGGGGTCAAGCTCAAGAGAAGGCGTTCGAAGAGCTGAAGGCAAGACTGACTCAAGCTCTTGTTCTGTCATTACCCGATGGAAGCGAAGATCTGGTGGTTTATTTGATGCTTCCTACTCAGGGTTGGGGTGTGTGTTAATGCAGAGAGGGAAGGTTATAGCCTACGCATCCCGACAGTTGAAAGTTCATGAGGTTAATTATCCCACTCATGACTTGGAGCTAGCAGTCGTGGTCTTTGCGTTAAAGATTTGGAGGCACTATCTCTACGGGACGAAGTGCACCATATTCACTGACCACAAGAGTCTGAAGTACTTTTCGAGCAAAGGACCTGAACATGAGGCAGAGGCGATGGTTGGAGCTTAAAGGATTATGATTGCGAGATCCATTACCATCCGGGCAAAGCTAATGTGGTGGCGGATGCCCTTAGCCAAAAGGAAAGGCCCGAACCGATTCGGGTGAAAGCTTATCAACTAATCATGACCTCTGATGTGATGAAGCAAATCAAGGAGTTTCAAGATGAGGCATTGAAAGAAGATCACCTTAACTCGGAAGAATGAGAGGTCTGGTGGGGGAATTGGGTGAAAACACACTCGGTGTTAGAACTCGATTCGGTCGTGTGTGGATTCCTCGTTTTGGGGATTACGGGTGAAGATAATGGATGAAGCCCACAAGACTCGATACTCCATTCATCCTGGTGCCACGAAATGTACCATGACATGAAGAAAGATTATTGGTGGCCGGGTATGAAGCGTGACGTCGTGGAGTATGTGAGTAAGTGCCTTACTTGCTTACAAGTGAAGGCAGAGCATCAAAAGCCGTATGGGAAGATCAACCTTTGGATATACCGGAATGGAAGTGGGAGCACATCACCATGGACTTCATTACAAAGCTGCCGCGTACCCCGAAGGGGTATGATGCCATATGGGTGATAGTTGATCGTCTGACGAAGAGCGCTCATTTTCTACCGATCCGCGAGACGTATTCATCTGAGAGGTTGGCTGATCTATCATCAAGGAAATTGTAACTCGTCATGGTGTGCCGGTGTCTATTGTGTCTGATCGCGACACTCGATTTACATCTAAATTTTGGAAGAAATTCCACGACGCTATGGGGACGAGGTTACATATTAGCACGGCTTATCATCCCCAAACCGATGGTCAGTCAGAAAGAACCATTCAGACATTGGAAGACATGCTGCGGGCATGTGTGATCGATTTTGGTGGAAGTTGGGATGACCACTTACCGTTAGCCGAATTCTCATACAACAACAGCTATCATGCCAGCATTGGTATGCCACCATATGAGATGCTATACGGTAGGAGATGCAGAACACCGTTTGTTGGGGTGATATTGGTCAGAAGGAATTGGGGAGCGTCGAGGTAATCGAGGCTACGACAGAGAAGCTTGAAAAGATTAAAGCCTTTATGAAGGCAGCCAAAGATAGACAGAAGTCGTATGCGATAAGCGACGTAGGCCAATTGAGTTCCAGGTGGGTGACCGGGTTATGTGAAGGTCTCACCTTGGAAGGGTATTATCCGATTCAGAAAGCGGGGCAAGTTGAGCCCCAGTATATAGGCCCTTTCCGAATCATTGCTCGAGTAGGGGAGGTGGTCTATAGATGGATTGCCAGATGAGTTAAGTGGGATTCACCCGACATTCCATGTATCTCATCTGAGAAAGTGTATAGCTGATGAAGACATGATTGTCCACTGGAGGACATTGAAATAGATGAAAGGCTCAAATATGTGGAGCACCAGTGGCAATCATCGATCGTAAAGAAAAGAGGATAAGGAATAAAATGGTTCCTCTTGTGCGTGTACAGTGGAAGCATAGGAAGGGATCCGAGTCAACGTGGGAGATTGAGGAAGAAATGAGACAGCATTATCCACGTTTGTTCGACGAATAACAGGTTTCGGGGACGAAATCTATTTAAGGGGGGTGGACTTGTAACACCCGAATATTTATTATTTTGAAGCCGGTGAAGAAAGAAAAGAAAATAAAGTCCAAAAGTCGAGGGACCAAACTCGCCAACGAAGAAAAGTTGGGAAATGAGGTGATATTAGTAGGGAGAGGGCAGCCCACTCTCCCCACACACCCCACATTTCAGCTTCATAAAGAGAAGAAGAGAGAAAGAAGAGAAAAAGAGGAAAAGTTGGTTCGAGTTGGTTCGGGTTGGTTCGGGTCGCCAAAATCGTCGTGAAGCAAGCCAAATCGAAGCCCTTAATGTTGTGCTCGTTTGTGTGAGTTCTAGAACCCCACTTTTACTTGTTTTCAAACGATTTTGGGGCTGGAAAACATAAAAACCTGTTTTTGTATGTGTATGTGTTTGACCCATTTGGGTGTGATGTGTGTGATGCGTTTCGTGTATGTTTCCGGACGTGTGTGTGCTTGTATGGTGTTATGGTATGCATTCCTAAGGTTTAGGATGGTTGATTTAGGCTTAAAATGAGTTTGGATGAGTTGGAGGCCGAAAACCCTCGGCTGCAGTCGGGATGAACTGCATTCTGCATCAGTTAGGGCTAGGCGACCGACTGGAGGCCGAATGGAGGCCATACGGCCGATTAAGGTGCGATTGGGGTCCATTCGCACGATTGAGGTCCATTCGCACGATTGAGGTCCATTCGCACGATTGAAAGGTCAGTCGCATGGAGGTCATGCGACTGAAGGTCCAGTCGCATAAGTGCTCATTCGCATTAATCCCATTCGCATGAGGTCCATCCGCATTGTCCATTCGCACGACTGGATGTCCATTCGCATAGTGTTTAGTCGCATGGAGGCCACGCGACTGAAGGGTGTCCATACGCCCGAATAGGGCTGTTGTACCCGAGGAAGGTGTAGATTGACTTCTGACTTTCGGGGGAAGTGCAGATGTAAGTTTTGACGTAAAGGTTCCCATAGAGTTTGTAAGATGACGCTCGAGGCCTTAGAAAGCATGTTGGGCATGATGATTATGATGATGTTGCATGATTAAGGCTTGTTATGTATGCATGATGTTGCCCTGTATGATGATGATGAATGTGTATGATATGTTCCTTATAATGATGTATGTTATCTTTCTTGTGGCCCTATGTGTCATGTTAATGAATAAATGAAGTATTATGTAACGTAAAGTGAAAGATAATGAAGGGGAACATAAAGTAAGAATGCATGCATTATTGAATGACGAATGAATGAAGGAAAGGCTTGCAATCATACAATGAGGTGAGCAACGTGTGGTTGCAAAAGACTCGGATCACAGGCAATCATGGAGATTGCCAATGGGGTGAGCAACGTGTGGTTGCAAAAGACTCGGATCACAGGCAATCATGGAGATTGCCAATGGGGTGAGCACGTGTGGTTGCAAAAGACTCGGATCATAGGCATCATTAAGATGGCCAGAGAAAGGAGGTGAGCAACTCAGACTCGGACAACGCGTTATTGTGAAGTTGCCATGAGGTGAGCAACTCTATGGTTGCAAGAGACTCGGAAAGCATGCTATCGTTAAAACTGGCAATTGGGGTGAGCAACTTTATGGTTGCAACAGACTCGGTTAGCGCGAAGTCGTGGGGATTGTTAATGAGGTGAGCGACCCTGTTGTCGCAACAGACTCGAAGGAACGAACGTATAAAGGAACAAAAGATTACGTATGAAAGAACGAAGTATGAATGAACGAATGAATGAATGAAGAAGATAATAATGATATTATCTATGTGTACGTACGATGTGTGATCATGTAAAAGTAACGAAGGGTTTTATATGAAAGTAAGGTATGTTTTGTAATAAAACTAGAACTCACTCAGCAACGCTGACTTTTTGTATGTTTTCCAGTTGGCAGGTAATGTTTGCTGAGGATGGCACCCGTGAAGCTACTCAGCCCTTTTGGGATGGCATTCTTTTGATTAATGTTTTTGCATTGTAATGCGAACAAGCTATTTTGTAATGAATGTTGTATTAACTTGCAAAAGCATTTACATGGAAATGAAAGTTTGTTTTAGTTTTCCGCTGCGATTTATTAAATACAAATGTAATTATACGTTTTATGTGTGATGAGAACCCAGCTGTAAGCATCCCGGGAACGGGGCCTTACACGTCAGCTTCAAAAAAAATTTCGGGTGTTACAGATATGTTTCCTAATGTTGAAAAACAAGGTTACAAAGTTTTTATAGATCAAAATCAGCTTTGGAATAAAGCTAGATCAGCTGGAGATCTTGTGAGAAATGTGCTTCAAACAGGACAATCAATTTCTGAATTGCTGAATGCAATGATTGTGCCTGATAAAATCAAAGAAGTGAATATGATGAGATTTTTTATGCCTTTCTTATCAAAAGAGTTAATGCTATTTATGATGTATATCATTTCTACTCAAGCATCATTTCTTTACCAGTGCAAGATTTGAAAGAATTACATAAGTTACCACTGATTAATCCTACAAAGGCTGAAAGGGGAGAAATTTTTATGAAGTTTCTTAATAGAGGTATATCTAGAATGCCAACATTTCTTCAAACTTGTTGTGACCAAAAAGACAAAAGCTACTTTGCTAAGATGAAGAAGAAATCAAAGAAAGGTGAATCTAGTGAGGCTATGGATGATTGTTACTTAGAGACATTCAGTGATAAGTATTTTGAAAAAGTAACAAATCCTGGATTGAAAGTTATAGATGGCACTCAATCATCAAAACCAATTTGAGATGGTTTTATGATTCATCTACTTCATATAAAGCTTGTAAGGAATTTAACTGATTGGGATAATGATATGATCAATTTGTTTGGAGTATTGAACTCAAACTCCTTCATCCTAGTAATATATCATTCTTGCCCAATCAAAATTTTGAAGCAGTATCATCAGTAGAAGCAGATAATGACAGAAGATACTTTTTGACCATTATTAAAGTGATGAATGCTACTATGAAAAGAATCTCATTGAGGAAGGCAATGTCATATGCGAATATTATGAAGAAAGATATAAAAGATATTGAGTTTAGGAGCATTTCAAGCAAGGGAGTATTAGCGATGTATACAAAAGAGAATCGAAAACCAATAGAGATGTATGCTAATGTTGACATTGCAGGCTTATCAAAATATACAAAAGAGAATCGAAAACCAATATAGATGTATGCTAATGTTGATATTGCAGGCTTATCAAAAGAAACATTGTTGGTGATGGAAGCAATGGAGATTAAGACTAATGACTCCAAGCCAGAGCAAGTAATTCTAGCTAGGAAGTTCAAGTCTTCAATAAAGAAAGCACTTAAAGAACTAGAGCTCTACAAAGAGAAGCCAATGTTCAAGATTAAAGAAGAACCTGAAGACTATTTTTGCTGAAGACAAATGCGAATCTTAAGGAGAGTATTGTTAGAAACCTAGAAAGATTAGCATTTTAGTCTTTGGATAAGTTTTGTCATAGTTTAGGGACTTATTGTGTAAATATATGTTCCTTTTTGTTTCTTGATTATTGTATAAATAGGATTGCTTACGGATGTGCAGGCTAAGACTTTAGATATTTTTCTCTCAATTTTGGACTTTGTAATCCATCCAATATCAATGAAAATTCTATGAATTTTTTGATATTTTGTTGTTTTGATTACATTGTTCAATTTATTGTTAATTGCTTGATATCAATTACAGATCGATCCATTTGAACCTATCACAAACCAACACTTCCAATCTCCTTTGTAGGAAAACATAATGACCACTAATAATTTTAAATTCACATTAAATCAAGTTAAAAAACAAACAAACAAATCACTGAACTAAGGGGAGTGAGATTTAAACCGCGTAGGTTCTTCCACTAGACTACATGCTATCTCCTCGAAAATCATCGAGACAATTATATTTATATAGAGTAAAACCAAGTATCGGGTTTTAAAAAAAGTTTTGAATTTCTTTTAAAAAACTTTAAAAGGGTATCGTTTGGAACTTTTGGAGTGGATGACCTTTTGGAGCAATTTTTTAAACAACATTAATTTGTATTTTGGAGCAGTTTTGGAGGACCTTCTCAAAGTAGTCAAAATATGAACCACACAAACTTTACTATACAAACTGATATAGACAATTAAAACAAATTATACAAATGTATATAAAATAATATATATATATATATATATATATATATATATATATATATATATATATATATATATATATAGGAAACCTAGTATAAAAGTATGGAAGTAAAAGCATCTAACTAGTTGAGCTGCTAGCGGTAAATAGCGGGAGAACTCACGTTTTGCGGCGGAAGACTTAACATTTTTTAATAAAATTAAAATAAAACCATTAATAGATAAAAAACAATTCTCAACAAAAACCTACCACGCACACTGCGTAACGTTTTTAATTTATTAAAAGCAATTCTCGTGACTAGGAATTAGCCTAGTCTATTTAGATGACTAAGATATAACCTAACTTATCCATACTTCTATGATTCAGCATACTTTTTTTTTTCAAACGACTAAGATATAGTCTATTTTTGCTGCAAATGGCTAAGGTATAGCCTGAATTATTTGCGCATAGCTAAGGTTTAGCCAAATTTTTATGTGCAAAAAGTAAATGACCATTTTGGTAAGAAATTGAATCAAAATGTTTATATGTATTACTTTTCTTAAAATTAAACCGGTGCATTTACCTATTTATTGATAATATTGAAAAATCTCATGAAATGTTTTCTAGTATATCCTTCCAGAAAGATCGCCACTTCTCTTTCCTGTTTAATATCCTAAAACCCTCCCTAAAATTAGTGTTGTGGCGAACCTTAAATCCTGAAAAAACCCTAATTTACTTATAATTTGTGTTACTTTTTTACTTTATTAACAAACAATATAACATGGATGGAGTTTTACATGATAAAAAAGCTTCCGCAGCTCAAAATTGGTAAACAACTTACCTCAGTTTGTTTTCTTCAATCAAAGGTTGAATAACATAAGATTTTTAAAACGATAAATAATTTGATTGAATATATAATCTCCTGCCATGTTTTGATATTTGTAGATGCAAAACACGCTCAAGGGTTTCTCCCATTCTTCAAGAAGTTACCTAATTGTAACATTCATTATTATTATATGACAAATTTAATTTAAATAATTCAAACATTTTTATTGGCTAATCATAATTCGAACTATCAATTTGACCAACAATAATTCTAATCTTCATTTTTGTTATCGAGTGCAATCCTAGTAGCATAATCATTCATTAATTTACTTTTAATTTTCACTTGATTTTTCTAACGATGATAATTGTGAGTGAAATATAGTAACATACAACGAAATCGAGTGAAAATTAATGGAAATCAAGTGTAAATTGATGATAATTTTGCTATTAGGATTGCCCTTGACAACAAAAATGAAATTCAAGATTATTGTTGACCGAACTAATAGTATAGATTATTCAATATATCATAGTTTAGATTATTAAAATCTAAATTGCATTGAATTCTCCATTTACATTACCTTAATATTTATAATAATAATTATATTACCAGCGGTTAGTGTAACCGCTGGTATGATTGATCTCGACCGTTAAACATCCTGAAATCAAATCTTAGCCGTTTAAATTCGACGGTTACGGCGGTTACAAGTAGCTTCTTATAGGTCAGCAGTTACCGGTGGTTATCTCATTCACCGATTAAGACGGATAGTGGGGAGTAGTGCATGTGGGGTATTGCGGTCACCAGATACGGTTTCAGCATATCTTCAAAGGCGATGCTTATAAATAAGAAAGAGGGCATGAGATTCACCACAAAACTCACCCCAACATAAACTTGTTCTTCAAGTTCTCTATCTCCAAGTGCTTCACGAGAGTTTGATGGGAATGACTAAATTCTACTAGAAGATCAAAGAAGAGTTAAATCTGCACTGGCAAGATGCATTTGCTTCTGAAATGAATGATTCTGCTAGCAACAAAGGTTCCGATGGAGGCGGTTGTTGTGTTTTTTCCTTGCTCCTTCCTTTATGATCACTGCTTCTACCGTGCTCAACTTTTCTTCTACTACAACCTTTCTTACCCCTTTCAACTCTGGATTTCTTCACAATCAGAGGCGAAAACTGATGTCAACTCACCATGATGATGTTTCGCAATCATGGTTGTGATTAGGTGTGATGGAGGTGGTGCCTAGTCGACTCGCTCACTATCGGAAACCGTGGATCAACCGGAACAGATGAGGAGGTAAGAGGGCTTTGATCAATTACCTATTACTCTGATGCTTAATTGCTTTTCTATTCCCTCTAACCTTAGTTAAATCATATTCATTTTGGGGGTGTTTAATTGAAATTTTCAGAAGATGGTGAATGGAGATGGCGATTTTGTAGTTTAAAATGTATGATGAGTGTGTCTTGAATTGCAATTAAGAACTCTAGTGGTTCAGCAACACGAGGTCGACAAAAGTTAGAGGCGAATTTGAAGGCTGTGCTTTAGGTAATTTATTTGTATTGTAAAAAGTACGATGTACCATTATGTTCAAAGGGAATGGAAGGTTTCGGAGTCAAAATTATTAAGTTCTAAAGACAATTAATTGAATAATTCTTCCTTGAAACTCAAAAATAATCAAAATATTAGAAGTTAAAGTGGGATTTATATGGTGCTGAAGATTTAATATACAACAGGAGAAATGTCACATTTGAAGAGTTTGAAGTTATTAAGGTTGCTATATTTGATCTTGATTGATGATGGAAAGCACGAGTTGAATGTTAAATTGATTTTAATAATATGTGAATATTTTAGTGAATGTTTATTTTGTCCCTCACGAGTTATAAACGCTGGATTTTTATCTTAAATAAATGCTAATTTCATTTAGAAATGCCAAAAAATATATTTATGACCCTATGACGTTATAATTACCCGGCCACTAGACGGGTATAAAACTAGTTTTAATAAGTACGGGAATTGGGAATTGAGACGTAAAATGAAATTAAATTCTGTCATCACTAGGATCATTGACCACTGAAGTCATAGTGCGGTCAGAATACTATGTAAAAAAGAAAAAAAAACCAGGTCTGAAAAAAACACACATGAAAACACAAATAGAAACATACGAAAACTCAAATCCATCATGATTGAACTTACTAAGATTAAAGTTCATTCCTTTTGAACAAACAAACAATGTTTTCCATGATCTTAAATATGATGTAACAAGTAGACAGTAACACTTAAAATTTAAAACTATGCCATATAAAAGTTCTATTCAATACATGATTAATTTGGGTACAATGAGTATGTTTTGATGTCAGAAAATGACCCCTACTAGACCAATGCTTCAATTCACCAAGCTATTAAACATAGGGTATGTTTAGCAAAATAAATTAGCGTATGAAAACTAGAGCTCATAGTTAAGAGTCTAGAGCATGAACCTCTTTCTAGAGTTAAAAGCTAAAATTCTATCAGTATTGAAGTATTTTGTAAAATAAGTTTAGTTTAAACATTAAAAAACACACACATAAAACCCCAATAATAAACATAACTAACTAGAAGTTATTTGAATATTTTGTTTTACAAAACTATTTATATTGAATTTTAGTTTGAAAAATAGAAAATTACTTCTTAATAATATAAATAGCAGTTAGATTCCATGTTGTAGCGAAGACTTTATAAAACTTAGTTGAGTAAAAAAAACAAACACAAAAGCATTTGAAAGCCATTTGGTTTTTGAACAAAGTGACATACCTAATTTACGCAACTCCTAGTATGGTTAAGTTGTGGAACAACACTTTTTGATCTCTTAACTAGTAAGCTTATAATGTATTTAAGATACAATGATAGATTGAAAAGTGAATACATATAGTCTTTATTACAATCAAGTGACAAATAATTAATTGGAGAGGTCAATAATCTTATCTTATTGAATATATATAATTAACATTTTGAACACTTAGGGATTTGTTGTGGGGTACAAATAAAATCCCTTGTTCAGGTAATAACCTATTTTGTTATTCAAATTTACTTTACTAATCCGACTATAGTAGAAAGCCAAAGACACGAGTAGAATGATGAGATGATATTTCAACTAATCATTTCTCTTACTAATAAGTGTTGATGTTGATTAAAATGATTAGTGATTAAAATGATTAGTGTTCAAATTTACTTTACTAATCCCTTGTTCATTTCTCTTACTAATAAACTCACATATCTTGCTACCGATCTGCTCATGGTGAAGTATCGAAGAATTTTTTTGCGACTGCTCCAAATTATCATCGATAAATTATGTTATTAAGGCAATGCATATTCTCTATGTCGTTTATTATTTAATACACATTGAACCGGATCGCTAGCAAGAAAGAATTCTTTTGTTTAATGTTTTATTAAGCTCATTAAATAAGTCTTCATGTTGTAGTAAATGAAAAGAATAAGACTTACTCAAATAATTGTTTTTTTCCTGTGAGATTCAATGATAGTCCAACAAATTTTCTTCCTTTAAAAATAATGACAACCACTATTGATGATGTTCACAAGTGTTTCTGCAACTAGATTGTAATACACATGGATCTTATAAACCATATGATCTCAAACATCAACTTTCTTTTCCTTCTTAATCCTAGCATTTTTTTATGTTCGGCATAGTAGTTTATAATTGTTTCATGTCTATAATTTCTCTTTTTTAGGACTCTCCACTTTGGGCTATATCCCGTGAGGTTAGTTGCCATTGTAATTCTTTTGTTGTTTGTTAATAAATTTTGCTAGGGCAATGCCCTTTCTCAAAATCTTTCAAATCAATATTTTAGTGAAAATAATTACTTGGATGTTTGACAAAGGCTCACACTTAGAAACAAATAATAGTGTTTGATTTTTTGTTAAACTTAGATCAGTAGCTTTATACCATATCATGTGCATTTATTACCAGCATCAACCATTGCAAGTTTTTGGTATGAAAATCTGGTAAACATGCATCTAACACATCAATACACAGGATCTCTTACAAAATCAAACACCTTTAACATATAAGTTTCTTATGACAACTCTAGATCTTTGCGTAGTTATTGTAATTATTACTTAACAAGCATAGTCTTTTCCAATCTAGCTTTAAAATTTGATCAACAAACACACGAAACTTAATATAAAACAACACATAGCGATGAAAAAGAGAAAAATAAAAAGAAATAAAGAACTTATCTTTTTAATTGAGAAAATTGAGGCTCAACATCAAAACCTTTGAATGGATTCTATCCTAAACATAGATGAGTCATTTGCTTGTTGTCGTTGGTTATTATTCTCAATGATACAACTCTAAGTTTTTTTTGATTGTAAATTGGATAAGATAATCCATTAATAATGTTTTGTCAAGTTACATCAAAATAGAAGGTAGACGGGCAACAAGCTGCGCCGCCACCCCTTTCTGAATAGCAAATCCTAACCTTCCAAAAACAAATCCTTGCCTCCCCGGAATTGAGCAATGGTTGTCTATGACCCGTTGGATCCTGGTCAAAAAGTTGATAGCTTCTGGCGCTAGGGAGCCAAATGTATCAAAGACAAAAGGAACAAAAACGTGCTGGTTCTCTAAGTGTAAACCGTTTTAAAAATGTAAAAAAACAAATTCCCATGAAAACCAAGCTCACCATCATCTCCCACCTCCACTTGATTCCCCGGCCATAGACCTCGTCTTCATTCTCTCTTTTCCTAATTCCTAGTCTTTCCTCTCTCTATCTCTCTCTCTTTCTCTGTTTTTTTCACTTCCATCCTCGTTGATTTGTATCTTTGTACGCACATTTTCAAATAAGTAAATAAATTAGTGTATCAACTATTTATACATAAAGCTTCAAAACTTTACTCTATGTCCTTCAAAACATAAATAATAAAAACAAGTTTCGAAACAACTTGTAATTTTTATGTTTTAAAACTTTTAGAGTCGTAAATTCAAACAATAAGAAAATGTGTATGTTTGGAAGAGCTTCTTAAAAACTTCTTTTGACTTTTTTAAAATGTAAAAAAACAAAAATAACTCTCTAGAAATCAATAAAAGTTATAATTTGTAACATTTAAAAAGGTATTTTTATTTTTTTACCTTTTAAAAAATAAAAAAAACTTCTAAAAAACTCATTCAATCATAACCAACCTATCTAATTAAAATATAAACTGTAAAATCTTTTTTACTTCTTTTCAATGTTATCCTCATACTATCATTTTTAGAATAGTGTCAAAAACCCCCTCTCCTCCAACCCCAACACACCTCCAAATGTCCACTCACTCACACTCACCTTCTTCACCTTCTTCACCTTCACCTTCATCTCCACTCTAAACCCTAGACCCACCAGCACCACCAGCAGCACCACCACCAGCACCACCAGCAGCACCACCACCAGCACCACCAGCAGCACCACCACCAGCACCACCAGCAGCACCACCAGCAGCACCACCAGCAGCACCACCAGCAGCACCACCAGCAGCACCACCAGCAGCACCACCAGCAGCACCACCAATGGACCCCCGGCGCACCCCCGGACCGTCATCGACCCGAAGGTCCGTCAAGTCGGGTTCTTCGCCCCACCGGATCGATCTCAATCAGTCCCCTTACCACAATCCACCACTTCCCCCTCATCTCCGCCCCTATCCGACCTCTCACCCTCCGGCAATTCCCTATCTCCCGTCATGATCCCCCCGCCACGTCACCTCTCCGATCTCTCATCCCTCACGGTTCCAGCTGGATTCGCCCCCCCTCAACTGCTCTCACCCCTCCACCGCGGTGAATCTGTGGTCCCCGTTGGTAGTTATAACCCCTCGGAGTTTGCGTCTGTTGGGGAGTTCTTTGAGGACAAGGGTGGCCGGTCGCCCGGCCACCGCCGGAGCCGTGGAGGTGGTGGTGGTGGTGGTTCTGGGAAGGTGGCGTCGTCGTTGCCTGCCGGAGGGTTTGAGTTGCCGCCGGAAGTGAAGCCCAAAAGCTTGACGACTGTTTCGGTTGTTAGAGATTTGCAACCGAATGTTACTGGTATGCAATGTAGAGGCTTTTTGTTCACAGTTTATATTTGATTAGCTTCTGTGTATCTATGTGTTATCTTCCCTTAGGACATTAATAAAGTTTAGAGGGTGTTTGGATGTGAGGTGGGGATTGATACTCAGCGAACAGAATTAATTCATTGGTTAGTGATTAAGATAAGATAATGTTTGGATGTGCTTTGTGGACTTGAAATTGTAATGATCATTTTGATTGTTTCTGAGGGTTTGGCAAAGTGTGATTATTTAGGAAGCAATAGATAATATAAGGCTAAAGACTTGGTTTTTGTTCCACCAATTAATACCACTTTGGTTGTAATTAGTATTATTTGTATGATTTGACCCCTAATTACCTGTTAATCTTAAGTAGATGTGCCCAAGTATTACACTTAATTATCAGAGTTTTATAATGTAAATCAAAATACCCCTGCTGTGTATTATATAGCATGGAGATCAAACTTGTTTTGACAAGCATGTATATAAATTATAAAGTAAGTTGGAAATATAAAGTTGATGCTGGGAAATTATTGAAAATCATTGCCTTTAATTTTCTTACGTCATTGTGGAAGATGTCAGAATCTTGTTGCATATCTGCTTAGAAATTTTCATATCTAAATTGTCACTTTTTCGTCAGGTGCGTACATAGACTAATAGACGTTAGCCATTTGAATCATAATCAAAACCATCACTTATGGATTTGCAACAATGTATGGTTCACCCTACAAGGTAAAAGCCAGGGACAACAACAAAAGTATTCGAGTTAAACACTTAAACTTCACAAGTGACCGCTTATGGTTCATTTTGGCTGTTCTGTCAATTTTATTCATTCACTTTATACTTGCAAAGACTGTATTCGTATAGCCTTTTGCTATGATCATTCGCAACAAATGCACAGTAGTTTGTTAATTAAATACCTAAATAATATTAGCTATTTCAGATGAAAAGCCTGTATTTTCGTAAAGTTATACCTTGATTTAGTTTACATATGCCCGCTTTCTAGGCTGACTGGCTGACCAATATGATAGGTCAATTTTCTTTTTTGTTGTTTACGGTCTAGCGTATATGTAAGTGTTACAGTAGAAAAAATGTCGCCTATATTGGTTGTGGTTAGTTTGAAGATTTGTCTGGAAATTATCGCTGCAATCGATTTGACCTTTTTAGAATAACTTGTCATTGCCTTTGTTTGCCCAGTTTTGACTTATTAATTTCTCTGTCATCTATCATGTTTGACCAACATTAATTATGTATATGCACCCACTAGATGGTTTTAGTTGTGGGTTCTGCATATAGTCCAATATTAGAAAGAGAATTAAATTTATTTTCGATCCTGATTTTATCACTATAATGTCTTGATCCCCCACACCACCAAAGCTTAAGTCCTTGAGCTCCAATTCCTCTAAATCCTAGATCATTGAATCTGCTATGGAATCGCCCCCTCCGTGCAGTGCAGCATTTTGTCCCAAAAATTTGGCAGGTTGGGTTCTTTGCATCTTCCGAACTTTATCATTCACACACAATTTCTTCTTCATCCACATCCCTGTTATCTCACTCACCTATTGTGATCTACTCTACACGCCAACTCGCCAAGTGCCCTGTTTGTTTGGTCCCATGAATTTTGAATCGACTTTTTTGTATGAGCATCTATCACTTGCCGTTAAACTGGAATTAATGTTTCCTCTTCACCTCGTGGTCGATTTTACTTTGTGTTGGTGAAGTCCTCTACAACATTGGTCAGTGGTACACAGATCTGTGTATTTGTACATTTATAAAAAGTTTAAAAGGTAATATAGTGATTATTAAATCCATTGAGATTGGCAACATGAGTGTAGTATATTGATATAGGATCTATCAAAGAATTTGATAAACAAGAACATGCAATTTTGGTGTATCTTTTCTAGAAATCCAAGTGAGAAGCGTGATTTGTGATTTTGTGATATCTATGCTTTTAAAGAAGGACGATTTTCTTTTTGCGTTCAATTGACTTTGAAATGTAATATTGAACTTCTACAACATAATCAATGAATTATAAATATTGGACCTTTATTGGACTTTAAAGTTGAAGATCTGTGAGCTGATTATCTGAAGTATTTCCATTGTCATGTTTTTTGCTTTGTGAACTGATTTTATGAGTAATATATACATTCTCAGAAAAGGTTGGGGTACAATCCATTGAATATCAAGATGGAGGTGGTGCAAACTCAAAGCAGCCATTGAAAGAGAAGACATCAAAGGCTGAAAGGCGTGCTCTTCAGGAAGCTCAAAGAGCTGCAAAAGGTGAGCCCTATTTACTACTTCTATCACCTTTATTTTTTAAATATCTAATTTAGCTTTTGAAGGATTAAGTTTAGTCACCCTCTAATATATCAATTTCCCCTTCTCTACATGCCTTGTTTTTCCACTTTTACGTCACAGTCATCAGTTTAGACTGCATGGCAAAAGATGAAATGGGATTCTGATTATCTAATTTTTAAATTATTTTATTTGGTGGAGGAAAAAGTCGCTAATGAAAGCTAACTGATAATTGAGATAACTGCAATTAGAGATGTTGAGAGTTCATGTCACAGTAATTACTTTAAAATACGTCTAAATATGGCATGTGACTCACCCATGTGCACCTTCGTCCTTCAATATCAGAATATGAATTGGTTCGAGATCCTTGTGTGCATTCATACTTGGTGGTGAGAGCACTCTCTAGTAAGAGTTAATCTCGGGTTTCGTCCTTAGGTTTTGCAAATTGTCTCCACTTGAGTACCAACGTTTATTTTGTCTCCATTATTACCAAAGTTTTGCGAATCATTTCTATATTCGTCCTTTTGACTAACGGTGTTAACATTTACCGGTTAAGTCAATGTTAAAAAGACCAAAATACCCCTCCACCTCCAAAACCAGCTCGACCCCACCACCTCCCTCCTCTCCGACTCTACCGCCGCCGCCTCCTCCGACACCC
Source organism: Flaveria trinervia (assembly GCA_025506515.1). Taxonomy (NCBI): domain Eukaryota; kingdom Viridiplantae; phylum Streptophyta; class Magnoliopsida; order Asterales; family Asteraceae; genus Flaveria; species Flaveria trinervia. Next base: position 16,594,796 of record CM046456.1, on the reverse strand, counting down.
CCTCCGCCCTCCTCACCTCCACCTCCGCCCCCTCCTCTTCTTCACCTTCGCCTCCCTCCTCTCCTACATCTCCACCACCCGAAAACCCCCTTCCTCCGCCTCACCACCACCGTCCCCCTCCACCACCTATGGTTCAACATTCCAAACCACGTCCTAAATCGCACTATTACAGTTGAACGCACTCCCAAACGCAATCTGCCAAACTCGGTCCCCTCTCTTCACCCGCCCTTTGCACATCAATCTCAACGTGCTTCATTTCTCCCAAATCCTTCGATCTCCTCCCAAAGAGGTTGTCTTGGAGGTATAGATTTTTCTGAGGTTGAGGAGGGAGATGTCTGTGGGGAGTTGATCGGAGAGGGCGTTGTAGCGGAGGCTGAGGGTGGTGAGGTAAGTCAAATTGCCGAGGGTGTTGGGGGGGAGCTGGCCGGAGAGGCCCATGCTGGGGAAGTGGAGCTTGACAACGCGGTTGGTTTGGTTGTCGCAGACAATGGCAGGCCAGGTGCAGGGGGTGGCGGGCTGGGAGATGTTCTAGAGGATGGAGCGGCCGTCCACGGCGAAATGATCGAACGTCGTTTTGAAATCCGGCAAATAGTGGTTTCATCTTCGAGCTTATGAACTTCCGAATGAAGATGTTGACGATGAACAGAAGTTGTTCCCTGATAGGAAGCACAAGGGGCCCAAAGGCGTGAATGCAGAATAGAAGCACGTAGTGTGTGGTGTTGTGGAGAAAGAAGAAAGAGGGAGAGTGTGAAAAGAAGTGAAAGGTGATGTGTTAGGGGTATTTTGGTCTTTTCAACACCCACTTAACAGAAAATTTTAACACCGTTAGTCAAAAGGATGATAACAGAAACGAATTGCAAACTTAGGCCAATAATGGAGACAAAATAAACGTTGGTACTCAAGTGGATACAATTTGCAAAACCCAGGGACAAAAACCGAGATTAACTCCTCTAGTAATTTGGAATATATACTTGATTAGAGAAGGAAGTTAGCTCAACCATTTGTGCTAGCTCAATCACAGTTCAATTTTTTGTGTTTATTTTATTTATATTTGTTTTTTCTTTCTTTTTTCCTCTGCTGTAGACACTTTATTCTTGCTTTTACATTCAGTTTTTCTCATCATTTTTCTGTGCGAGTACCAAAACTACTTGTCATAGAGCTTTCTCCCTAACATATGTTATTCTATCGGAAGAGCTAAATGTGAAATGGGCAAGATAGATACTCGAAAGTAATAAAATAAGCAAGGTTTAAAAGTACGGAATCGAGCTTCGAGGCGTTTTCCCTTTGCCTCATGAGGTGTAAGCCTCTAGGCGAACCAAGGCATAAGCCCGAGGAGGAACTAAAAAATAAATATAAAAAATATATATCTTATAGAAAATAAAATAAAGACTAATTTCATCATCGGATTCATCAAAACATAAAAAACACACATTAAAAGACATGAAATGTTTGAATTTGACACAAAGAGTCTAAAACATCGAAAACAAACATTAAATCCCCTAAGGCGCTCCTGAGGCGCAAATTTTCTAACCGCCTCAGCCCTATGAGGCGCACATTCAAAATAACCCCCTTAGGCGCCGCCTCATACTCGTTTTCCGGGCGACTCGCCTCGAGGGCACGCCACAACCGTTTTTTAAAACTATGAAAATAAGAGCTAAGTCATTCTATTATTTTTTGTCTGTTATTTTTTGAGCTGACCTCTTTCAACTATATTTTTTTGTCGTGATCGAAAATAACAGAATACAGATGTTAGTCAATGCGATCTCAAAATCCATATACAAGGGTTTTGATGTCTAAAATAAAGTGGGAAACAATTTGTTTTTGTTATTTTGACAGAGAAGCGTTCTCTATATTCTTCACTCTTACAGATTAGTTGGTTTTTTTTTAATGTTCCATGAGCATCTTGAAGACTTCAATCTTTAATGTTCTGCTTGTTGAAATGGTGCTACGTCTTGGGTGTATATCAGGTCTAAAAGTTGTTCATTGATGTGTTAGTTTCTTGATTTTGGAGAGAATATTCTAAAAAACTTTAAGCTAGGAGATATTTGAAGGAAATGAAGGTATAACATACACACACGCCCAAATAAGACAAACTCAATTTAAAGTAAAGAACCCTGAGTACCACATAAGCACTTGTATATAGAGTGTTACGTTTTAATCATTCTCTGTGTTCTGAAGTTTGAGCAACTGGGAACGAAAGCTAATGATTTTATTTGTTTAGGTCAAGGCTAGTATTGCCATAAAGAAAGAAACTATAAAGCCTTTTCTTTTTGCAAATCTTTCCACATCTGAAAGGCAAATTTTGAAAAGAAATTTAGCCATGACTTTCTTTGTTCTTTGTTTTCTCTTATAATAATACTTCACCAAACTTTTGGACTCTTTTCCAAATCTCTCCTGTCCAGATGAAATCTGGTAGTAGTGCGGATGATTTGGCTAAATTTCTTATGATTATTTGGTCCAATCATTGATGTATGCAGCATGCTTCTGTTCAGATTTATAGAACTTAGATGCATACTTTACAGTCTCATGAAAATAAGGAACACTATTATATTGGGTTATCATTTGTAAATTACTACATTTTGTATAGTATTATTTAATATTGAATGATTTTGTAAATTACTTGCTTAATGTTGTTGCTGTTGCAAAAATAGATTATTGATATTGATATGGATCTACAATAATTTTTTTGTCATGATTGAAAAGTATTACATTCTTTCTACACCTCGTATTTCGCTGTACTTTTTAGTGGGACCTAGAAATGTTGTAATAATTCCTTTTAATTTCTAGTATTGATGTTCTTGTAGGTGTTGGTTCTATCTAGTTTGGATCATTGAATGATTTTGAGTGGAAATAACTTGATTTTTCTTGGCCTTATCTTATGAAACACACCTTTTTTAGATTTCACATATGATTTTTTTGACTCTTGTCAATGTTGAGTCTTCTATTCTCTATATGTATGCTGTAGGGGGTGTTTCGATAAATATGGTTATGGGTTTTTGATTGTTTAGGATGATAATAACCAGATCTGGAGAATTTGTGCTGCATGAAAACTAAGTTTTGAGATAAGTATAAGTGTTAAATTACCCAAATAATATTTAGCATAAATCATCTCGTGATGCAACTCTGATTCTTTTAATCACTATGACGCAATGAAGATAGTATTGTCATATGTATATGTTCTTATATATTATACAGCAGGAGGCACTGGGGTAGCAAACACTAAAACCGGTAAAGCCAATAGTGTTCAAAAGAAAGATAATGCATCGGTTGCAGCAACTTCCGAGAAAAGGCTGGTTGATCATAAAGATAAAGATAGAAAGAAAGACGTCCCTCATCCACGAATGCAGTTTGATGATGCAACTCGTGTAGAGAAAGCTAAAAAGCGTGCAATTGTAAAACAAACCGAGGTCAGGAATAGAGTGGAGCTTTTTAGGCATCTACCTCAATATGAACATGGAACAAAGCTTCCTCATCTTGAATTGAAGTTTTTTGGTCTCAATTCCAATTCAGTTCACCCTGCAGTTTACAAGGTACTTTCTTCCAGCCTCACTTTAATCTCATATCCCAAAACTTGAATAGTGTGTTCGTTGTTGAATTATGAATCCATAGTGCATTCCTTTGTCCATGTACCAAGCTCTGCAAACTAGTCAAGTTTTTATCCATAAGTTTTAGACTCAAACTTCACCGGCCAATTTTAACAACAAAATTGAGCTCCAAACATATAACAAGTCAATTTTGAGTTCATAAGAACCTCTCAGTTTCTAAACGAGCCATATGTATGTGTTAAATACTTGGCTCTATCTAACATAGTTATATATGTGTTAGATATACATATGTGTGTGTATATACGGATCCGGCGATCCTTTGAAAAGTCTTTTTATATTGAGAAGTAGTGATAAGTCATAAGACATTTATTCACTAAATTCACAATTATCTTTTGAGTGGAGTAACATAATTGTGAATTGAAGGTATGGCTTGTAACTTTGATTTGTAGTTTTATATATATGTGGGATCATGACCAAATAAGTAGCATTTTCATGTAAATATGTTACAAATTAAAGTTACAATTTAGGGAATCCTTATCTTCTCATGATTTTAGCTATTCAACCGGTATCTAATATAGCAATTTTTAAAGTTATAGTTTGCCAACATTTTTGTGTATCATAGTTAAGGCATTCAATTTTATAAAAGAATAGTGCGGGTCAACACAATCTGGTGCTGTGTTTTTTCATCAGTACCAAAAGTAACTCGTTTACCCAGGCCTCTTGACCACACCTATATTGCCACCTCTAACCTCTATGATTGCTATTAATATTGTTGTTTCTTTTCAAATTCTTCTACTCTGACTGATGGCCTTAATGATTAATGTATTTTCATCAGGTTGGATTAAGATATTTGGCTGGTGATATATCAGGCGGAAACGCTCGTTGTATTGCGATGCTTCAAGCATTTCAGGAGTCCATAATGGGGTACTCAGCGCCACCCGAGAAGGCTCTTAACAGGGACTTAACTGCAAAAATAAATAGCTATATCTCATTTTTGATCGAATGCCGGCCCCTTTCAATCAGCATGGGGAATGCAATCAAGTTTGTTAAAAGCCGAATAGCCAACCTTTCATTAACTCTGTCCGAGTCGGAAGCAAAAGCAATCTTTTGTCTGAAATCAATCATTTCATAAACGAAAAAATAATTCTAGCAGACAAGGTGATAGTACGACATGCTGTGACAAAAGTCAGAGATGGAGACGTCCTTCTTACATATGGATCCTCTTCTGCAGTAGAAATGATACTAGTGCATGCCCATGAGCTTGGCAAACAGTTCCGTGTTGTCATAGTGGATTCACGCCCCAAACTTGAAGGCCGGTTATTACTTAGAAGGCTTGTGGCAAAGGGTATTAGCTGCACATATGTCCATATAAACGCTACTTCTTATATCATGCATGAAGTTACTCGGGTTTTCTTGGGTGCTTCATCAGTATTGGCAAATGGGACAGTTTACTCCAGAGTCGGGACAGCTTGTGTTGCTATGGTTGCTAATGCTTGTGGTGTTCCTGTTATAGTATGCTGTGAAGCCTATAAATTTCATGAACGAGTTCAGCTTGATTCAATTTGCTGTAACGAACTCGGTATGCTTTTTTATATTTGTTTTATTTGTGCCATAAAATGCCATTGCTTAGATTTTCATATATATACCACAGGGGACCCGGACGCCATTTCTAAAGTTCATGGGAGGGAGGAGGTTAACCATTTGAAGGACATTGCAGATAAAGAAAACCTGCAACTTCTTAATTTAACGTAAGCCCAATTCTCTAGTTAAACTTGATCTTCTCTCGAATATGTCAAGTTGTTGATGCTTATACATTTTGTGCCAATTAAACAGCTATGACGTAACGCCTTCAGATTATGTTTCAATGATTATAACAGATTATGGCATGGTGAGTTCCTAAATCATGCTTATAGATAGGGAAGAAAGAACCAGTCCAGACCGATAAGAAAACAGAAAACCAAACTGTGACTGGACATGGAAGTGACCATATTCAGTTCAGTTATTGTTTCTAAACTTTGGTCTGGTTTGTAACGGGGACCAAACCGATTTAAAATTATCTTTTATTTCCAAAGCTATATCGTTTTGTGAACCAATCATATGTTGAGAATCTTAGAACCGCATAATACACTTCTACATACGGCATAAAACATAATAAAAAGTGTGGGAAAGAGAAAAAGAGGCGGCGACATAACTGTCATATGTATGATTATTGTACGAATACATTATGTTTTTTTTGTGACCCTAACGTATTATTGGTTCCACAACGTATGGTTCTACACACATGAGATCAAGAAACCCAAGTATGTATACTGTCTGTTTTGGGTCTAGACTGGTTCTTAACCGGACCTGATCCACTGGTTCAGTTTGGTCTGGTTTTGTTCTATTTCCTGTTATTTGGTTCCATTTTGCGCCATTAGCATTTATTTGTTTCGGTCATTAACATTGGAATTGTTTTGTTTTTTAGATACCTCCGACAAGTGTCCCTGTCATTGTACGAGAACTCCGCAAAGAACAGATGTGGAGTGGGTGACATTCGAGATCTAGAACTATGAGGACCTTTTTCATGTTTTGTTCTTAGATATCAAGAGAAACCGACTTCGTGTAGAGCGCGATATTCTGCCTCTCCGAGCTTTTTGGTGTTCTGAGTCTCGTGTACCCTATTTTTCAACGACTCCCATGAATTTAAAACAACTCATTTTGGATTTAAGGTCCTGTACTTCATTTTTGTTGTGGTTGGGATTTTGGTGGACTGTTCAGTGAAACCTTTTTCGGATTTTGTTTTTAAAAGTGGACTTTGGATCATAATCTGCATGCATCATTTAATGCGTATAAATATGAACACCGGTGTACATGGTGTATATACACATATACGTAGCAGTTTCACGGGTTGGGTAACGGGTTTGGTTGGGTGGGTCCTTAAATGACCAAAATACCCCAAGAATTGAGGAAGACTTGGTTTCGTCTAGTTTATGTATGTGTCTAATTGGTATCAGGGTATGTTAAAATACCAGTTGAAAATAAGTTAAAATACCAGTGAAAATAAGTTAAAACTATCTAACTAAACATTAAGATCTTAACCGATCATTCGGATTTATTATCTTGTTCTGATCTACACTACTACCTTAGACCGATCAAACCGATGACATACAAGAACTAGATTGTACTTCCATTCATAATATTAACTGAACCTGGCTCCTGAAACACAGGATCAACAACTGAAGCAGAGGAAGAACGAGTAGCATCACAATAACCGTGAAGAACATTACGCTCCTTCATCGTTATACCAACAACGTTCAACAGGTTCGGCCAGCAATCATGCGTTATGGTCTTGATCGCTTGACAGCAAGAAATGCCAATATCAATGGTGCCATTGTTGAAGTAGGAAGCAATTTCTTTGCTGCATGATTTGACATCATATAAAGCAGTCCAACAGTCGCCGATCATCCTCGTGCCATTAACCACAGTATTGTTTGTTGTTCCTTTTCCGCCAATTGGAATGAAAATGTTCCTTGATGAAGCTGTATAAGCAAAGATAAAACAGGCATTGATCAACGCGATTGATGATAGTGTTACATGGCGGTTGTATGCTATTGCCATGGGTGAAACCTGCAAAAATGTTGAGGAACTGATGAAGCTTTATATGAACGTTATCTGAGACGTTTGGAAGTATAAAACGGAAGAACTGATGAAGATGATGGGGTTCATTTATTTCTTCATTTTCATTAATCAATTGTATATGCATTTATGGTCTGGTATGCAACATAGGTTGTACCTTGTGTCGACAATACACTAATTTAAAGTATTGTCATTTTCATGTTAACTAGTGAATTCCCGGGGCAGTGCAACGGGAATCTCGTAAACCTTATGAGCATTAACACGGCTCGATTCGAATAAAATTCATACTCAAATGTAGGAAAAATAAAAAAATGTCACAATGGCATACTAGAAGTGTATAAAACAATATGTGCCCAAAGATATAAAAGAAAATCAAATTTTATCTCGTCTTGGTTTCATCAAAACATAGAGAAAAAAAATAAAAATGTCGCAATGGTACATTCAAGATCCTATGAAACAACATATACACACGTTTATAATATAAAATAAAGTCTTAGTTTACCTTGATTTTGAATAAAACGTAAATAAAATTAAGTACGTAAGTATTTTTGAAATTTTATAAAACAATAATATTTTACATGTTATAAGAGAATAATAAAATAGTTTAAAACTTATTATAATGTTAAAAGTATGTTGCTATACATACCCATTTTATCTTATTTTTACTTATCACATTCTTCCCTTCAAGTTCTAAGAAAATACAATTGAAGACTTTATTTTCTTAAAACTTAATAGAGAGTTGTACATCGTCGATATATCTTTTTCCACAGAATTATTAAATTTAAATTTGTTACTCTTCTACTGTGTTACGTTTAATATTTCTCAAATATTTAGTTTTTTTTCTTATCTTACAGTTAGGGCTGCAAACGAACTGAACGTTCAATGAACAGTTCGTGAAGTTCGTTTATGTTCTCTCGTTTAGTAAATGAACGAACACGAACAAGAAAATTTTGTTCGTTTAGTTAAATGAATGAACATGAACACAAACCATGTTTGTTCATTTATGTTCGTGAACGTTCGATAACGTGTTCGTATATGTTCGTTAATGTCCGTTCGTTAACGTTCGATAATGTGTTTTTTATGTTTTTTAATGTGCTCGATTATGTTCTTAATTTTTGTGTTAGTTATTTTGGTAACAAGTATGTGGATATTTATGTTACGTGTTTATTAATTTTTGGTAAATTTTGTGATAAAAATGTTGATTTTATTCTAGAGAAAATATGTGATATTTGTATTCGTTTGTGTTCATAGACTTCTTTGTGTCCATCATGAACATTTTTTTGTTTTCGTTTGATTTTGTTTGTGTTCGTTTGCGTTCGGTAAGTGTTGGTGAACAGTTCATGAACATGTCCATCTCCTTAATGAACGAACATAAACAAGAAAACCCATTTAGTAAGTGTTCGTGAACAGTTGATAAACAAGTTTATTTCTAATAAACGAACACAAACAAGACCTTGTTCGTGTTCGTTCGGTTCGTTTGTAGCCTTGAGTTACGGTTAGCATTCACAGACAACAATTTTCATGGCATCTTTGTATTATAGACAAATGAAATAATATTCAGCTTTACTTCTATTATACTAATATTAGCTATTTTAGTGATTTAAAATGAAAGGAATATGTAATACCCTAAAAATAACTATACAACTAATTAACTACATTAATCTCATAAATAGGGATAGGACTGTATATTAATGCAATAGAAAGAGTAAAGAGAGATTACATGATTAGTTACATAAGTATATTTTTTTCTATTCAATATTGAGGCAAGCAAAAAAGACAGGAGGTGCGCATTTTATGAAATATATCAGTTAAAAATTAACGATAGAGAATATTTAACTAGTTGAAAGAATATTAAATAATTGGTTAACTAAGTGTTTCTTTTACATTGTATTCATCGTATAAACGGGGGACGGGAAGATTAGAATGTGTTAAATAACTAATGTAAGGGAAAAATATGATAAAACTTAAAATATTTTTGTGAGGGGCGGGGTATGACAAGTAGAAAGAAGAGGTATGACAACATATTCTTATTAAAATACTAAAAGAATAATAATAATAATAATAAATCTATTTCAGAGGACCTTTAGCCTAATGTTTAATAACCTCTAAATCACTATTAATCAACGCTGTCTTACAAATACAAACTGAGAGTGTGTAATGTGAAACTTTAAAGTTCCAAAGTTTATGGTTGTTTTATAACAAAGAAGTAACAACATTTTATGATAATGACGTGCTACTTTAGAGTTTTATTACCACGATATTGTCAAAATAGCACATTTTCATGAATTAATAAGATGCAAGCAAAACAACAAAAAAGAGGGAACAGATCATTGATATACTAATGGATCAAAAGAAAAAGTATGTACATTTTTTTGGTATTGTACAGTGCGTGTTGAAATACATATATGACATCACTCTTTCAATTCAACGTTAAACACACGTCTTTAATCAGCATTTTCTAATTTTGTTTGTTTTGTTCTCTTTGCTGGAGTTGATTATTATTCAAAAGGAGCCGCATAGCTGTCTGATAATCATTGGCGGAGGTTAAAAGGGACCCGCGGGGGGTGGTGGTGGGCGGAGGGGGGTGGAAGGCACTCCTCTCTTCTCTTTTTATCGTCGGTAGTGTAAATCTTTATATGTATCAAGTTCGCCCCTTCTAAAAAATTTTAATTTCGCCCCTACTCCTATGGAGTGTTCAAGCTCCGCCACTGCTGATTATTGTTTAAAAGGATATATTTGACCCGACACAATACTTATGCATATACCAAGAGTTTCAAGACTTCAAGACTAAAACCCTTGCCTCTTCCATTCTGTTTTGCATATCAAAGTTGAGAGACTCTTCATATGGTCATCTTCATCTAGTTACATCATGATAAAGATGTCGTTTCTGTTTGTTCGTTGACTACACACTCCTTTTATCTGATCTCTCTACTCATCAGTTCTAATCGGTTACATCTAGGGTTTTGTTATAATCGACGATTGTAGTGTGTTCTTGAGTAGTTCTTTGAGATCTTGTTCATCAGATTATCCTAGTCATAAATTTGAGTCTTGCTACTCTTTTATAGTTTTATTTTCTTGTATTCATAAAAGAGATATTTAGCTGTTTTTCGGTATTTCTGGCAAAACTTCTTGTAGTTTATCGAGTTTTGTGAGTGTGCTTGTATGTTTTTTCGAATATGTTAATAATAGAAACACATATGGGCTATGATTTAATATGGATGTTATATGTTTTCGGAAAAATCAAATGTATAAAAGAAAATTAACGTAGGAGTGATGGTGCAAAACGTAAAGAAGCACAAATAAAGATAAACGAGCAAAAATCATGAAGTATAGGTCAAAAAGATTAATAATAAATAAAAAAAAATGATAATATTGAATATTTGGATGGTCAGATTTTAAAATGTTTTTTGGAATTTGCTAATATACATGGGTATTTGTATATGGATCGACTCTAGGTATAACATGCTTTTGAAGACCTAACATTCCATGAGAACGAGTGTTACAATCATATTGCCTCCTCGACTTCAAATGGTGGGTACATGTAAAATGCATAACATGTAATTATTATCAAAGAAATGTTCAAATAAAAAAGTTTTTAAAATAAAAAATGAGTAATTTGACCATCAATCTATTTAATTAATAGTTGAGATTAGTTTACAGGAAAAAAATTGTAGTGGTGTATTTTAGATATAACTTTTTTTTGACTTTTTACAAGTTTTTCTATTTTTTTAAACATTCATAACTTTTATATACGAAATCATTTTTATAATAAAATTACTCCATAAAAATGAGTATAATATTGTTATATAAAAATTAACATCTTTTTTATACGTTTTAAGCTCATATCTTGGCAATATGTATTTGGTGCAGAATATTGTATTTTTTGGTTAGTTATTATGTTTTTCTGATAAAGTATTATGTTTTTTAAAATGATGAATTTAAAAAAAAATTATGATGGAAGAATAAAATTGTTTTGTATCTCTAGAATGTAAAACACAATAATAATTTAACAACTAATTAATCTAATACATTAAAAATAATAACAAAATAAAAAAATGTCTCATTGTGTTTTTTTATTATCATTATGTTATCTTGAATATTATAAAATTTAAAAATAGATTGATGAGATAATATTATTGTGTACTTCTAATTATAAAACACAATAATAAATAACAAGTTTATATCTATAAAGAGCAATGATAAAAATAACACATTGGGTTATATTTAATACTATAAGTTAGAAAAGTACAATGATGAATGTATATCATTATGTATTTTTAATTGTAAAAAACAATGATAAATAGCAAATTTATATAATTTATAGAAACAATAACAAAATAACTCAAAATGATCTAAAACGTAAAACATAATGATGAATACATATAAAATTGTTTTGTATCTCTAGTATGTAAAACACAATAATAAATTAACAACTAATTAATCTAATATTTAAAAAATAACGACAAAATGACAAAATATCTCATTGTGTTTTTTTATCATTATTGAGTTATCTTGAATACTATGAGTTTTAAAAAATAGATTGGTGAAATAACATTATTGTGTATTTCTAATTATAAAACATAATGATAGATAACAAGTTTATATAATCTATAAAGAATAATGATAAAAATAACACACTGGGTTATATTCAGTACTATAAGTTAATAAAATACAATGGTGAAAGTATATCATTGTGTATTTTTAATTGTAAAACATAATTATTAGATAACAAATTTATATAATCTATAGAAACAATGACAAAATAATTCAAAATTATGTAAAACGCAAAAAATAATGATGAATACATATAACAAATGATGTATAATACATGACACAATTAACCGATGTTAGATCTAGGAACTACAGGACTAGATCATTTTGTATAGGCTTAGAACTTTAATCAATATTTGTAATGAACAATTGTAATTCATTATTATGATGTATGCATTATATATAGGTTAGCCCATATGTGTATTGATCTGTGTATGATTGCAGATACAAACATAATACTTGGTCAATTACTGAAATTGACTAAGTGTAAGAAACATCTACGAATAAACATTTTGTTCTTCCATAGATATATTTCTTACAAGTAACTAACATCCGAAGATCATATGCGGATGAACAATCACCTGGAGTGCAAGTGAATCAGAGTTCAAATGAAGACTCTTGCGGAAGATGAAGATACCTTCGAAAGAACAAAGTACCTTCAGAAGAACAAGACTCCTTCGGCAGAACAACATCTACGGGAGATCATATTCCTGCGGAGTCCAAACACTTGTATTTAATAATACAAGTGTCACAAGTCAATAATTCAACATGATAGCTGTGTGAATCCCACGAGATCTAGTGTTTCTTTAACAGAAACACACGTTCCTATAAATATGGATCCTAGGTTTCACATCAAAAGGGCGGCGACGACAGCCAGAAGACAAACAATCATAAACAACCAAACATCAAATCATACAAACACAAACCCTAGTAGCCGTCACATCAACATCAATACATTCAAACCAATTTTATTTCATTCATTGATTATTTATTTGTAATCATTAACATATTTTAATGAAGTTTGTCTTAATCATAAATCATTATTGTTGATATTGAATTTATTAAAAACAATTAAACAAAATTAATGTTGATTCCGCAAACATTGACTTGACTAAAAAATTAACACTGATAATTCCTGATTGTGATCCTAGGATTTATAGATGGTATCAGAGCCAAGTGCTCATTAATTTAGATCGATTGATCTATCGGTGTTAATTTCGTTTAATTGTTTGCTGATTTCACTAGATTTGTCAGTCTCGGCTGATTAGATCTATTGTTTCAAAGCAAATCGTTCGTGTGATTTAATCAAAACAGTGAATTGTCTCTCAGCAAGTACTGTTACATTGCTTGATTAACTTGGGTCAATATTCAAATCAATTGAATAGTAGATCTTGGTTATTGATTGATATTCATATATGTTCATATTTAATTGAACAAATAAATTGACAAAATCCTTAATTTGATATATAATTATCACTGAAAGGATTGACTGATTTGTGACCACAATTGCTTATTCATTATAATTTATGTATAGTCACTAATTAGTTCATTACTTAAAAGATACTCTGTAATAGTTAAAATTTTAGATCTTAACTAAACATGAGTAACTTTGATGGAGTCATACCAACCTTTAAAGTTGGAAACAAAAGCAGACTTCAAATCCTGGAAAATCAAGTTCAGGAATCGTATTAATTATACAGATTTTGACTTATGGGTTTCAATAACTGAAGGTTCTTATATTCCACCCACTCTTGGCCCGGATTTAATGACAACAATCAACCCATAAGTACAAAGGATCTATCACCTGATGATGTTAAGAAGGTGAAAGTTGATATTAAAGCATACGGCTTGCTTAGTATGGCTTTACCTGAAGAAATATTAATCAGGTGTGAGAATTACAAAACAATAAATTCTTTGTGTAAGATTCTTCATACACTCTGTGAAAAGAGTGATGAAATCAGAAGCATTAAGAAGGACACCTTTCGGTCACAATATGAAACTTTCATCATATTAAGGGTGAATCAATTCCTCAACAACTCCATAGATTTATACAATTGGTTATAGAGATGAATATCTTGGAGTTGAAATATACAAATGAGAAACTAAACAAGAAGATGCTTCATACTTTGCCTGAAAGTTGGAAGCAAATTGTGTCCATGTTAAAAAACACAATTGATCTCAAAGAAAATGGTTTAGATACACTAGTAGCTAAAGTTGAGGCTCTTGAAATGGATGAGAAATCAAGAAACAAGAGTGTGAGAACTCATATGTCACCATATCACTTTAAAGAAACAAAAAGTGTAGGAAGTGCCTTTATTTCCAACAATGATGGTGATAACTCTTGTACTTTGAGTGAAGATGAAGAGGAAGTAAGTTTCTATACATCAAAGCCTTCTAAGAAATCTTCTCAAAGTAAGTCAAGAAAAGAGAAAGGAAGAACTGAAGATCAAAGATATACATCATCAACAAAGCCTTCATCAAATAACAATCAAACAAAGTGCATCACTATCATTCTGGACTCTGAAGAACAAAAAGTATCTTTTGCAGCTTTCAGCTCAAGTTTTCAAGCTTACCTTGGAAGCTCATTAACCTCTGCCAACATTTGCCAGCAGGACTTGGAAGAACTACATCCAGATGTAGTAGAGGAGATGGACTTACAATGGCAAATGTCAATGATTGCTTATAAAGCCAAACAATGTTTGAGGAGAAATAAGAATTTGGCTGCTACAAGTAAATTATCAAAGATTAGTGTTGATAAGTCAAAGGTGAGATGCTTCAAGTGCAATCTCTATGGACACTTTTCTAGAGAATGCAATCACAATCAAATCCTGAGTCAGCATAACATCAGCAACATCAGTCTCAGCAAACATCATCATCACAAAGACCTTTCAGGCAACCACAACTTACAAACTCATCCCCACCAACCACTAATACATCAACAGGAACAAGTAACTCCAAAGAAACTGGGCTGATCATCCTTCAAGATGGAACTTGTGACTAGAGTATGTATGAGAAGGAATTTTTGGAAGAAAATCATGCTTGAATGGCTTATATGGAAAACAAAGTTCCACCCATGGCTAGTGAGGTAAGAGATAGGTTATGTTCATTAATATGTGTTGAGAAAGTTGAAAGATATAAAGTCCATGCTCAACAACTCGCTGATAAAGTTAAAGAAGCTATGATTTTGAATGAATCTCATGTAAGAGAACATAAATTATATCAAATAAAAATTAATTCTTTACAAAAGGATTTAGATAAAATAGTTTCAGAAAATTACAATTTAAAGGCACAAGTTGAGCATCTGACCACTTCCTTAACTAAATCCATGGCCGGTCATGCATCAACTGAAGTGAAACTTTAGAAGTTTCAACTTTCATCTCAGCAATATGAGAAATTATTAAATTCTCATATTAAATCTAAGAATAGGTCTGGGTTGGCATATATGCTGTGACACCTCCTATAAACAATAATTACACACCTTTTCCTGAATCAATGACAAATAACTTGCCAAATCATTTTGTGCCAAGCACCAATTTGAATCAAATTCTAATCAACAAGATATTTATAATTATACTGAGGTGAATGAAACTGAGTCTTCTGAATCATAAAAGATCAATCAAAAGGATTCAGAACTTGACTTTAATGAGTGTGATGACTTGGATGATTCTGATGAACATGATGATGATCTATTAAACAAGGATAAGAATTTTGTTTTTGAAACAAACATTCCAAAAGTGCTTGAAGAAACAAAGTTGCAATATCCTCCAAACAAAGAAGCATGCTGAAGACTATTTGCAAGAGAGTAGCTCAGCTAAATGAAGGTCTTCAAGAACTACATCAACAACAAAAATCTTCACATGAAGAAATTGAAAAGTGTGCTTCTACTGTGGAAGTACACAAATCATCTGTGGAGAAAGAAAAAAAGAAGCTATCAGCTCATCTTCAGCGGAAGAAACCTTCTTCAGTAGAAGACTTGCGGAAGAAGAAACCCTCAGTAGTTCATACTGTTTTAGTAGAAGATCTGCGGAAGAAGAAACCTTCAGTAGAAGTTCATACTGTTTTAGTAGATGATCTACAGAAGGCAAAATCAGCAACAAACAAATCAACTTCAAAACTGAGAAAGGATGCTAAGTCTTAGAAGTTGACAAATAAGAAGACAGTAATTGATTCTGACAAAGAATCAGAGGAGATGTATTGCAAACGGTGTGACATGAAGAACCATAATACTGATGAGTGTTACTTCAGTAGTTACTGTTCTATTTGCAATATGAACAATCACATGACGTCTGACTTTTACTTCAACAAACATGGTGCTATTTGTAACAAAAATAACCATTCATCTCAGGAATGTGATTTCAACAGAAAGAACAAGACAAAGAGCTCAATGAAGAGACAATCAGATAAAGCTGAATTAGACACTCAATCCACTGATTATGAAAAGGATTCAAAAATTAAGAAGTCTCAACAAAAACAAAAGCAAAACCTAAGGAGAAAACATCCACTGATGTACAACATGTGAAGAAAAGAACAACATTCCAGCAATTAAAAACACCTCACAAACGGATGGATTTGACTGAAAAGGAAACAAATGCTGATGATGCTTTCTATGATAATTTTGAAAAGGGAACTCATGTACCTCATTCAAAATCAAAAGATATTGATACTTTCAACAATCAAGAATCATCATCAAAATCAAAGCATCAATTCAACAAAACTAAGGTGAATAATGAAGAGATTGAGAAACCAGGACATAGTTCATCAACATCATCTTCAACAGAATCATCCTCACTTGCAACAACTCAGAATTAATCAAACAAAACTAAAATTGAAACTTCAAGACTTATTCATGAAGGAGTAACAATTTTAGATACTGCCGGCAAACCCAAGATCATTAAGGATTGGGTTGTCAATTCTAACTGATTTCTTTCTTTATGCAGGAACAATCTTGGAGAACTAACAAAAAGTGGTATGTTGACAATGGTTGTTCCAGGCATATGACTAGAAACTATTCACTTCTCTGTGACTTCAAACATAAAAATGCTTCATATGTGGCATTTGGTGGGGATAAGAAGGGAGGTAAAATTGTTGGTGAAGGCATGGTAACTAATGGTGTGCTCAAATTTGAGAAAGTAAACTATTGTGAAAACTTACAATATAATTTACTGAGTGTGTCTCAAATTTGTGATCAAAATTATACCACATTATTTGATAACACTAATTGTTATATTCTTAAGCCAGGTTTTCCTGTTCCAGAAGATTGGGTCCTTCTTAAAGCATCAAGAAAAGAAAACACATATGTTTTGGATATAAATAACACCTTTATCACAAGACATGAGACATGGCTCCTATCTAAGTCATCAGAAGATGAATCTCAATTGTGGCATAGAAGGCTTGTCCATTCTAACATGAAGAACATGAACAAATTGCTGAAAAATGACTTAGTCATTGGATTGCCAAAGAAAGAGTTTTATTGTTCAAACTATTGTTCTCCTTGTTATAAAGGAAAAAAACAAAAGTGTCTATAAATCCAAAACTATTAATACAAACACTACACCACTCAAATTGCTTCACATGGATCTGTTTAGTCCAACCAATGTGATGAGCATTGGAAAAAAACAATATTGTTTGGTGATAGTTGATGATTTCACTAGGATCACTTGGGTCTTTTTCTTAAAACAAAAGAGTGAAACATCAGAAACATTAATGGATTTTGTCATCAAGATTGAGAATCAACTTAATTTAAAAGTTAAAATTTTCAGAAGTGACAATGGGACTGAATTTGTTAATTCTAACTTTGATTCCTTTTGCAGGAATAAAGGTATTGCAAGGCAATTCAGTGCACCAAGAACTCCACAACAGAATGGAGTGGCTAAAAGAAGAAACAAAACACTTATTGAAGCAACCAGAACAATGCTAGCTGATTCATAATGCCTCTCACCTTTTGGGCTGAGGTAGTGAATACAACATGCAATGTTCAAAATAGAACATTAATTGTCAAAGAACATAACAAAACACCTTACGAGCTTTTATTTAAAAGAAAATCCTATATAGGATATCTTAGAGCTTTTGGGTGTCATGTATCTGTTTTTATACATAAAAGAACAATTGAGAAAATTTTTAGAAAAGGCCTATGATGGTTCTTTGTTGGATATTCTTCAACATCTAAATCTTACAGGATCTACATTCCACAACATAACATTATGGAAGAAACTCCTAATGTATCTTTTGATGAATTTGTATTTATTAAATCAGTTAAAGGATCATCATGACTATTTGATATAGATGTTTTAACAGAGTCGTTTAACTCTGGTTATTTGAATTATGCAGGATCTGATGATACATGCTATCCATTCATTCCCCTAAATTTGAATGAAGTATCATTATCTGCTGATCCTCCAAGGAAAAACACTTCATCAACAACTACTGACTCTGCATTAGCAGATGTACATTGTGTATCCGGAGATATGAATAATGTATCAACAACTGTTCCAGACTCTCAAGAAGATACAACAACCATTGGAAATGATTCATCAATTTATCATATCCCATCTAGAGAAGTTCATGTAACTCCTATAGATGAACAAAATGCTTCTAGAGAAGTTCATGTAACTCCTACGGATGAACAAAATGTTTTCGGAGAAGTTGCTATAACTTATACGGAAGAATAGAATTCTTCAGGAGAAATTCCTATGGAAGAGATTAATTATTCTCCTGATGTCCAAACTGAGGAAGACCACTCAATACCCAATGATGTACAAGAAGAACACTTTGACTACTTCCTAAATTCATAATCTGGATTGGATCAGTCTGCAAAAATGGATATGACTAACTTGGACTCATCTATTTTAGTTGAATCAACTACATCAACATGAATCCATAAGACTCATCCAGTCAATAACATCATTAGAGATCCTTCCAAAAGAACTACAAGAAGCCAAAGTGGAACTGCCAACATCTGTCTTTTCACTTTTTTTCTTTCACAAGTGGTTCATCCAAACATCACAGCTGCTCTAAAGGACAATAGCTGGATTGAAGCTATACAAGTAGAGCTTCAACAATTTAGAAAGCAAAAAGTGTGGACTCTAGTTGATTTACCTGAAGGCTAACATCCAATTGGAAATAGATGACTTTTCAAAAATAAACTAGATGATAGAGGTATAATTGTAAGAAACAAAGCAAGGTTGATTGCATAAGGATACACACAAGAAGAAGGAATAGATTATGATGAAGTTTTTACACCAGTTGCAAGAATTGAAGCCATAAGAGTATTCCTAGCATATGCATCATATAAGAAGTTCACTGTTTATCAAATGGATGTCAAGTGTGCCTTCCTATATGGAAAAATTGATGAAGAAGTCTATGTATCACAACCTCCTAGATTTGAAGATCCTCACTATCCACACAGGGTATACAAACTTGTTAAAGCTTTGTATGGTCTGCACCAAGTACCAAGGAAGTGGTATGAAACACTATCATCTTTCTTGCTCAAGCATGTATACAAAAGGGGAACTATGGATCAGACTCTCTTTCTCAAACAAAAACATCAAGATCTCTTAATTGTTCAAATTTATGTTGATGATATTATATTTGGATCAACTAACAAGAGATTGTGTGTAAGTGTAACACCGGTTATTTATTTATTTTGAAGCCGCCGAATGAAGAAAAAAGAAATAAAGTCCAAAGTCGAGGGACCAAACTCACCAATAAGAGAAAGTTGGGCATGTGGTGATATTTGTAAGGAGAGGGCAGCCATTACCCTTTCCCCACACTCACATTTTCAGCAACAAAAGAGGAGAAGAGAGAAAGGGAGAAAAGAGGAAAAAAAGGTTGGTTCGGGTGGATTCAAGCTCGAAAATCATTGAGAAGCGGGTCAAATCGAAGCTCTTCTTGTTGTGGTCATTTGTGTGAGTTCTAGGACCCCTCTTTTACATGTTTTTGAATGATTTTGGGGCTGGAACACATCTAAAATCGGGTTTTTGAGTGTGTGCATGTTCAACCCGTTTGTGTATGTGTATGTGTGTGTATGATTCATTTGGGTCTTGCTATTGGGCTTGTGTGTGCTTGAATGGTGTTGTGGTATGCATTCCTAAGGTTTAGGATGGTTGATTTGGGCTTAGAATGAGTTTAGATGAGCTTGGAGGTTGAAAATGGCATATTGGATTCGGGATGAACTGCATTCTGCACCAGCTAGGGCTAGGCGACCGAATGGAGGCCATACAGCCGATTGAGGTGCGATTGGGGTTCATTCACAAGATTGGGGTTCATTCACACGGTTGGGGTTCATTCGCATGACTGAGAGCCCAGTCGCATAAATGCTCATCCGCACTAGGTCCATTCGCATGGGACTCATCCGCATGGAGTCCATCCGCACTAGTTTCATTCGCACGATTGGGTGTTCATCCACATTGGTGTTCATCCGCATTGGTCCATTCGCATGATGTTCAGTCGCATGGGGGCCATGCGACTGAAGGGTGTCCATACGCCCGAATAGGGCTATTGCACCTAAGGAAAAATGTAGTTTAATTTCTGAATTTCGAGGGAAAGTGCAGATGTAAGTTTTGATGTAAAGGTTCCCGTAAGTTCATGTAAGATGACTGTTGAGGCCTTAGAGAGCATGTTGGGCATGATGACGATGTTGCATGATTATGCATGTTATGTATGTATGATGTTGCCATGTATGATGTTGATGACTGTGTATGATATGTTCCTTATTATGATGTACGTTTATCTTTCTTGTGGATTTACGCATTATGTTAATGAATGAAGTGAAAGTATTATGTAACGTAAAGTGAAAGATAAAGAAAAGAGGAACATGAAGTAAGAATTCATGCATTAATGAAAGATGAAAGTAAAGAAAGTCTTGCAAGCATAGTATGTCGGGACATGCCATTAAAAGGTGTTAGCCCAACGGTGTGCGGGTTCGCTACCCCGGGAGGATGCACATCGGGGTCTTTCTTTGTGATTAACCATTTGTATAGCCCCATTGCTGCATACCCAAGGTACTACGACCAGAGGTGCGATGCACCGTTATAGCTGGTCTATAATAGACCTAGGTCCAGTACCAGGAATAGCTGGGTATTGCATATAGCAGTGGTACACCTAAACTCTACCCTAGGTACTATGATTAGAGGTGTGATGCACCGTTATAGCTGGTCTATGATAGACCTAGGTCCAGTACCAGGAAATAGTTAGGTAAAGTTTATGGTTGAAGGAAAAGAAAGAAGTAATGATGAAAGAATGAAAGCATGAAAGATTAAAGAAGATAATAATGATATTATCTATGTGTACATATGTTGTATGATCACATGAAAGTAAAGAACGGTTTTAACGAAAGAAAAGTATGTTTTATTTTATAAAACTAGAACTCACTCAGCAACGCTGACTTTGATGTGTTTCCAGTTGGCAGGTAATGATTGCTGAGGATGACACGAGGTGGCTACTCAGCTTTTTGGGATAGCATCCATTTATTTAATGCTTTTGTGATGTAATGAAATAATGTATTTTGTAACTGATTAATGATGTATTACCTTGCAAAAGTTTCTATAATGAAAAGAGATGTCATTTTTGAATGTTTTCGCTACAATATGTATGTAAGAGAAATGAAAATGTATGTTTTATGTGCAATGATTTACCAGCTGAAAGCGTCCCGGGAACAGGGCCTTACAGTAAGCTTTGAAGAATCGATGAAATCAAAGTTTCAGATGAGTTCAATAGGAGAATTAACTTTCTTTCTTGGTCTATAAGTTCATCAGAAGATAGATGGGATATTCATCAATCAAGAGAAATACATACATCATGCAAAACACCAGCCTCAACAATTGAAAAGATTATTCCTGATCCTACAGGAAAAATTGTTGATCAAAGATTATATAGATCAATGATAGGATCACTTATGTATTTAACTGGAAGTAGACCTGACATTATGTTTGATGTGTATGTTTGTGCTAGGTACCAATTAGATCCAAAAGTCTCATTTGAATGCTGTGAAAAGAAACTTCAGATATCTCAAAGGAAAACCAGAGCTTGGTCTTTGGTATCCAAAAAATGGTGATTTCATCTCTACTCATACTTAGATAGTGACTATGGTGGATGCAACAACAATAGAAAATTCACAACTGGTGGATGTCAATTCATAAGACCAAGACTAGTTTCATGGAAGTGCAAGAAGCAAACATATGTATCCATATCCATAGCTGAGGTTGAGTACATAGCTGCTTCAGCTAGTTGCTCTCAAGTCCTTTGGTTGCAAAACCAATTACTTGATTACGGTTACAATTTCCTTTAAACTCAAATTTACATTGACAATTCAGCTGCTATGTTTATAACTGCTAATCCTGTGCAACATAGTAAAACAAAGCATATTGAAATAAGATACCATTTTTTGAGAGATTGCTCAGAAAAGGGTTTGATCAAGTTAGTCAAAGTGGATACAACAAATCAACTTGCTGATTTATTCACTAAAGCCTTTGATTCAGTTAGTTTTAATTTTCTAATTGAGTCTATGGGCATGACTAACTTAGATTAATCATAATGAACAAACAAATAAAAGCATGTGTCTGTCCTTGTATATTGTCTTAATAATAAAGATTTAGCATGAAATATGTTTGGGAAATGATAGTATACTATGTCTGTGCTTCTACCTGAATTCTTCAATACTATTCAAATCTGATCTAGTTACTTGATATGTAAGTAGGTTCATCTTGTAATGGAAACTACACTTAGTGCATGCCTAACATAATGCAAAGTGATTGTTTGTGGGAAACTTCATTTTAAGGATACAGAAAGTGAGTCATATTCTAATGTGACCAAATCATTCATCTAAGCATATTACGTACTGACACTTTATAATATCTATCTTTGCAGATCTTACTCCATCTGTTTTGTGTAAACAAAGACCTGGGTGTATGATCACCATGGTTTACATTTGTAACCAACTGGTGAAAAGATTATGATCCTCATCATTCCTCTGTTTTGTGTAAACAAAGACCTGGGTTAAAGGCACTTCTGTTTTACGTGAGTAAAGACCTGTGACCTGATGTGATCATATCTAAGCTCTCAAAAGAATCCTATGTGATCAACTGTATATTATTTCTAGAGGTTTTTCAACAATGCATTAATGAGATGTCCAATGCATTTCAAGATAGAACTTATAACTTAAAGTACATAGTTTGTAAGTGTGAAAAAGTGATGATTTGATTCAGAAAGAGAGGACAAACTTTAAGGGAATTGAATGTGAAGCCCATAACAGTTACTCTCTAATAAACATGAAAACATGATAAACAACATGTATAGTTGATACAATACTCTTGTACGGATTTAAGTGGACAAACATACTTTCAATCAGAACAAAGATCAAGTATCATTTCACTAAATTAACTCATCAGGAAGATGCTTAGTATTATAGAATGATCCCATTATATGTGGATATATATGCTTGTACATGGTCCTCATTTGAAGTTTGTTTATTTCGGTTTGGACAGACATATGTCTTTCATGATATTCTTCTTAGAAATTTATGATAAATGCATTCATTCATCATTAATCAAAAATTTAGGGGGAGTACCAGGAAAATAAATTAACAACAGAATTATTGTCAAATGAATTATCAATATGAAGGAATTAGAACCTGAGCACTATCTTGGCTTTTGGATACATGAAGTTATTGAATTTTAAACCTTCTTGTGCACGATTGTCATGAATACAAAGTCAACAAGGTCCAATAGCAATAAATGATTCTAAGCAGTTGACTAGGACCATACAACAAAGTAAGTTTCAACCGTGCATCTCAAGCATCAATAGAAGCTACAATGCATCCTAAGCATCAGCAGAAACTATAATGCCTTTAGCATCAGCAGAAGCTACAATGCTTTTAGCATCAGCAGAAGCAATAGTGTGAAATTTAATAAATCTTGTCCATCCATAGATTGGTAAACTACAGATGAATCAATACACCAAAAGTATAATATAATTTCATAGATTAGTAACCTATGAAAATTTAAGTTATACTTCATCAGCAGAAGTTTTTAAGTCATCCGCAGATGATATACGTAATCCGTAGATGATCTGCGGAAGAACTAAGAACTGCGGATAAGTTAAATTTTATAAAGGGTCCCACATTATTACATAAATGAAATTAATGTCCGAGAGAGTATAAATGATGTCCTTTGACTTTAATATTCATTATTTACTTTTTCAGAACACTTTTTCAGACCTAGAAAAACTCACTCAACAAATTTTCCACCTTTTCTCAAATATTTAAAATCACTGAATCAAAACTTCAAACAAGCACATAATATTGATCTAAGATCATTGTGTTCAAGGTAAAACATGTCATAATGATCAATAATGAACTGTTTGATTCTTGGTTATCCTAACATAATCTTCTTTATTCTTATGAATAGATGGCTAATCAATTTTCAAGAGAGCATAATGTGTGTGCATTCTTAAACCTTGACGATCCTATTTCAGATGGATGTCGAGACATCATCCGCTATATGAGAAGATCTAGGCTGTTTTATGCCTTATTAGCAGATCCGGTGATACATCAATCACACATTATTGATTTTCGGAACTCCGTCCGAATAGAAGAAGATGGAGAAGTTATCATGGTGGAAGTGAAAAATCAAAGATTCAGAATGGATGAATAGACCATAAGGAGGGTTCTAGAGTTGGGAGAACTAGAAGCTGGTCACCCTGATGTGTTCAAAAATGAATACATAGAGAAAGTATTCTACCTAATAGGATATGATGGTGACTTTGAAAATGGGGAGATCAAGAAAGGAATACTATACAAGCCATACAGATTTCTATGTCACACTTATCTAAAGTGCATCTCTAATAGGAAATCTAGGCTTGACAGATTTTCAAGGCACATTTCTTCTGGGATCATTGGTATCTTTGAGGGAAGAACATACAACTACTCTAAGTACATCTTCAATTGTCTATGTGACCACATCAAAGTGCAAAAGGATGACAAAATGTTCATATTCCCAAGGTTTCTGCAACTGATCATCAATGGTGAAATACCTAGAATAGCAAAAGATGGTGTGTTTGTGCAAGCACATTTGGTTAGATCAGTTTTGAACAAGATCAATGGGAAGTGTGAAGGAGGAGACATGCCTATGTTTGCTCATGTGGTGGATGCCAATGCCAACATTCCACAAGAACTTGTGTGGGAAGACCAGCAAGGAAGCTCAACTGTAACTCTATGGAAGCCTCCCATTCACACCATCAATCACCTCAACATCACTCTTGAGCCAGTCAAAACACCCTACCCATATCACCCAACCAACATCATCAATCACCTCAACATTACTCTCCAGCCAGTCAAAACACTTAGCCAATCTCTCCACTTCTTCATCAATCATCTGAGAGTGTGCATACTGAACCCATCACTGTCACTTAGTCACTAAACTCAGTTCACATTGGTGAGACTGAGTTGATTTCTCAAGCCAACACCATCCCATTCTACACTCCAACTCTCAAAATCCAGTTACCTCCAATCAAACTGAACCTTTAGTGCTCAGCATAAATCTTGAACAACAACCTCATGAAGATAAACCTAATCAAGCTGAAGAGGCATGCTCTAGCTCAGCAAGTGTGACTCATACTAAAGAACATAATGATGAGATTGCTAATCAACAACAAGAAAAGGAAGAAGGAGAAAACTAGTGGATATGAAGTTGAAAAGGATGTTCTCATGGACAGTCCTATTAAAGCAGAACAGGCAGTGGAAGACATGGTAACCAAGGCACAAACTGATGATTTGATGATTAAAGCCATGTTTCTGATCAATCAAGGTTATGATCCTCATGAAGTATTTGGAATGACTTATGAGAGAATGAAGGAGGAGAAAGAGAAAGTAAAAATGTTGCTTGATCCAACAATAGACACTAAATATGAGAAAACAATGACAAAGGATACTCCAAAGCATAAAGATTCATCTTTGAAGAAATCAACAGGGTATGAAATACCATTTCCAAGAGGGGGTCCCCTACACAAACTATCTCAAATGAAGAAATCATCCTCATCCTATGAATCATTATTTCCTGATCCTTATAATATGTCTGATAAGGAAATGAAGGAATATCTCTCAAGTCAAGGATTCACAAGAAGAAGGATTGCTAACATGAGGACAAATTCTTTAAGAGCTGCAACTCTTCAATTGATCAATGAAAAGAAAGAAAAACTCAAGAAACTGGAAGAAGAATTGTCAAGGACCAAACCAAGAAGCAGAGTGTCAGCTGAAGACATGCCGTTGAACCAAAAAGACCAAGAACTACTTGCCCCAGTGCTCCACAAGTACCCTGAATGGTTTGCAGAACCATCTCAGTTGAAACTGCAAGAAGGACTGACTACTACAGAACTGATCAGAGGGGTGTCTACTCCCAAGGGTAAGGTAGATCAAAAGATAATAGCCTAGAAGTATGACAGCACATGGAATATGTTCATGGTGAAGAGAATCTCAGGGCTAGTACAATTCTTTACAGAGTACTCAGCTCTTGTAAATGCCATTAAGATTCATGATTTGAAGGAGCTAGCTCAACTTGAACTAATCAATCTTGTAGCTATGTTCAGGGGATATGAATTTGAGAACATACTTAAGATGTTCAGAAGAACAAACAACTTCAATTCATTAAAGACAATTTGCTTGAGAAAAGATAAAACTTTTGTCAATCCCTTGGATAAGAAGAAAAAGGTGCAAGTAGAGGAAATTGTATTCCCTGAGTTGAAGGTAAAGCCAACCGAATCATTGAAGAGGAAAGTAGTATCTGGTACTCATTCCTCCACTCCCGTCTCAAACGTGTACTATGATGAGAAAACCTATGAGATGGTGATTGAAAGGAAGTGGGGAGGAAAGGAGGGAGCTAACATAAAACTATTCAGTGGATATGAAGTAAGATTACTTGATGAATCATACATCCACTACATTTATACCAGGCACTTCAGGGAATTAAACAACAAATTGGGTGAACAAGACATGCACTTCTTTCTGAAATGCATCAAGTTGTTGAAACAGGCATATGATCGAATAAATACTAAAAGAGACAAAAGAAGAAGAAGAAAGCACCAATACAACTTGGAAATATTGTTAAACTTGAAGTGAATGTGGGGGAGTTTATTGATTCATAGAGATGGTCTTTCTACCATCTCCATCTGGGAACCTATTTCATTGAAAAAGTTACCAATGGAAGCCATCTACAACATGAGCAAATGAAGATATACATGTGCTAAGCAGAGACAAGATGTCAGAAGCAACTGATTTTGTAAACATGATCAAGGCTATCCTGGATCCAACTAAAGCTACATTCATCCTACCTCCAGAAGACCCAGCTGAATCATCACAACATCAATCACCTCCTAAACATTAAGGAAAGCTAGGCTGTATAATCCTTAATGGGAGTATTGTTGCATCCTGAAAGGATCATACATGCCAACTCAATGGGTGAATGAAGATTGCTCAGCTAGAATCCCCAAGTCCAAGAACCAACGCGGATGAAGATCTGCAAGGAAAATAACAAGTGTTATCTTCCGCATTAGTTAATACGGAAGACATAACTCTGATCTGGACAAGTGTTTACTCTTCCGCATAGACTAATGCGGAAGACATAACACATGCTGAAGAACAAGTTACTCTTCCGCATTGACTATTGCAGAAGAATAAAAGAAGATGCAGACAAGACTTTGCTCATCCGCATTGACAAATGCGGATGACCGACCAAATGGGCACAAGTATTTGTTCATCCGCATTAACCAATGCGGATGACCACTTACTAATGCTGATGATCAAGTAGAAATGCTGATCAAGATAGCTCATCCGCATTTGTCAATGCGGATGAACAAGCAGAGATGCGGATCAAGACTTAGACTAGTTTCTGATATAATAGGTTAGGGGTAGTTTAGTCATTTTGTAAAGGCATCTTGTCTGCCTATAAATAGAATAGTTAACCTCGTACTGAGAGGATGGCTGATAGATAGAGATTTTTGTTGTAACTATTCTCTGTAACTTATCAACTTTCATATATCAATACAAACAACATTTATGAGTAATTTTCTTGCTTTGAATGTTCTGTGATTGTTTGTTTCCACCACTCAATCATTGACTTGATTATCATATTCGATTCTCAGTAAGAATATCACTCTTACTCAAACCCAGTCATTGAAAAAGAAGAAGAGAAGACTGACCTTCATCACCACCACCACTACTACCACCACTACCACCACTCCACCTACCACACCATCCATCACTACCACCACCACTACCACCCCATCTACCACCATATCCACCACACCCACACCACCACCTTCATCTATATTACCCCTAATCTTCACCACTGCCACCACCACCACCACTAGCCATCCAGCTGCTCCATCATCTTTCTCTCCATATCCATCTAGATCACCTCTACCTCCCTTTGGGGTAGAGGAACAATTATCAGCGCTCAACCGTATTGTTAGGATCAGTGATCTACGTTTGATTGATTAGAGAGTATAGCAGCGGAAAACAAACAATGAATTAGCCAATTCACAAGAACACAAAAGATATTAAAGGTAAGAACAAACGGTTATAGAAAGAGAGAATTCTGCAAAAGATATTTCATTCAATATCCGCTTTCGTGGTAACAGAATGTCACACATACAATTAGGTCAACATCTCTTATATAAGAGATGTGACGTCTGCTGATGTCACTTGATAGTGACATCTAACAGAATTTATTCAAACTACTGATAGTTAACACAACTACTGAAGATGTCAAACAGCTGACATCTTCTACAAAAATACTAAGTGTTAACTATCACTACAACTACTAAAAAGAAACTACTGAAACTACAACGACTGAAGAACATGCTCTTCAGTCGTTTTAAAAATACTGAAACAAAAGAAAACTAATGAAAGGAAACCATCACAACAACTGAAGAATGCTTCTTCAGCTGTTGTAACAAACTCTGAAGGCTTCAGTACTTGTACTTGAACTTCAGCTGTTGTCATCAGCTGCGTCTTCAGTCTTTGTACTTCAGCTGTTGATCTTCAGTACTTGTTCTTCAGCTGTTGATCTTCAGACTTTAGTCTTCAGCTGTTGAAGTCTTCAGTACTTTAGTCTTCAGCTGTTGAAGTCTTCAGCACTTTAGTCTTCAGCTGTTGATCTTTAGACTTTGTCTTCATTGTTGAAGTCTTCAGTACTTTAGTCTTCAGCTGTTGATCTTCAGACTTTGTTACACAGCTGATCAAGTCTTCAGCAGTTGTTGTGATGTCTGTAGGACTTAGAGGTTTTTCTGATCAGCTCATTGGTTCTTTTGGTCCAACAAACTCCCCCTGAACTAATGCAGCCAAAACCTTTGAACTTATTGAAGATGTCCCACTTATTATGGCAGAGGATTGGTCTTTTTGTCTTCTAGATCAGCTCAAAAGTGACCCTTGTAAGCACATGCCTGGGAAGAAGTCTCAATGATCTGTTTGGCAAAGTATGAATGGAACTCTGTCTTGGGGAACAGACACACATTGTTACCCCATCCATGAGATCTACTTCCCCACTATGAGTCTGTATGACTCTCTTGTGTAGGCCTCAAGGAAGGTAATTTGTTCCTCCATGGTCAGCTCTTCAGCACCTCCTTCAAATAATGATTCAGGCCCATAGTACTCAGATAGGTATTTGACCTGTTTCCCATTCTTTAGCTCCACAGTTGTTATTATTCTATAAGCAAATTCATCAGGGTGATTACCCTCTAGGAACATGGAGCTCATTCTTTCTGACTTCTTCAAGCCTCTTATATACTAACCCCTTTTTCACCATTTTATTTTCCACACATCTTCTGTGGGGTTTGGTTAGCTTTATAAGCTTTCTTGAAGTCCTCTAGGATTTCCCAGGGTGATACTACAAAGACCAGTGAGATCATTTCATCTACATCTTTTTCACCTGGCCAATGTCTCTGTGGAATGTTTTTCTTATGAATCCTGTGAGACACCCTGGGATCAGGCCAAATCCTCACTCTCTCCTTTTGATATTGAAATGTATGCTTAAGAGTGTATAATCTGAGTGCATGCTTCTTCATGTTGATGATAGAAAGATGTGGCAGCATATGCTTTGTCAACCCTCCTCAACAATTCCTCATCATGTTGTTTGTGAAGCTCTTCTTCTTCTAGCTTCACTTTCACATTTGTCTTTGAGTTTTAGGAGTAATTGTTAGAGAGTGACTTGTGGCCTTCGAAACTGTATAACAGTTGAGAGTGGCAGCCTATCTTCATCTTCATCATCATCTCTCATCATCTTCATCATCTTCTAGCCACAATACCCTTCTCTTTTTCTTCTGGGGTACATCATCGGCTATTGGTTTTGAGGGTAAGGGAGTTGGTTTGTGTGGGTTGTTGTTTTGGTGTGGGAATGTTGACAGGCTGTTCTAGCATTTTGGAGGTGAGTGTGGCTTTAGATTGCTTGGCTAGTTCAGTCCTGCTCCCAACACCAGCTTCATTCAAAGCTTCAATAACTAATCCTTTAGTGTATACTTCAGACGAACAGATCTTGGTGGTTATTGCCAAGATGCTGTCCCTGGACCAAGCCTTGATTTCGATCATTGATCTTCCAAGATATTTTGCTATAAACCTGATCATGATCTCCAGCATTTCTCTTCTAACACATCATAACTTGCCCATCTATTTGGATTTCTTCAATCTCTAATCTTCTGATCTCAGAGTCAAGTTTGTCAGTGTCATGGCCTTGCCTAAACAACTGATCAATGATGTTATCCATTGATCTGCTGTGTTCGGCATCAGCCTCTTTCACCATCAGCTGCAAGGCAGTCTCCTTTTCATTCTTTCTTTTCTTTGATTTCTCCATGTCAGCTTCCTTCTCCTTCTCTTTTTCAGTCTCCACAGCCAACTCCTTCTCTTTGCCACTTCTGTCACTTCTGTTTCTTTCTCTTTCTCTTTTCCTCTCTGCACTCCTTTTTCTTTTTGCTTTCACTACTGAATCTCCCATTTTTGTTGCATTGGTTGCAGGGTTTGATTGTCAGAAAGCTTTTTGCCCACAACTTCCTCGATCAAGGGTTGTATTACTGAGAAGCCTCTCATCAATGGTTTTGAATCACTATATCAGTGATTATAGGTGTGATGAGAGGTAGGGAATTTTGGAAGATAGCAGCTATTTGCTTAGGGGGGCTGTTCCTGAGAAATAGTGCCAGAAGCAGAGGCAGGTGGCTGAGTATTTGGGAGTGGCTCTGTGTTTAGGAGACCTTCAGATGAAGGTGCCATCTGTGGGTTTGAGAGGCAGATGGTCTTTGATCCTCAAAAGTTTTGGCAAGCAGCTCTTTGAGTCTGCTCACCTCCTCTTCCAGGATGGTGTTTTGGGCTAAACATCAAAAGAAGCCTAGGTCATCATCAGTAGTTACTGAATCACCTGACCTCCTGATATAATCAGGATGAACATGCACTGAGTGTAGATCAGTTGTAGCATGTGCCCCTTTGTCTTGGAACTGGGGACTTCCTGCCTCAGGACTATGTCCTTCATCAGCAGTTGCCTCTGGTAAGGTCTTAGTGATGGTACCAACTACATCCTGATCATATGCTGAAGCAGGATAAGTGGCAGCCTCACCAAAGTTCCAATCTCCTTTTCTACACTAGGAGATGGACATTGTAACCCCTATGCTGTGGGTTATCAGATGCACTTTGGTCCTCCCCCTTAATGGTAGAGGTATTCCCAGTTGTAATTGGTATCTGGGGAGGGGGTGAGGATTGCAACTGACTCAGCACTTGTGCAACAATTAATGTAGGACTTGGGGGGGCGGTTGCATGTGGTGATTGGGTAGAAGCAGATTGCACCCGGGGTGAATGGTGCGCTTCAATGGTAACCCTCTCAAGTGAGATAGGTTCCAGCAGTGTGGGTTCCCCAATATTGGTTGCAACAGGATCCTGTAAGAGGATACCTGTGCGGCTTTGGCAGGTTGAGTCTTTGACACAACTTGGGGGTTAATACCAGTATGTGCTTCCTGTGTTTATGGTACAGGGGCATCCTCAGGGGACTCATCTCCCTGAGTAGCCTTTTTTGGCTTTTTGGATTTGGGTTTGGGGGGACTTTGGATCTGGAGGTGGTGGCTGTGGGTTCCAACTGTGTGGGTTTTCGCAGCTTGGCAGCCTGTTTCAGTGTTTGTCAGAGTGTGCCTGGAGTATACTTCAGGCAATACAGCCATTGCAGGGACTCCAAGGCCAACAAGTCCCTCAGCTTGCAGCTGATTCTCTATGATGGCCATAATGAACCGAGGATATAAATTTTTATCGATTAGAAGAGGTTTTGAGGCCATACCTTAAGTTCAAGAAAAATAATTTCAGAAAAATTTAAGTCTTGTTGCTCAAGGATAGAGAATAGTACCTGCTGCCACCTGGTAGACATTTGATCCCAAGAGGATGTCTTAGGAGCTAAGCAAACATTAACCATGTGAAAGATAAGACGTTCTGCATCATGGAAATGCTTCTTCAGGATGGTAGAGGCCTGAGGTTTCCCTGATATCCATGGTGGGCAAAGGATAAATCAGTTGTGCCCTTTGGATACCCACGGGAAAGTGGCATCATCCAAGTTGTGGGTTTGGCGAATGATTTCTGGAGTGATGACCACTTGATGGTTGTTGACGAACCTGGAGAGACTCGGTGTTGTTCTCCCCAGTTATAAGGTGACGTTCGTCCAAAACTGGTGTAGGATTCGGCATGAATGGTGGGATTTAGAAGGAAGCCGTTTGGTAGGGAGATTGGACCATTAGATCAATGGCGTTATCGAACTTTGTCCAGAAGGGTGATTTTATAAGGTAGGCAACACAGTTATGTCGTGGTTTGAGCTGCATGGTCGCCATTAATGAGAGAGAAGTTTTGGAGATTTGAACGTTAGGTTTGGAGAGGATGAAGTGCTAAGGATTAGGTATTGGTATTTATAGGGTAAGGGTTAGAAAACGACTGAAGGGTTTGGTGTTAGTCATCAGTAGTTGTAAATGACTGATGACATGGTATTACCCTTTCAGAAGTTGAAACAACTGAAGTCTTGGTTTTAGGCATCAGTAGTTATAAAACTACTGAAAACCATGGTTTTGACTTCAGATGTTTGAAAACAACTGAATTGGTTTTAGTCATCAGTAGTTGTGAAACTACTGAAAACCTTGGTTTGGTCTTCAGGTGTTGTAAACAACTGATAACTTGGTATTAGTCATCAGTAGTTGTCAAACTACTGAAGACATGGTTTTGTCATCAGTTGTTGTAAATAGCTGATGACTTGGTGTTAGTCATCAGTAGTTGTGAAACTACTAAAGACATGGTTTTGTCATCAGTTGTTTAGGATGAAACAGCAGTTGTAGAAACAACTGAAGAGAAAGTTTTCATCAGTAGTTTTCGTTAATTCATAGCCTTTCAGCTGTTTCATACTGTCCTCAACACTTACTCATCAGCCTTTTTGCTGTTTTTCAGTTGTTTCATAGGACATCAGTACTTATCTGTTTTGACTGACATCAGTAGTTATAACTACGTCAGTAGTTGTAACTTTATCAGTTGTTTAACAGAATCAGTACTATATGTGATATGGTCACTAATGATCATCAGTACTTATTTACTGAGATCATCAGTAGTTATCACTTATTCTAGCTGCAGCATACCAAGCCGTAACACTAGGTTTTGGAAAGTTGAACTATCCAAAGGCTTAGTAAAAATGTCTGCAAGCTCATCAGCACTAGGCACAAACTTAGGATCAATCAGACCTTTTTCAAAACAATCCCTAATAAAATGATGTCTGATCTCTATATGTTTGGTCCTAGAGTGCTGGACTGGATTTTTGACAATGCACAGAGCTGAAGCACTATCCATTAATAATGGAGTCTTAGTCTCTGTAATGCCATAATCCAAAAGTTGATTCTGAAGCCAAGTACCTGAGAAGTACAACTTGCAGCTGCAATGTACTCTGCTTCAGCAGTGGATGTAGCAACAGATGTTTGTTTCTTACTCTACCAAGAATCAAACAGTTGCCTAGGAATTGACATCCACCAGAAGTTGACTTTCTAGTTAACTTGCCCCTGCATAGTCACTATCTGAAAAAGCAACTAATTTGCAAGAGTGACCAGTGGAATACCATAAACCTAGAGATTGTGTACCTTGCAAATATCTAAAGATCTTCTTGACTGCAATCAAATGAGACTCTTTAGGAGCAGCCTGAAATCTAGCACATACACAAGTAGCAAACATGATATCTGGTCTAGAAGCTGTTAAATACATCAAGGACCCAATCATACATCTGTAAAGTGTTTCATCAACAGCTTTACCTTTCTGATCTGCATCTAGTTGTGTGGTGTTGCACATGGGAGTAGAACAGGGCTTACAATTTTGTAAATCAACTTATTCAAAAGATCTTTTGTATATATTTGACTGATGAATAAAGGTTCCATCAGCCTTTTGTTTGATTTCAAGCCTAGAAAGAACTGTAATTCTCCCATTGCACTCATTTCAAACCTCTTTTTCTTAATTGGTAAAATCATCACACAACTGGGGATCAGAGGATGCAAAAATAATATCATCAACATAAATTTGAACAAGTAGCTTATGCTGATCCACCTTCTTAATAAACAAAGTTTTATCTATGGAGCCTCTAGTGAAATTATTCTTAAGAAGAAAAGTGGAAAGTGTCTCATACCAGGCTCTAGGAGCTTGTTTCAACCTATAAAGAGCCATCAAGTTTATACACCATTCAGGATGTTTATTATCCTCAAAACCTGGTGGTTGACACACATAAACTTCTTCTTTTATTTTACCATATAAAATGCACTTTGACATCCATTTGAAAAACTTTAAGATGGTGGAATGCAGCATAGGCTAAGAACAATCTAATTGCCTCTAGTCTGGCTACAGGGGCAAAGGTTTCATCATAATCAATACCTTCTTCTTGTGAAAACCCCGTATAAACAGTCTAGCCTTGTTCTTAACAATAAGCCCATTTTCATCAGTTTTATTCCTAAACACCCATTTAGTGCCTATTGCACACTTACCTGGGGGTAGAGGAACCAGTTCCCACGCTGTTTCTTGAACTGAAGTAGCTCAAGGTGCATGGCTTCAACCATCCATTGTCTCTCAAAGCAACATGATAGTTCTTTGGCTCTAGCTGACTGATGAAGAGAGCATAGAAGCAGAAGTTAGACAATTGACTTCTTGTTGAAACTCCACATTGATATCACCAAGATTTGAGACATTGGGTGATTCTTCAGCTCTTGATAAACAATGATATCTGTGCAAGTGTTTGTAGAACCTTCAGCAGCAGCAGATGTTGATGCAGACTCTTGAAACCAAGAATTGATGATGGTAATTCAAAAGATGTAGAGGAATCAGAAATCTCATCAGCTTGTTGTGGATGGAACTGCTAAAGCTACAGGAACATCAAGTTTAGCAGACTCAGGCAGTTGGTCACTAAACTTGAATAGGTGAGTATTGATATCATCATCATCATCATCAATACCACCAGGTGGAAGACATGCTGCAGAAGATGATTTATCCACATGATCTGCAACAGCTGGAGCTTGATAAGGAACATATGCAGTATGTCCAAATAAAACAACTCCATAGGGTTTGTGGAATCTTGTCCATTGGAGATTCATTAAACTTCACATGCAAAGTCTCTTCAACTATCTTTGTTCTGCAGTTGAAGACTCTGTATGCTTTGCAAGTAGATGAATAACCAACAAAATACCCTGCATCCACCTTAGGATCAAATTTGTGGAGTTGATCCTTTGTGTTGAGAATAAAACAGGGACACCCAAATGCTTTGAAAAATGAAATTAGAGGAGCCAAGTGATGTAGAACTTCATATGGAGTCTTCATCAACCTCTGATTTACTAAGGCTCTATTCTGCACATAGCAAGCTGTGTTAACAGCTTCAGCCCAAAAGGTCAGTGGCAAACCAGAGTCAACCAACATAGACCTTACAGCTTCAATTAGGGTCCTGTTCTTTCTCTCCACTACTCCATTTTGTTCTGGAGTCCTTGGGATGCTAAACTGCCTTTTGATTCCCTTTGAAAGATAAAATTCATCAAGTGTATGGTTTCTGAATTCAGTTCCATTGTCACTCTTTATACATTGACTGAAAGGGCTACTGCTTCTCAACATACAACACAAAGTTGATAATCTTCTGAGCAACCTCATCCTTTGAATGCAGAAAGAAAGTCCATACAAATCTGGAGTAATCATCCACAATTACCAGACAGTATTTCTTTTGCCATGCTCATCACTCTCACAGGACCAAATAGATCCATATGCAGTAATTGCAAGCAGGCAGGGGACTTAGGAGGGAATGAGACTTTGTGTTGTTTTCCTTTTAAACAAGCAGTGCAGGTTTCATCACGTGGAACTCCTTTATTGGTAAACCTCTCACTAAACTATTGTGAATCAGCTGATTCATGTTTTTGAAATTAACATGACCAGCCTTCTTTGTGCCACAGTTTAGATTCCTGAGGAGAGGCTTTGGAAAATAGCAAGGATGGCCTCTGAGATTTATTTTCTGGGAAAGATCTAAGGCATACACTTTCTGTCCTGTTGGCCCTCAGGAGAGTGTGATCATCCAACACCTTATCAATCAAATTCAAAACTTTGGATGACAGAATCCTGCAGTTCTGACTGGTGAAAAGAGCAACATGGCCTTTATCACACATTTGACTGACACTCAAGAGATTGTACTTGAGATTTCCACATGTTAATATCATCAAACTTTATTTCTCCATTGGAGACAAAGCCTTTTCCAATGATGTAACCCTTAGCATCGTTGCCAAAAGAAACAAACCCCTTCTTTCCTTGAGAGTAGTCATGAAGAAGAGAGCTGTTCCCTCTCATATGCATAGATCCCCGACTGCTACATACCAGATGCTACTTTGGCATGTTGAAGAACCCTGCAATCATAAACAATTAGTTAGTTTTTGAGACCCAAACCTTTTTGGTTTTGGTCTATTCACATCAACAGATGGTAAACTAACAGACTTGCTATGAATAACAGCCTGAGGGGATGGAGATGGTGAAGAAGAAAAATCCTTTGGCATGGAATTTTCTCTGTGGTTTCAACACAGGAGCATCTAATTGGTTGACTCCCCAATAGATGTTGAACCATCATAACAAGTTGTGTCTGATTTTGTGATAAAGCCTTCAGCTCATCAGACACATTAGTGCTTGAGTTTGATGGGGTTCTGTGTTGTACCATCTCTCTTTGAGCAACCTCAGCTGTGCCTGTTTAACCCCTTTCTTTTGGATTTCTTTTTGGATTTGGGGTCATAGGTTTTGATGTTGCTGGTACAAATTTGATTTCAAACTCAGTTTCATTTTATCCATTTTCTCTAATGTTTTCATTATGTTTGAGTTTGGAGCCCTTTTTATACCAGCAATCATCAGTAAGATGATTGAATAAGCCACATATTTCACATGGCTTTTTCTTCATCTTAAGTTGATCATCTGCTGAAGAAGATGAAACTACTGAAGACTTTTCTTCAGCAGTTTGATATCAGTACTAGCAGTTTTCTTTCCTTTAGTACCCGCTTTTTGATATCTTCTTCAGTAGTTTTCCCACCCTTTCTACTTGCAGTTTTCTTTCCTTTAGTACATGTAGTAGTTTGGGCTTGTTCTCAAGGTGTTATGACATTCTTTTTAGTACTTTCAGTACTTTGTGAAATATTCACCTAGAGTGATCAACTTTGTGATCATGTGAGTGTCAGCATTTGAACCATCAACATCAGCTGATAGGTTCTGAGAGGAATTAATGCTGACTTCTACTTCTGATGGTGCTGTATCAGATAGTAGATCACATGATGAAAAGGATTGGGTATTGCTTTCACCATCAGATTCTACCTCTGCTCTGGGAGTAAAATCTGTAGGAGGAGCAGTGTGATTATAACAATGCCAAACTTCACATTGGAAGCAGATTGCTTACTAAGAAGCATTTCAAAACCCTTGCAAGAATTTACCCATCGATCACACTCTACCTGGGTAGTTGCAAGTGTTTCTTTGAGGTCTCTGTACTTCTCTAGAAGTATCTCTTCCCTAGCCTTATCATCAGTGATTTGGCATTTAAGTTTGTAAATCTCATCATTCTTATCATTAATCACAGACTCAAATTCAGCTTTGCTTTTGAAATTGTTTGTTCTAGCTCAATGTTCTTGTTAATTAAAGCTACATTTGCTTCTCTAATAGATGCAAATGCGGCTATGTATGTTTCAGAACATAGTTTGGCTTTTGCCTCAGAGGATACCTGTGATACCTATGGTGTAGAGGCATTAGAGGATGAAGTATCAGCAGACTCCAAAGCCATAAGAGCTAGATTGCAAAAGGACTGTCACCACCATGTTGACCAGCACCAGAGAACGTTGTTCATGACCAGACAAATCATCTGGTAAACTGCTCCAGTCAACAACTCCTGGGTGAAAAAGCTGTGTGTTGAGGTTGAGTTTGTTGATGAGATTGGGAAGGTTGAGTTTCAGGTAATGCATGTGGTTGTTGTGCAATTGGAGCTTGAACCGGATTTGGCTGAGGCATGTAATAGCAAGGAAAAGGATATGACATTGACCCTGGGGGACAAAGTATGCAGGAGATACAGGGGTGAATGATGACCGGAACCAGCAGTATGTTGCCCTCTGTTTTGTGGACTAGTGCTAGGAAAAGTCACAAAGGGTGCAGAAGAGTTAGATCCAGTTGATCTACACTCTATTGCAAAGTGTCCAAGCCTTTGGCATTTGTGACACCTCAACTTACTCTTGTCAAAACCAACTTGGTTTTGCCAGAGAGTCCAGGAAATTTCCTGCCAGTTCTCTTGTAGAACTTCTGAGATCTGATATTAACTAAGGCCATTTGGCTTAGAATATCCATCTCTTCTAAATCATCATCAGCATTTCCTTCAGATCATCCATGATGAAACATATATTGTCACTATTACTGCCAGAATAATATCAATACCAACAATGCATGATCAGAACTGTTTGAAGAGAAATCAATATGCTCATCATAATTGCTTTCAGATGCAATATTCTGACTCATGACCAACAAGGCAGTGTTCCCTGGTACAAAGTCATCAGTGAGCTTTCCTGATGATGACAGTTTCCTTTTCTGCTCTATCTCTCTTTCGAATGTAAGCAGTTTCCCATGAAGTTGGGTGAGAGATAGGCTATCCAGATTTGCACTGGAGCGTAGGACAATAGTGTATGTGTCCCATCTCTAGGCAGTGATCTGAGGAATCTGTTATTCATCTGGCTGTTGGTGTATTCTTGTTTCACCATTTTCAGCTCAGAGATCAAACAGGAAAAACGCTCAAACTGTTGAGTCAGTGTCTCACCCTTTCTATGAGAGAATGTCTCATATTGTTGGGCGAGGATTTCTCTGTTGTTTGCTAAGACCTCATCAGTTCCACCGGATTGTTCCTTCAGTGTATCCAGAGGTCATGAGCAGTTTCATGATGCATAAGCCCTGAATAGATTTCATTCGGCAGTGCCATGGCCAGAATTCCTGAGCTTTAGCATCAATCTCAAACAGTTTCGATCTTCATCTGAGTATTGTTCCTTTTCTTCGGAACCATTTGATTGGTTTCCGGATTGTTCACCATAGGCTTATGTGGTCCATGTACCACAGATGTCCAAAACCTGAACTGTTAACAAATAGGTGATGAAGCATCCTTCGTTGCCATATGTTATACTCAGTCCTAACCAGCATTGGAGGCTTGGTTGAGGAACCGGTATTGTGAGGGTCATTAGAAGGAGTAGTCATCTCAGATTCAACCAAATTCAATTAAGCTATAGCAGATTTAGAATAAAACAAACCAAACCAAATGAACCAAGAGAGATCTCAAAATGAATAAACGAAAGCAGCAGAAAATCAATAATCTATAACCAGTTCTTGCAAATGAGCTAATTCAATCAAACATAGATATCAAATAGCAGTTTCAATGATCAATTGTTAGATCGATCAATGATTAAACAACTCTGATACCATTTGTTAGGATCAGTGATCTACGTTGATTGATTAGAGAGTATAGCAGCGGAAAACAAACAATGAATTAGCCAATTCACAAGAACACAAAAGATATCAAGGTAAGAACAAACGATTATAGAAAGAGAGAATCTGCAAAAGATATTTCATTCAATATCCGCTTTCGTGGTAAAAAATGTCACACATACAATTAGGTCAACATCTCTTATATAAGAGATGTGACGTCTGCTGATGTCACTTGATAGTGACATCTAACAGAATTTATTCAAACTACTGATAGTTAACACAACTACTGAAGATGTCAAACAGCTGACATCTTCTTACAAAATACTAAGTGTTAACTATCACTACAACTACTAAAAGAAACTACTGAAACTACAACGACTGAAGAACATGCTCTTCAGTCGTTTTACAAATACTGAAACAAAAAGAAAACTACTGAAAGGAAACATCACAACAACTGAAGAATGCTTCTTCAGCTGTTGTAACAAACTCTGAAGGCTTCAGTACTTGTACTTGAACTTCAGCTGTTGTCATCAGCTGATGTCTTCAGTCCTTGTACTTCAGCTGGTGATCTTCAGTACTTTGTTCTTCAGCTGTGATTTTCTTCAGACTTTGGTCTTCAGCTGTTGAAGTCTTCAGTACTTTAGTCTTCAGCTGTTGAAGTCTTCAGTACTTAGTCTTCAGTGTTGATCTTCATACTTTGGTCTTCAGCTGTTGAAGTCTTCATTACTTTAGTGTTCAGCTGTTGATCTTCAGACTTTGTTACAACAGCTGATCAAGTCTTCAGCAGTTGTTGTGATGTCTGTAGGACTTAGAGGTTTTTTTGATCAGCTCATTGGTTCTTTTGGTCCAACATGTATGGTGATGCGTCTGTTAGTAGCCGATGACGAGAAGACTGCATAGATTCGCGTAGTGTAAGCCCCGCCCTTCTGGGCACCTCACAGTTGGTCATTCATTGCAACTTAAAACATTATAAAAAATACATTTATTTGCAGAGGAATTTTAAAACTTTCATTAATAACTAAAAACATGTAATTTCATTCATTTACAACATCTGTTTTCATCTCAAAATACAAAGACATGTCAAGATAGGATGCAGCCTCAAAACGCTCCCAGTAGCTATGCATCATGCCTGCAACTCCTCAGCATGAACAAACACCTGCCAACGACATGATCAAAAGTCAGCGACACTGAGTGAGTTCTAGTTATAATAAAACTACTTTACTTTCATTAAAACCGTTCTTTACTTTCTTTCAAAAGCATACTATACTTTACAATCGTTCGTGATTACATCATAAGTACATACAGATAATATCATTGTTATCTTCTTCATTCCATTCATTAACTTCCATTCATTTAACATATTACATTATCGTTCACTTCTCTTTCTAGATCCAGTCAGACTTTACCCTCTTCGTGGCACTCAACACGATTACTGAGGTCGAATGAAAAAGATCCTGTTTAGTACATTATTCGATAATTCATTTATGTTCATTCATCTCTTGCTCATTACTCTGTTATACTCGAATCATGTCTCATGCAATATCCCGACTCATGCTCGAAAGCTGATGCTGTGCCGGGGCCTACTCACAAACCCCCGACTCATGTCTAAAGACTGACACAACATCGGGATACGCGACAAAGATCCCATATGAGTCAATCACAAGGATTGAATTCTATCCGAGTCTATTTCAACACACAAAGTCGCTCACCTAATACCTATGCTGGCCTATGCCACACCCCCGAACTTATACGTATCTCAAGTAACCATCATATCATTTCACCCCAACATTGTGGGTAACAACACCCCCATCGAAATGGGTAACAACACCCCACGAAATGGGTAACAGCACCCCACCAAAATGGGTAACAACACCCCCATCGAAAGGGTAACAACACCCCCACCGAAATAGGTAACAACACCCCCACCGAAATAGGTAACAACACCCCCACCGAAATGGGTAACAACACCCCCACTGAAATTGGTAACAACACCCCCACCGAAATGGGT
This sequence comes from Flaveria trinervia, assembly GCA_025506515.1. Taxonomy (NCBI): domain Eukaryota; kingdom Viridiplantae; phylum Streptophyta; class Magnoliopsida; order Asterales; family Asteraceae; genus Flaveria; species Flaveria trinervia. The sequence continues at coordinate 16,553,107 of CM046456.1, read as the reverse complement.
AACAACAACCCCACCAAAATGGGTAACAACACCCCCGAAAATGGGTAACAACACCCCCATCAAAATGGGTAATACCATTGAGGTCAGTCACAAAGATTGGAACCCTTGCGTGAACACTTTAGGATTAGCTGAAACTCACACGGTTGAGCTTAAGGCATTTAGAGCCATGCACCTCTGTACATATTGCTTGCAAGCCTTTATCTTATCTCTTTATTAATGCATGCATTCTATCATTATGTTCCTCTTTTCATTGTCTTCGCTTTACGTTACATAATACTTTTCATTACATTTGTTAACGTTCAACGCAAAGCCAGGGAAGACATACATACATAATAAGGAACATATACATAAACATAAACATACACCATCACCAATACAGTCACATCATACATACATAAGATACATCAAACATAAGCCATTACATCATAGCCAGGCCTATCTCCCCATATTACCCCTTAAAAACCACTTAGAAAACCTCAAGTCTAAATTGGGCCGCATGGGGCCTTCCAGGCGCCTGAGCATAAAAATTCTAAGTGTAAAACAGACTGGGCGCATGGGCACTATTTGGGCGCTTCTGCCCTATTCAGGCGCTTTGCCACTATGCAGGCACATCAACACTTAGCCGTTTCAATCACTTTGGGCGCATGGCACTATTTAGGCGCATGGCCAACACTTGGGCGCATGGCCAAACCTTAGGCGCATAGGCCACTGTTTAGGTGCATGACCAACCCTTGGGCGCATGGCCAACACTTAGACGCATGGCCACATGCTGGGCGCATGGCCACACTTGGGCGTCTGACCACTCATGCTGGGCGCATAGGCCACTGTTTAGGCGCATGAGCCACCTCTGGGCGCATGGACCACTGTTCATGTTCATCAGAACATTCTGAAGTATTTTCTATGCTACCAACATCACCCGATCATCATTCCAATGATACCCAAGCACATATCTAACATATTAAGGGCACCTAAGCATGTTAAACAGCATCACTAACCCATAATCAACACTATAATACATACACAGTGCATCATTTCAAACATCAAGCTGTAAACCCACAGTTTCTTTCAAAATGTTTACTTAGTATGCATATAGCCCCAAACAAGTTGAAAATAGTAAAAGAGGGGTTCTAGAAATCACCTTGAGCAACCTTTGAGCAACACACTTCAAGTTCGAGACCCACCTTCGATTCAGCTCTTGAATCCCGAAAAAAAACACTAAACAACGAGAACTTCGGTCAAGAACTCGAAACCCAGCTGAAACCGAGCTCAAATAAGAGAAGACTTACCTTTGAAGTTACTCTTCCACTTTCTCTCTCTAGAACCGGGGCTCTCTCTCTCTTCTTTCTTCCTCCGAATGCAAAAGCATCTTTCTGCTTTGATATGGGCGAGCATGCCCCTCAAATCCTTAAAATAATAAGGTTTTGTACTTTGTACATTTTATCCCCCTCCACTTGTGCACAATTTCTATTCTTTCTATTTAGTTTTCTTTCCTTTGTTTAAATAGAAATTCGGGGTGTTACATTAGTAGACCTTACAGCTGCGCAATCTCAGCAGATTCTCAGCAGGCTCGATTGATTGATCAGCAGGCTCAGCAAATGTCTCTGCTCCAGGAGCAACATGCCAAGAAGATTGAAGAGCTGGAGGCTGCAAACAAGACTATCATGCTAAAGCTTAAAGGATCCAAAGAAGAGCCCTTGAAGATCGGAGAAGGAGACAGAGATGATGATGCTGATGATGATGAGAGTGATGATGATGATGGTGATGATCATGAGGGTGATAAGGATGCAATGTTGATGATGATGAAGAGGATTCTTTTGCTGCAGGTGCCACATCTACAGTGAACGGAGGACCAAAAGGACTCAAGATCAGAGTACCTCCACATCCGCCCCGGTAGCAGAAGAGCAGACGATACATGATAAGAGTAATATTTAGTTATTTACTTTATTTAAATCATATGTATTCGAATCTTGTATCACATTATGTAATGAATGTTTATATTTAATGTTGGTATTTCTGTCTTGATTATTAACTAATGATTGTTGTGTTACATGTATAAATCAAGCAGATCCATACTTTCAGAGGAATGAATATGATGTTGCACCACTCCAACAGGTCAAGACTCAGCTCACGTTGATTCTTGATCTGCAGGGTATAGTCAGGAGATCGGTGATGTACACTCCTGAAGAAGGAGAAATCATTCACAATCTCACTGACGAGCCAATAGCAAAAATGTTCATACTCAATGCAGATAAGATGTCAAGGATGTTGATACTATGTACCTAGATTCAGATCTTAATGTAATATGTCTTGAATGTCTTACACTTATGTAATGCTTGGGTACTTAATGAAATGAGAATGCTTGGTTGTGATTTATAATGTTTAATATTTTATTAATGAGTTGTGTAATGCATATTGACTAGATTATATAGGTTTGTGATTGTTTGAATTGATATCATAATGTTATAATAATGAATACATTCAAATTTGTTAAGTGAAGTTCTCATGCGTCCGACTGGACCATGCGCCACAACAGTGGTCATGCGTCCGAATGGCCATGCGACTGAGTGTCTATACGCCTAAATAGTCCAAATGCCTAAACAACTTCACGCGACTGACTCAGTCGCACGAATGAACACTCAGTCGTGCGAATGGATCAATCGCACGAATGAACGATGCAAATGGTTCAGTCGCACGAATGAGTAACCCTAACCTATAAATACCACCTAATTCGTGGAAAAAACATAAGCAATATACACACTTGGACTCCAGACGTACCCTAGCCGTCCAGAGACCTCTAAGATCATACTGCAAGTTCATAGATCGCAGTAGATCGATTCCTAATCGATTCTTAACGTTAGATTCAATTACATAATTGTTTCTACGTGCGTTCTCACTGATTGGATTGCCAATCAAATAGGATTCCGCACTATTTGATTCGGTTTACACGTTAATCAGTTAGTACATTGTCCCGTACACGGTCCTTAACAATTGGTATCAGAGCCGGTTACTACTGGAATGATCTAACAATCATTCTAGCAACCCAAGCTCTTGATTTCTGGATCAAATCTCAGATCTTGACGTTAAATGTACTTCGTGTTCTTTGTGTTTTGCTCAGATCTGGTTACGTGTGTAGTTTCTATGTTAAAATCGAACTCGAAACCACATTCCAATCACCCCTACGAATCTTATGATGTCTATGTTGGTTCGTTTCATGAAAATTCGTAAGATTAGGGTTTTGGGCACCCCTGGCGGCTGCAGATCTGAAAATCTGCATGCAGACCCGTTCATGTGACTGGGCCAGGCGAATGGACCATTCGTATGACTGGACCATTCGTATGACTGGACCATTCGTATGACTGGACCATTCGTATGACTGGACCATTCGTATGACTGGACCAGTCATATGTTCAATCGTGCGACTGGACTAGTCGTATGTTCAATCACACGAATGAGCCATCCGCATTGACTCATCTGCATTTGTTCCAGACCAAAAAAAGAGTATGGAACTGCTTCTTGCACAGATTTGAGGATGAGCAAAGCATATTCACCCTAAGGTTCTTTTTTCAAATAAGTTCTATGTATACCCCATTATTCGTCAGACTTCCAGAATAGGTGAATGTATTTGGAACATGAAAGAGAGAAGAGAAGATGTCAGCAGTCGGTGCTGATTTTATGGGGTAGTCAGGAGCATCTGACTACTTATGGGCCTATCATGTTATATTTATCCACACAGAAAGGATTCTCATTCTTAGGGGGAATCCATGTATAAAGAAATTGAAGACGCAATCAGAAAGTGATGATGTGAGCAGGTTTCTGATGATGAATCTACGTGCATGCTGATTTGTTTGATATTGTCAGCTGTGGATTGGAACCTTCAACCTTTTTCCCAATACACCATGTGAAGACGCCAGGAGACCACAATGTCTATATATTGGGATATGTTGAATGTGAGGGGAAATTTCTGCAGGTGTTGATGTTAATCAGGTTAGTCTGTGTGAAGATTGAAGCAATGGAAAACTGTTCATGTCATTAGCTGGAAAAATTAGTCATATGGGGAATCTTGCTGCTATGATGGTGTTCTGCAAAGTAAATTAAACTCACCAGAGTAGAGCAAATATTCCCTTGGATGTTGCTTGCGAATAGTAGATAACACCTCTTACAATCTTCAGTCAATCTTTGCTCTGGTTGCCAATAGAATCAAACGAAAACCATATTAGCCAACGTTGCCGATCCGTCAGGTTACACACATCCCTGAAAATGATTTTAGGCACAAAAATTTTGTTTACTTTCTAGAACACCATCATAGCAGGCAAGATTCCCCATATGATTGATTTTTCCAGATAATGACATGAACAGTTTTCTATTGGTTCAATCTTCACACAGGCTAACTTGATTAACATTAACACCTGCAGAAATTCCCCCTCACGTTCAGCATATCCCAATATATAAACGTTGTGCTCTCTTGGCGTCTTCATAGGGTGTATTGGGCAAAAGGTTGAAGGTTCCAATCCACAGCTGACAATCTCAAACAAATCAGCATGCATGAAGATTCATCATCGAAAACTGGCTCACATCATCACTTTCTGATTGTGCCTTCACTTTCTCTATACATAGATTCCCCCTAAGAATGAGAATCCTCTCTGTGCGGATAGATATAACTTCATTGGCCCATAAATAGTCAGATGCTCCTGCTACCCCACAAAATCAGCACCGACTGCTGACATCTTGTCTTCTCTCTTTCTTGTTCCAAATACATTCACCTATTTTGGAAGTCCGACGAATAATGGGGTATACATCAAACTTTTTTGACAAAAGAACCTCAGGGTGAATGTGCTCTACTCATCCTCAAATCTATGCAAGAAGCAGTTCCAGACTCTTTTTTTTGTCTGGAACAAATGCAGATAAGTCAATATGGATGGCTCATTCGTGCGATTGAACATACGACTGGTCCAGTCGTACGAATGGTCCATTCGCATGGTACAGTCATACGAATGGTCCATTCGCATGGCTCAGTCGCATTAACGGATCTGCTGGCAGATTATCAGATCTGCAGCCGCCAGGGCTGCCCAAAACCCTAATCTGACGAATTTTACATGAACCGAAACAAAGTAGGCATCATCAGATTCGCAAGGGTGATCAGAACGTGGTTTCAAGTTCAATTTTAACATAGAAACACCACACATAACCAGATCTAAGCAAAACACGAAGAACACGAAGTGGGTTTAACGTCAAGATCTGAAATTTGATCCAGAAATTAAGAGCTCGGGTTGCTAGAATGATTGTTAGATCATTCCAGCAGTAACCGACTCCGATACCAATTGTGAAGTCAGTTTGATCGATAAACATCTAAGCATGTTCTTGACGGAAGAATAAATAATAGCACAAACCAAAAGTCAAACAATAATACGAACTATAATTGAATGGTTTCATTGATAAAACCTAACGATTACAAGCTCATTACAACATAAGAATCAAGACTCTTGGCAAGAGGAGATCGAGCATGATCTCCCCTCTCATCCGACAGCCCTAGGCTCTCGGGCAGACTCCCTCTCCAATGCTTTTTCTCTCTACACATTGAAACTGATATATAGGCCTCGGCCCATATTAGATGCGATTGGGCCCATTCGTGTGATTGGACCATGCGTATGGTTCAATCGTACGACTGGACCATGCGTATGGTTTAATCGTACGACTGGACCATGTGTATGGTTCAATCGTACGACTGGACCATACTTATGGTTCAGTCGTATGAATGTCCCAATTGCATCTCTCAGTCACATGACTGGTCCATTAGCATGGCTCAGTCGTATGACTGAGTCTCATTCGCATATGCTCCTGCAAATGCCCCGTTTATGTGTTTACAAAATATCAGGTGTATTACATTAAGCCTAGACTATTCGACAAGCGACAGACACACTATATATGACTATATATGCTCCAACATATTCTTCATTTCTTGTCTTTTTAAATAATCGGGTGTTACAAGTCCACCCCCTTATATAGGTTTTGTCCCCGAAACCAGTTATTCAGCAAACAGATGAGGATAATGCTGCCTCATCTCCTCCTCAGTCTCCCATGTAGACTCGGATCCCTTCATGTGCTTCCACTGTACACGCATAAGAGGAACCACTTTATTTCTCAGCCTATTCTCTTAAAGATCGATGATTGCCACTGGTTGCTCCACATAATTGAGCTTTTCATCTACTTCAATGTCCTCCAAGGAACAATCATGTCTTCATCAGCTAAGCACTTTTCAGATGAGATACATGGAATGTCGGGTGAATTCCACTTAACTCATCAGGTAACTCCTGTGAATCCAAGGATTGCGAACAGGAATTATCAATGACGGTCGATTGACAAGTCAACGTTTGCGAAATCACGTTGATTTGGTTTAATTTTTTTGTAATAACTTTAAATATCAATAAATGTTCAGAAACACATGTAGCAAAACAAAATTATGATTATATGTTTTTATTAAAACATGTTATGATTAAAATATGATAATGAACGATATCAAAGTATGTTATGATGTGACGGCTGCTAGGGTTTGATTGATGGACTTTGAAGTGATTGTTATAATGTTGTTGCTGTTGTCGCTCAATCAATCGTCTAAACCAATCTCCTTGAATCGGAACCTAGGATCCATATATAGACAATGATGTTTCTGTTATAGGAAACACCAATCTCTTGGATTTGATTTGTGTCAGTTAAGGAATCATCGGATTTCTTGGGATTCGCATAACTGCCTTGTTGACTTGTAGCACTTGCATTATACAAGTGTTTGGACTCCGTAGGAATAGTGTCTTCCGTAGGATTTGTTCTTCCGCAGAAGAATTGTTCTTCCGCAGAAGTCTTGTTCTTCCGAAGCAATCTTGTTCTTCCGAAGCAATCTTGTTCTTCCGAAGCATTATTGTTCTTCACTTCTGGTTGTTCATCCGCAGAAGATCTTCGGATGAATAGTTACTTGTAAGAAATATATCTACGGAAGAACAAAATTTCATCCGTAGATGTTTCTTACACTTGGTCAATTTCATAAGTTGACCGAGTATAATGTTTGTACCTGCAACCATACATAAATCAACACACAAAAATGGGTTAACCTATATATTTAATACATACACAATAATGAATTACAACATTCATTACAGATATTAATTCAAGTACTAAGCCTATACATAATAAACTAGATCTATTGAAACTAGACCTAACACACTCCCCCTTAGGCTTAGATACTTGCAATCAGTTCTTCAACACTGAAAGTTCCTTGACTCTGGCAATGATCTTATTGTGGAAGTAAGACACACAGTCTTCTGATCATCATACTTGTAGTTGATCTTTATCTTGCTGAACTTCTTCAGAGTCTCAAAGCTTATCCCCAAAACATCTTCCTCCGTAGTAAGTGTGTCTAACACATTATTGTTATACATCACTTCTAACTTATCTTGCTCTGAAATTCTGAGTTTGGTTACTTCATCAAAAGTTGTTCCCTTTAGCAGTCCAGCATTGTATCTTCTTCTTTTGTAGGCTTGGCATGTAATTTGTCAATCACTTGGATCAATGGACATGCAGGAAACAAATCATTCGTTTTTCATCAGCCCATTTCGGAAAGAATTTGTCATTGAGGTATGAGGTGTAGCTGGGATGAAGTAGTTTGATTTCCACAGATCAAAGATCCTGATACGGTCAGCTTTCTTGTTTTCACATTTCTTAACAACACCAACTCCTTTGTTTTCTCAACATAGCCCATTCAGTTATAGGGTATGTGAATTGAGTTCCTTCAATACATTTGATTGCTGCTGTAGTTCTACTTTTGTATCCAACCCTCTTCAAGAATTCATCATCTACAGATTCTGAGGCATTGGACTTGTATCTTTTAAGCCCTTGATTCTCTTCTGATGCTCTGTATCTTCATTTTTAGCTTCACTTAGGACATCATCTTTAAACTTTGTCTTGAGCTTTCCCTAGAGTTGAGAAGTCTCTTCCTCTAGGGTGAATTGGATAATTGCAGATGATCAGGCTTTGAAGATCTTTGATGTCATTCTCTGGTAGACACACCACTGAAAATACATCATGGAAGTATTCATTTCTTCCAGATGTTCTTTTAATAATAGCACAATCCCAGTCTGGATCATATTTCCAGGCCATGATCCTGTTTTCATCCACAGAACTGGGAGTCATGAGGTGGTCTATTAGTTGTATCAGAGTGGATTCTGTTCAGTTATCTCCTCACTGTAGTGCCCAGTGGCCATACTTTTCGGGAATTACTTCTCTTGGCTCTCTGATCAGTTTGTCCTTCCTTTGTGCTAATGTTTAGGTTCAACTGTTATAGGTTCAGCAGGAAGTTTACTTTGTTGCTCATAAGATGGATGAGGAGCTTTAGTTCTGAATTTTACACCAGTATCCACTCAACTTTCATCACATGCTCCATCATCTTCTAAGTTCTCCTATTTTCCCTTAAGCTCATGTGGTTTGTAGTTATGGCCTTGTAACCAGCAAGTCATGTTATATCTACTTAGCTTAGCTGTTGTCACAATGACCCAACTCCTTCTTTATCTTCTGGATGGATTGAAAGGTGCTAAAAGCTTCATAGTCACAATTTGGAATCATAAAGCTTGCAAGTTCAAACTCCTTCAATGTGTTGTTCATCTCAGACATATTCATCCTTTCAACCATGTCATATGGAAATCCATGGTTGATCAGGGTCATAAACATAGCAGATTCAGGCCTCTCTTCCATGATGTCTTTTGATGTAAGAAGAACATCAGTCTTTGATTCTTCTTGAGCTTTGTTAGGTCTATCTTCAATCACTCTTTCCATTCAGCATCACTCACAGATTCATCACTAGCGGCTTGCTTTGATGTTAAATTTTCCATAGAAGGAGTGTGCTTAGAAGATGTATGTCTTGATCGTTTAGGAGAGTCTTTGACATTGATTACTTGAATCTTTATTGGGCTTGATTCAAGAACACATAACTTCATTTTCAGTTCATCAATCTCTTCTTCTTTTCTTCTCAACAGAGCAGATATTAATCATACAGAGTGTCATTGATTTGATCAATTTTCACTGTTAGCTTCTCATTTCTTCTCTCTCTTTCTTTACTTCTTCTTTGAGTTCAGAGTCTTGTTAAAGAAGAGCATCAATCACTTCATTATTGCACGACATCTTCTCTCAATCTTTTTATTCTAGCTTCTTGCTTCATCAACTCTTCATCCTTTCCCTGATCACTCCCTTCAACCCCTGTATTCTTTGCTTTCTTTTATTTGATTTCAGCACCAGCTTGTTATACTCAGCAACCAGATAACTCTTGCTGACAGGGATCAACATCACTTAGATCCTCTTCATTGTATGCTATTACATCACATGGTTCACTCTTCTTCTTCTTCTTCTTCCTGATGTTGAGAGCATATCATCATTGTTACTTCTTTCTAGGCTTCACCTGCTGAGCTTGAGCTTTTGGTTCTTGTTGTGATTGTTGCTGTTGCTGATGAGCAGTGATTGGAGACACTTGTTTATTTCATTTGAGAGTACTGGGGATTCAGATTTGGATAATGATAGTTCAACTGTACTTGCTTGTGAAACTAACTCTTTCTCCCCAGTGTAAAGACTGTTTGGTGAGTGGGGTTGGATGGGAGAGATTGGTTCTGTATTTTGGCTGGCTGAAGATTGTGGTTGAGGTGTTTGTTCTTGAATTGGTGATGGATTGTGGATGGGAGAGATTGGTTCAGTATTCTGGCTGGCTGGAGATTTTTGATGTATGGGTGATGTATCTGGTGAGAAAGTGTCTTGAACAGACTTGGTTGGAGAATTCTCTTGTTCATCTTTCCACACAAGCTCTTCAGGGATATTGGCAGCAACATCAATCACATGTGCAAACATGTCCATATCACCTCTTCATATTTCCCAGAAATTTTGTTCAGAACAGATCTGCCAAGGTGTGCTTGACTCAACACACCACCATCCACAGAAGTTCCAGGCAGATCAGCATTAATGATCAGTTGCTGGAACCTTGGAAACATGTACATCTTATCAGCCTTTTGCACATTGATGTGATCACTTAAGCAGTTGAAAATGTACTTGGAATAATTGTAGGTTCTTCCTTCAAAAACACCAATAATCCCAGAGGAAATGTGCCTTGAGAATCTGTCAAGACCAGATTTTCTGTTTGAAATGCACTTAAGATAAGTGTGACAGAGAAATCTGTACGGCTTGCAAAGTCTTCCTTTCTTGATTTCTCCTTTGTTGAAATCACCATCATATCCCATCAGTAGAAATACTTTTTCTATGTATTCATCTTCGAACATATCAGGATGACCAACTTCGACTTCTCCCAACTCAAGAACCCTTCTTATTGTCTGTTCATCGATTCTCAGACGTCGATTCTTCACTAGCCACAATAGCTTCACCGTCTTCGTCTATGTGCGTGCAGAGTTCAGAAATCAGTGATATGTGATTGATAAATCACAGGCTCTGCTCATAAGGCATAGAATAGCCTTGATCTTCTTAGATATCTGATAAGTTCTTGACACCCTTCTGAGACAGGATCATGAGGATTTAAGAAGGACACACATTGTGTTCTTTCGCAAATCGATTATCCATCTGTTCATAAGAAGAAGACTTCGTTAAAATCACATTATTGATATGAGAGTACGAACAATGTGTATAAACAAGAATCAAATGGTTCATTCTTGAATATTACAACATGTTTTACCTTAATAACAGTGGATTAAGAACACAAATATATGTTTGTTTAATGTTTTGATTTGATGAAATTTGAATACTGAGAAAGTGGGAAAAAACGTTTGTTGAGAGTGGGTTTTTCTAGGTCTGAAAAGTGAGCTGAATAAGTTAAAATGAATTTGAGAGGTCAAACCGCATTATTTATACTCTCAGGCACATTTATTCATCTCATTTATTACGTGGGACCCTCAATGTATTCTTCCGTAGAACATTTACGGATCGACAACATCTGCTGATGATATTTAAAATTAATTACATTTGTTGATCTTTGTTCATCCATAGTTTACCATCTACGGAAAACATTTAAGATTTCCAATTGTAGCTTCTGCTGATGCTTAAGATATTATTCATACTCAGCATATTTATTTATCTCTATTATTAATGGGACCCTCATGTATTCTTCTGCAGAACATCTACGGATCGACAACATTGCTGATGAATATTTAAAATTAAATTACGTTTGTTGATCTTTGTTCATCCATAGTTTACCAATCTATGATAAACATTTAGATTTCACATTGTAGCTTCTGCTGAAGCTTAAGATAGCACTATAGCTTCTACTGATGCTTAAGTCAGCACTGTAGCTTCTACTGATGCTTAAGATAGCACAATGCAGAGAAATATTGTTGTTTGTATGGTCCAAGTCCGTTGGTTAGCCATTTATTGCTTTAGGACCTTGTAGGATTTGTATACATGGCAATTTAGCACAAGAAAGCTTAAAATGATTTGAGAAAATTTTCATGTATCCAGAAGCTAGGATGATGCTCAGATTCCAATTCGTTCAAATTGATAATGAGATAGACAATGCTGCTGATTGAAAAACTTAACTTCATGTATTCTACTCCCCTAAATTTGTGATTAATGGTGAAATTAAGCATTTATCATAAATTTCTTTAAGAGGAATAACATGATTTTTAACTAGATAATGATGATCAGACATGTATACACATATGATGGGATCATACTATAATACTAAGCGTCTTCCTGATGAGTTATTTTGTTGAATTGATACCTGAATAAATTTCTGATTGCAAGTATATTGTCCACTTAAATCCATACAAGAGCTCATGTATCAACTAGGCATGCTGATTATCATGTTTTCATGTTGATTTAGAAAAAATTGTTATGGGCTTCACATTCAATTTACAAAGATTTTGTCCTCCCTTTGCAAGTCAAATCATCACTTTTTCACACTTAAGAACTATGTACTTTAAGTTATAAGATCTATCTTGAGATGCATTTGACATCTCATTAATGCAATGATGTAAAAGCTCAAGATAATATACAATTGATCACATAGGATTCTTTTGAGAGCTTAGATATGATCGTCATCAGGTCACCAGGTCTTTACTCACGTAAAACAGAGGTGCCTTTAACCCAGGTCTTTGTTTACACAAAACAGAAGGATGATGAGGATCATGATCTGTTCATCGTTTGTAACTGAATTTCAGTATGGTGATCATACACACAGGTCTTTGTTTACACAAAACAGAGGGAGTATGATTTGCAAAGATAGCTATTATAAAGTGTTGGTACATAGTGTGTTTAGATGAGTGATTTGGTCACATCAGAAAAACTCACCTTGTATTCTCAAAATGAAGTTTCCCACAAACAATCACTTTAGCATTATGTTTGGCATGCACTCAGATTAGTTTCCACTCAAGATGAATCTACTCACATATCAAGAAACTTGCTGAGATTTATTGTTATTTATGAATTCAGGAATAAGCAAAGCTATAGTGTACTATCATTTCCCATACATATGTCATGCTGAAGCATCATTGCACATAGTATTTCATTTGTTTAGACTTGATTACTCTAAGTTAATCATGCCTAGAGACTCAACTAGAAAGTTAAATCTGACTGAATCAATGGCTTTAGTGAATAAATCAGCAAGTTGATTTGATGTATCCACTTTGACTAATTTAATCAAACCCTTTTCTGAGCAATCTCTCAGAAAATGGTATCTTATTTCAATATGTTTTGTTTTACTATGTTGCACAGGATTAGCAGTTATAAACATAGCAACAGAATTGTTTATATCAATTAAGGTTTGAAGGAAGTTATAACCATAGTCAAGTAATTGGTTTTGCAACCAAAGAACTTGAGAACATCCAGCTGAAGCAGCAATGTACTCAGCCTCAGCTGTGGATACAGAAACATTGGTTTGTTTCTTGCACTGCCATGATACCAGCCTTGGTCCAATGAATTGACATCCACCGGTTGTTGATTTTCTGTTACTGTTACATCCACCATAGTCACTGTCTGAGTATGAGTAGAGTGTAAAGTCGCCATCCTTTGGATACCAAAGACCAAGTCCTGGTTTTCCTTTGAGGTATCTAAAATTCTTTTTACCACATTAGATGAGACTCCTTGGATCAGATTGGTACCTAGCACATACACACACAGCAAACATAATATCAGGTCTACATGCAGTTAAATACATAAGTGAACCTATCATTGATCTATATAATTTTTGATCAATAGATTTCCAGAAAGATCAGGAGCAATCTTATCAATTGTTGATGCTGGTGTTTTGCATGAGGATACTTCAGCAAGATTGTATTTCTTTAGAATTTGATGTATGTATTTTTCTTGATTGATGAATATCCCATCTGATTTTTGATGAACTTGAAGGCCAAGAAAGAAGGTTAATTCACCCATTGAGCTCATCTGAAATTCAGATTTCATCAGCTCTTCAAAATTCACACACAATCTCTTATTGGTTGAACCAAATATAATGTCATCAACATATATTTAAACTACTAGGAGATCTTGATGTTCTTGTTTGAGAAAGAGAGTCTGGTCAATAGTTCCTCTTTTCTAGCCATGCTTGAGCAAGAAAGATGATAGTGTTTCATACCATTTTCTTGGTGCTTGATGAAGACCATACAGAGCTTTATCTAGTTTGTATACCCTATGGGATAATGAGGATCTTCAAAACCAGGGGGTTGTGATACATAAAATTCCTCATCAATCTTCCCATATAAGAATGCACACTTGACATCCATCTGATACACAGTAAACTTCTTATATGATGCATAAGCCAAAAACACTCTTATGGCCTCAATTCTTGCAACTGGTGCAAAAACTTCATCATAGTCAATTCCTTCTTCTTGAGTGTATCTTTGTGCAATCAACCTTGCTTTGTTTCTTACAATAATCCTCTATCATTCAGTTTGTTTTTGTATAGCCATCTTGTTCCAATAGGATGTTGACCTTCAGGCAAATCAACAAGAGACCACACTTTTTGTTTTCTGCACTGTTGAAGCTCTTCTTGCATAGCTTCAATCTAGCTATTGTCTTTTAAAGCAGTAGTTATATTTGAAGGCACCACTTGAGAAAGAAAACAACCGAAGAGAAAAAGGTTGGTTGTACCACATTGACTCCTTGTAGTTCTCTTTTCAGGATTTCAATGATGTTGACAATTGGATGAGTCTTATGGATCCTCATAAGGAGTTGATTCAACTGGTATAGATGATCCCAGGTTAGTCATTTCCAGTGTCTCACACTGATTCACCTCAGCTTGTGAGTTTAAGAAATAATAAAAGGCTCGACATGAGAAGAATGATCATGAGAGTCTCTTGTATTTGCAGGGATATCTCCAGTTTTGTTTTGCTTTTCCGTAGGAACTTTCCGGAAAGATTTTGCTCTTCCGTAGGAACTTCTTCGGAAACAGTTTACTCTTCCGCAGCAACTTCTTCAGAAGCATTTTGTTCTTCCGCAGGAACTTCTCCGGAAGCATATTGTTCTTCCGCAGAGTTTCTCCGATATTAAGTGAGAAAAGAAAGATTTGTTGTATTCACTTGAGAGCATGGATCTGTTGAAGGCACATCATTCACATCTCCGGTGCAGCATGTTTGTTTCCAAATGTAGTATCTGCATCTACTAAGTGTTTCATCCGAGAATGGGGTATCCTTGGAGGATCAGTAGATAAGGTTACTTCAGTCATAAGAGGTGGAACAAATGGATAATACACTTCATCAGATCCTGCATTGTTCAAATATCATAGTTAAATGATTTGGCTAAAGCATCTATGTCAAACAACCATGATGAACCTTTAACTGACTTTGTAAATACATATTCATCAAAAGACACATTAGGAGTTTCTTCCACAATGTTATGTTGTGGAATATAAACCCTATATGATTTTGATGTTTAAGAGTATCCAACAAAAGAACCATCATATGCTTTTTCTAAAATTTTCCCAATGACTCTTTCATGTTTAAAACAGTTACATGACATCCAAAGACTTTCAGATATCCTATGCACGGTTTTTCTTTTAAATAAGAGCTCATAGGGAGTTTTGTTATGTTCTTTGACAATTAATGTTCTGTTTTGAACATTGCATGCAGTATTCACAGCCTCAGCCCAAAAAGTGATAGGTAATTGTGAATCAGCTAGCATTGTTCTGGCAGCTTCAATGAGAGTTTTGTTTCTCTTCTTCTTTCAGCTACTCCATTTTGTTGTGGAGTTCTTGGTGCACTGAATTGTCTTGCAATACCTTTGCTCCTGCAAAAGGAATCCAGTTCAAAATGACAAATTCAGTACCATTGTCACTCCTAAAAATTTTAACTTTTGAATTAAGTTGATTCTCAATCTTGATCACAAAGTCCAAATGTTTCTGATGTTTTATTCTTTTGTTTCAAGAAAAAACCCTGTGAATCTTGTGAATCATCTACTATCACCAACAATATGCCTTTTCCAATGCTCATCACATTGATAGGACCAAACAGATCCATATGAAGCAATTTGAGTGGTGTAGTGTTTGAATTGATAGTTTTGTATTTATGTGACACTCTATGTTGTTTTCCTTTGTAACATGAAGAATAGTGAGTTGACCAATGAAACTCTTTGTTTGGCAATCCAATGACCAGATCATTTTTCACCAATTTATTCATGTTCTTCATGTTAGAATGGACAAGTCTTCTATGCCATAATTGAGACAAATCTTCTGATAGTTTAGATATAAGGCATGTTCATATTTTGTGAGGGAAGTGTTGTTCATATCCAAAAATAAGTTTTCCTTTTCTTGCTGCTTTGAGGAGGATCCAATCTTCTTGAACATTAAATCCTAGCTTAAAAATGTAAACTTAGTATTATCAACCAATGTGGTATAATTTTGATCACAGATTTGAGACACCTAAGTAGATTATATTGTAAATTTTTACAGTAATTACTTTCTCAAATTTTAGCACACCATTTGTTATCATCCCTTCATAAACAATTTACCTCCAATTTTATCCCTTCCAAATGCCACATAAGAGGCATTTTTATGTTTGAAGTCATAGAGAAGTGAACAGTTTCCTATCATATGCCTGGAACAACCACTGTCAACATACCACTTGTTGTCAGCTCTCTAATATTGTTCCTGCATTCAAAAATAAATCAGTTAGAAGTGACAACCCAAGTCTTAGTGATCTTGGGTTTGTCAATAGAGTCTAAACTATTTACTCCTTTATGAATTAATCCTGAAGTTTCAGTATTAATTTCATATCTAGTTGATTCATTTTGATTTGATGATGAAGAGGATGATTCTGTTGAATCTGATGCAGAAACTTTGGAGTCTTCTTTCTTCATTGATTCTTCCTTCACCTTATCTTTATTTGGTTGATATTTTGATTTAGAAGATGAACCTAAACTTTTGAAGGTTTCATCATCTTTTGCTTTTGATTGAGACACATGTGATCCCTTTTCAAAATGATCAAAGAAATTATCATTGATGATTGACTTCTTCTCAGCCAAGTCCACGTTTTTATGAGGTGTTTTTGATTGGCTTGATGGTTTCTTCATAGATTTAGCATTTTCAGAAGATTTCTGCTTTGGGTTTGCCTTTTGCTTTTGATTTACCTTCCTTTTCTTTGAATCATCTTGACTTTCAGCAGATTGAGAGTCTGATTCTGTCAAATCAGCTTTTAACTTCTTTGTGCTTTTGTTTTTGTTCCTTTTGTTAAAAATCATTCCTGTGTGAATGATTAATTGTTGCAAATAGCATAGAATTTGTTAAAGTAACACTCTGAAGTCATATGATTGTTCATATTGCATATGGAACAGTACTGCTGAAGTAGCAGTCTTCTGTATTATGATTAGTCATATCACACCACTTGCAATACATTTCTTCAGATTCCTCTTCATGCTCATCTTTCTTCTTTTTCTTGTTTAGTTTGGGAACTTTTGTTTCTCTTTGAAGAGCTTGATTTGTTCTTGCTGTTCCTAGAAATATCAGCAATTGAATCTTTCTTATCCTTTGATGCCTTTTGTTGCTTTAGATTCAACATCTTTTGATGTTTACTCTTTTTGATTCCTCATCCGTAGATTCAGCTTTCTTCTTCTGCAGAAGTTCTACGGATTCACAGACTTTGCTTTCCGCAGTTCATCAACTGAAGAGTTTTTCTTTTGCTTAGTTGAATCTTGTTTCTTCTCACCTTTATCTGCATGAGATAGTACTTCTTTAGTTGGTCCGCAATTATCAACTTTTTGAAGATTCAGTTCTTGGAGTCCTTTATTGAGTTCAGCAATTCTCTTGCACATAGTCTTCAGTATGTTTCTCTGCTTTGGAGGATATTGAAGATTTGATTCTCCAAGCACTCTTGGAATACCATTTTTAATGTGAAAATTCTTACCAATGGTCCTTTTACCAACATCAGGTTCATCAGAATCATCCAGGTCATCACAATTTTCATAATCAAAGTCTGAATCGTTTTGATACAGAGATTCTGATTCAGAGGATTGAGTCTCACTCACCTCAGCTTTATTGTTAATGTTGATTTGAGTTGATTATGTTTCAAACTTGGTGCTAGGCACAAAATGATTTGACAGAGTATTGGTCATTGTTGTAGGTAAAGATGTATAATTATCATTTATAGGAGGTGGAACAGTATTATAACCCAACCCAGACCTTTTCTTTGATTCAATATGAGAATTTAGTAATCTCATATTGCTGAGATGATAATTGAACTTCTGAAGTTTCACTTCAGTTGATGCATGATCAGCCATGGATTTTGTTAAGGAAGTGGTCAATGCTCAACTTGGCTTTCAGATTATAGTTTTCGGAAACAAAATTTTCTAAATCTTTTTGCAAAGAGTTAATTTTGATTTGATACAATTATGTTCTCTAACATGGGATTCATTCAAAATCATAGTTTCTTTTACTTTGTCAGCCAACTGTTGAGCATGGACTCTATAACGTTCAACTTCCTCAACACATTTGATGAACACAACCTTTCTTTTACTCTCTTGCCGTTGGTGGAACTGTTTGATCCATATGAGCCATCATGCTTGATTCTCTTCCAAGACTTTTTTTCATACACACTCCAGTCACACGTTCCATCTTGAAGTATGATCAGTCCTGACTCCTTTGAGTTGCTAGGTCCAGCTAATTCATTGGTGGATGGTGGTGATGCACTGATCAGTTGAGATTGTCTATGCAGAGGTCTTTTAGAATTTGGTTGTTGATGAGGTGAAATCTGATGTGTTGTGTGCTGCTGATATTGTCTAATCTCTGGATATGACTGTTGATTGCATTCTCTGAAAAATGTCCATAGAGATTGCATTTGAAGCATCTTACCTTTGACTTGTCAACACCAATCTTTGATGTTTTACTTGTTGATGCCAAGTTCTTATTTCTTCTGAGATATTGCTTTGCTCTATAAGAAATCATGGCCATCTGCCATTGTAGGTCCATTTCTTCCAATACATAAGGAGGTAGTTCTTCTAAATCTTGTTGGCAGATATTTGATGAAGTTAGAGAACTTCCCAAATATGCTTGGAAACTGGAACTAAAAGCTGCAAAAGCTGTTTTTTGTTCTTCCGAGTCTAATATCACAGTAATTGGTTGTGACGGATTGGTTGAATTTGTAGGCTTAGCTGTTGCTATAGTTTTATCTTCACGATCAGCAGTTCTTCCTTTATTCTTTTGTTTCTTATCTTGAGATGATTTCTTTGAGGGTTTAGAAGCATAAAAGCTAACTTCATCATCATCATCACTCCTAGAACAAGAGTTATCACTTTCATTATTTGAAATAAATGCACTTCCAACATTATTTGTTTCTTTGAAGTGATAGGGTGAGACATGAGTTCTCACACTATTGTTTCTTGATTTTTCGTCTATTTCAAGAGCTTCCACTTTTGCAAATAGAGTATCTAGACCAGTTGATTTCAGATCTATTGTGTTCTTGAACATGGACACAGTTTGCTTCCAACTTTCTGGCAAAGTGTGGAGCATTTTCTTGTTTAATTCCTCATTGGTATATTTCAACTCCAGAATGTTCATCTCAGTTACCAACTGCATGAATCTATGAAGTTGTTGAGGAATTGACTCACCCTCAATATGATGAAATGTTTCATATTACGATCTGAGGGGTCTCTCCTTAGCTTCTTATCTCATCACTCCCTTCGCAGAGAGTGTGGAGTATCTTCCATAAGGAGTGTGTTGTTTTGTAGTTCTCACACTTGATCAATATCTCTTCAGGTAAAGCCATACTAAGCAGACTGTATGCTTTGATATCAACTTTAACCTTTTTGACATTATCAGGTGATAGATCTTTGGTACTGATTGGTTGGTTTTTGTCGTTATAATCCGGCCCAAGTGTGGGTGGAATATAAGGACCTTCAGTGATGGATACCCATAAGTCAGAATCAGTATAGTTTACATGATTCCTGAACTTGATTTTCCATGACTTGAAGTCTGCTTTTGTTTCCAACTTCGGTGGTTGGTAAGATGATCCACTGAAGTCGCTCATGATGTTAATTGATGAGAAAGATTAACAAGGTTTGCTATTCAATTGATATGAATATAGATACAAGTTAATGAAAAACTACGAAATTAAGAACTGACAGATTAAAATCAATTAAACACAACCGACACTAATAGATCGATCGATCTAGATCAATGAGCACTTGGCTCTGATACCACCTGTGAATCAAAGGATCGCGAACAGGAATTATCAATGACGGTCGATTGACAAGTCAACGTGCGGAATCAACGTTGATTTGGTTTAAGTGTTTTGCAATAACTTTAAATATCAATAAATGTTCAGAAACACATGTAGCAAAATACAATTAATGATTAATATGTATTTTATTAAAACATGTTAATGATTACTAATATGATGAATGAACGATATCAAAGTATGTTATGATGTGACGGCTGCTAGGGTTTGATTGACGGACTTTGAAGTGATTGTTATAATGTTGTTGCTGTTGTCACTCAATCAATCGTCTAAAACAACCTCCTTGAATCGAAACCTAGGATCCATATATATATAGGCAATGATGTTTCTATTATAGGAAACACCGGATCTCTTGGGATTTGATTTGTGTCAGTTAATCATCGGATTTCTTGGGATTCGCATAACTGCCTTGTTGACTTGTTGACTTGTAACACTTGCATTATACAAGTGTTTGGACTCCGTAGGAATAGTGTGTTCCGTAGGAGTTTGTTCTTCCGCAGAAGAATTGTTCTTCCGCAGAAGTCTTGTTCTTCCGAAGCAATCTTGTTCTTCCGAAGCATTCTTGTTCTTCACTTCTGGTGTTTATCCGCTATAAATCTTCGAATGAATAGTTACTTGTAAGAAATATCTAAGGAAGAACAAAATGTTCATCCGTAGATGTCTTACACTTGGTCAATTTCATAAGTTGACCGAGTATAATGTTTGTACTGCAACCATACATAAATCAACACACAAAAAATGGGGTTAACCTATATATTAATGCATACACAATAATGAATTACAAACATTCATTACAGATATAATTCAAGTACTAGCCTATACATAATGAACAGATCTACTGAAACTAGACCTAACAACTCCAATCTATAGGCCACCTCTCCTACTCGAGCAATGATCGGAAAAGGGCCTATGTATCTTGGGCTCAATTTGCCCCGCTTCCTGAATCGGATAATACCCTTCCAAGGTGAGACCTTCAACATAACCCAGTCACCCACTTGGAACTCGATCGGTCTGCGTCGTTTATCAG
This sequence comes from Flaveria trinervia, assembly GCA_025506515.1. Lineage (NCBI taxonomy): Eukaryota > Viridiplantae > Streptophyta > Magnoliopsida > Asterales > Asteraceae > Flaveria > Flaveria trinervia. The sequence goes on along the minus strand of CM046456.1, from coordinate 16,532,392 downwards.
CATACGACTTCTGTCTATCTTTGGCTGCCTTCATGAAGGCTTTAATCTTCTCAATCTTCTCATTCGTAGCCTCAATTACCTCGATGCTCCCCAATTCCTTTTGACCAATATCACCCCACAAAGGGTGTTCTGCATCTCCTACGTATAACATCTCATATGGTGGCATGCCAATGCTGGCATGATAACTATTGTTGTACGAGAATTCAGCTAACGGTAAGTGGTCATCCCAACTTCCCCCAAAATCAATCACACATGCCCGAAGCATGTCTTCTAGTGTCTGAATGGTCCTTTCTGACTGACCATCAGTTTGGGGATGATAAGTCGTGCTAATATGTAACCTCGTCCCCATAGCATCGTGGAATTTTTCTAGAATTTATTTGTAAACCGAGTGTCATGATCAGACACAATGGACAGCGGCACCCATGATGAGTTACAATCTCCTTGATGAATAGGTCAGCCAACCTCTCGGATGAATTGTCGCATGGATCGGTAGGAAGTGAGCACTCTTCGTCAAACGGTCAACAATCACCCATATGGCATCGTACCGCTTCGGAGTACGTTGCAGCTTCGTAATGAAATCCATGGTGATGTGATCCCACTTCCATTCTGGTATATCCAAAGGTTGGATCTTCCCATACGGCTTCAGATGTTCGGCCTTCACTTGCAAACAAGTAAGGCACTTACTCACATACTCCACCACGTCACGCTTCATACCTAGCCACCAAATATCTTTCTTCATATCTTGATACATCTTTATGGCACCAGGATGAATGGAGTATCGAGTCTTGTGAGCTTCATCCAAAATCCTCACATGTAGATCCCCGAAACGAGGAATCCACACCCGTCCAAATCGAGTTTTAACACCGAGTGTGTTTTCACCCAATTCCCCAACCAGACCTCTTATTCTTTCAGAGTTTAGATGACCTTCTTTTAATGTCTCATCTTGAAACTCCTTGACTTGCTTCATTACATCAGAGGTCATGATTAGTTGATATGCTTTCACCGAATCGGCTCGGGTCTCTCCTTTCGACTAAGAGCATCAGCCACCACGTTGGCCTTGCCCGGATGGCAATGGATCTCACAATCATAATCCTTTATGAGCTCCAACCATCATCTATGCTCATGTTTAGTTCCTTTTGCTCGAAGAAACTTCAAGCTCTTATGGTCCATGAAAATGGTGCACTTCGTCCCGTACAGATAGTGCCTCCAAATCTTTAGTGCAAAGACCACGACTGCTAGCTCCAAGTCGTGAGTAGGGTAGTTGACCTCATGAACTTTCAACTGTCGGGATGCATAGGCTATAACCTTCCCTCTCTACATTAATACACACCCCAAACCCGAGTAAGAAGCATCTGAATATACCATCAAATCCTTGCTTCCTTCGAGTAATGACAAGACAGGAGCTTGAGTCACCTCACCTTTAACTCCTCGAATGCCTGTTCTTGGGCTTGACCCCATATAAACTTTACATCCTTTCGCGTCAACTTGGTCAGTGGAGAAGCGATCTTGGAAAAGTCCTGAATGAACCTTCGATAATAGCCTGCCAACCCCAAGAAACTACAAATCTCGGATGGCATCCTTGGAGACTTCCATTGCATCACAGCCTCCACCTTAGCAGGTCTACCATAATCCCCTCGGGATTATCACGTGACCTAAGAATTGAACTTCGCGTAACCAGAACGCACACTTGGAGAATTTGGCATACAACTTCTCCCTTCTTAAGGTCTCTAACACCCCCCGAATGTGATCGGCGTGCTCCTCCTCGCTCTTTGAATAAATCAGGATATCATCAATAAACACAATCATTGATTTATCTAACATTTGCCTACACACTCGATTCATCAAGTCCATAAAAGCAGCTTGCGCATTGGTCAGGCCAAATGACATAACAAGAAATTCATAGTGACCATAGCGTGTGCAAAAAGCTGTCTTAGGGTTATCCTGCTTCTTCACCTTCAGCTGATGGTAACCAGATCGAAGATCTATCCTTGAAAACCAACTGGCAACTTGGCGCTGATCAAACAGATCATCTATTCTTGGTAGGGGGTATCGGTTCTTCACCGTCAACTTGTTCAGCTCTTGATAGTCAATACACATCCTCATACTACCGTCTTTCTTCTTCACAAACAGGACCGGAGCACCCCAGGGAGAGATACTCAGTCTAATGAACCCCTTATCGAGCAGCTCTTGCAACTGCTCCATTAGTTCTTTCATTTCCATGGGAGCTAACCGATACGGTGCTTTGGCAACGGGTTGAGCACCGGGTATCAGATCAATTTGGAACTCAATCTCATGAACCGGTGGCACGCCGGGTAAGTCTTCAGGGAATACGTCCGGGAAGTCACACACAACTGGTACATTAGATAGTTGCGGTGTTGGTGCGTCCACGTCCTTTACGTAGGCCAAGTAGGCACTACATCCACGCCTTATGCACTTTCCCACCACCGCCATCGAAATCACTTTTGGGATCATCGTGACTCGATCACCATAAACTGTCACCTTATTCCCGTCAGGCGCTGTCAATCGGATCATCTTCTTGCGACACACGATGTTTGCTTCATAGGTTGCTAACCAGTCCATCCCTAGTACTACATCAAATCCTCCTATGGGTATTACGTGTAACCATGCAGCAAAAGTATGACCTTCTAGTTTTATGGCACAGTCCTCTATCACATCAGTAATTCTACTAGACTTACCAATAGCAGTTTCTACATCGAATGGTCTACTGACCTTGCTACTACTAACAGGCAACTTAGCACAGAAAGTAGTGGAAATAAAACTCCTACTAGCACCGGAATCAAACAATATAGAGGCACAAGTTTGGTTTACTAGAAACATCCTGACAGAACATCGGGATCAGCTCTGGCTTCCTCCCGGGTCATAGTGTAAGCTCTAGCACTTGCCCTCTGCCCTCCTTCCTCCGGCTTCTTCTTCTCTGCTCCAGAGCTCTCTGCCCTCGGCTTCTTATAGTCTCTAGCGATGTGGCCAGGCTGGCCACACCTAAAGCATACGTTCATCCCCATCCTGCACTCACCAGTATGCTCTCTCCCATATTTGTCACACCTCCTAAGCCCTGATCCAGATGTGACCACACGTCGGTCACCCACTTTTGCCACTTTCTTGTTTGGAGCCGTCCTACCACGTCCAAACCGTTTCCCATTCCAGTTCCGGCTACCACCATCCTTCTTATTCACCTCAGCCACCACCACCTTGCGCTCATCATATAATCTGCCAGCCAAGTCAACCGCCGACCTAAAAGTGCTTGGCCGGGCGGCGATCATATGCCTACGGATATCCGCCGACAGCCCCTGGATGTATCTCTTAATCTTTCATGACAGTGGTGTCACTTGATCGGGCACCGGCCACGCCATTTCATTAAATTTGGTGGGTACTGCTGGTGTGTCATCGTTCCTGCCTCCAGCTGTAGGAAATCTCTTTCTACCTTGTCCATCTCTCTGTGAGGATAGAATTCCTCAATCACTAACTTCTTCAGTTCAGGCCATCTCATTCTTCCAATGACCCTACTACCCTTGGCTTGGACAATGTTGTCCTACCAGCACAAAGCCGAGTCCACAAAAGAGTGGGTAGCAAATTTCACCTTCTGATCTTCACGGCACTCACTGATATCGAGGACAGCCTCCATTTCCCTCACCCACCGGTGAGCAGCTGCAGCAATGCCATTCCCATCTAAAGTAAGGGGCTTGAATCTCATAAACACCCTATAATTGCAGTGTCGGGTCGCCTCCGGCGCAGGCTCTTCTTCTTCCTCGTCCTCATCATCAGAGAGGGGTCTCTGGTTCTTCATGAACCACTTTCTCGACTCTAGGTCTCCCTCTCTTGGGTCGCGAAGCAGCACCGTGACCTCCACCACGAGAGGCTTTTGAAGATCTGCCACTAGGCATCCTCTAAAAGCACACTATAAGATTCAAACACTAACGCGATCATTCAAGGTAACACTCAGTTTATGTCAAGTATAGTAAGTCCCTAATTACAGTGGCCAGTTGTGATTAGCCACTTACTTTACTCTTCATACCCCAAGCATCTCCTATCCTGACTTAATCAATATCTAAATCTACTAAGAGCACATAATCAAATAGCATGCACACATAATACCGGTTAACATTAGGAAAAGACATACCTGATGTCACGTAGCTACTCGGGCTGACATCCCTCCATTTGTCCCATTTTCAGTTTAAGTTTAGGTTTTAAAATTTTATTTAACCCAATTCTCTTAAACTTTGGCTCTGATACCAACTTGTAAGGCCCCGTTCTTGGGCACCTCACAGTTGGTCAATCACAACAATTAAAACACTACACATTATAATTATATAAACTTTAAGCAGCAGAATTGATTTATCAAAAACCATTCATTTCATTTAAAACACTGTTGTTAAGCAATACATCATCATTATCTGTTTACAAAAGAATTGTTTTAACGCATTACAAAACAACAGTAACATAGAATACGAATGGATGTCAGTCTTTCCCTGCCGAGTAGCTTCACCCTCGTGCCATCCTCAGCAATAATTACCTGCCAACTGAAAATGTATAAAAGTTAGCGTTGCTGAGTGAGTTCTAGTTTTATAAGTAATAAAATACTTTCTGTATGTTGTATATGAAAATACTCTTTTCTGTAAAATACAATTCTGTACTGTATATATGAGCACGCATTAACTATATGAACAAGTATTGTTCGATCTCATTACTGTATGCCTTGTCTGAAATAGTAAACTTTTATCTTTATGTTTTACTTTCTGTATGGACCAGTGAGCAATACCCCAACTATATGCGCGATGGAAAATGGGTGATGGGCCATCTATATCCTTCGAAAGGGTCAACTATATCCCCCGAAAGGGTCAACTGTATACTGTGTACAAGGCCAACCCAATCACCCAGGGCACGCTACAAAGGTCCTGCCAATCTAAATTGATCGGCCCTGTGTGCATAATAGGGTAGCTAACCCGTAGCACAGTTGAGCTAACGAAAACATGGTCGTGCACTGTAAGCTGGCAAGACTTGTTAACATTTTCATTAATGTTCCTCTTTTCTTTATTGCTCTTTCACTTTCTTATTACGATATACTTTACGTTACGATAATAACATACCACGTAAAGTCACATACTATAAGTAATAATGTTATTAGCAATAACAATAATAAGGAACAATCATAAGTAATCATATCATGCATGAAACATCATCATTAATAAGCCCTTAGTCAACCTCGGTCAAAACCCTAGAGCACAGACTCCCAGAAAATTCTGTAAAAATTTCTAAGTGCTTAGGCGCATGGGAACTATTTGGGCGCGTGAGCCCTATTCAGGCGTTTCATCACTATGTAGGCGCATCAACCAACACTTAAGCATTTATCACTTTAGGCGCATGAACTATTCAGGCGCATGGGCACTGTTTGTGCGTATGAACACTTAGATGCATGGATTTCGAACGCATGGACACTTAGGCGCATGAGCCACTTGGGCGCATGGGCACTATTGGGGCGCATGGCCCTACGCTTATTCGTCCGGCTAACATTTCTAGGCGCATAGACCACTGTTCAGGCGCATGGGCTGTTCTTAAACATTTCTAAGGCAATCTTAGGCGCATGGGCTACTGTTTAGGCACATGGATTACACTTAATTCCTTCTAAGGCATTCTTAGGCGTATGAGCCTCACCCAAACGCATGAGCTTTCTGTAAAACATGATTCTAGGATGTTTTCAACCCCAATCCTCAAACTCATCTGTTCTAAGCTTAATATAGCTATTTTAAACATGAATAACCTATAAGCAATACAAGAATCAACATACAACATGTACAATGCACACGGGTAACAAACATGAACTTGTAAAATCATTTTAATATATTTCAGCCCCAAAGATGTTTAAAACAAGTAAAAACCAGGGTCTAGAACTCACCTGATGCAACTTGGGTATTTATTCCTTTCTAACCTGCTTGCAATGAGTTCAAACACCTAAAAACAACACCACGCACACGCACCCGAGCACATACACAAACACATAAGCACATACGCATATAACCGGGATAAAACCCATCATAAACATTTAAAAACCTTGAATTCTTACCTTGAATTCGCTTTCTCTACTTCTTCTTTCTTCAACCAAGAGTTTCTCTGCTCTCTCTCTCTAAAACTGAGTGAAAATGGTGATGTGAAATGAGGGTGGGCGGCCATGCCCACCTTTACACTAACTTTTCAAAGATTTGTCCTTTTGGACACTTTTAGTCCCTCCACTTGGACTTTATTGCTTTTCTTTCTTTTTATTCTTCATTTCTTGTCTTTTTAAATAATCGGGTGTTACATCACTAATGAAAAATCTTCTCTAATCCAGTTGCTTGATCATCTCACAACCCCTTTACTGCTGAAGAAAACAGGATTATGGCCTGGAAATATGATTTAGAGTGGGATTGTGCTGTTACTAAAAGAGTATCTAGTAGAATTGAATACTACCACCTACTTGAATCAATCTTGGAGTTGACTAATACTGACATTAAAGACCTACAAAGCCTGATCATCTCCAACTACCCAATAAGCCCAAGAGGAAGAGATTTCTCTATGTTGGTAGGAAAGCTGAAAACTAAGTTCAAGAATGATATTATCAAGGAAGCAAAAGGGAAGATGTAGAGCGCAAGAAAAGACTTCAAAGATAAAGAAGATCAAATACCAAGAGTAGAGGAGTTGGTATTTGATCTTCTTTTCTTTGAAGTCTTTTCTTGTGCTTTACATCTTCCTTTTTTGCTTCCTTGATAAAACATAATTATTAGATAACAAATTTATTTTGTACTTTTGTCATTGTTGATGGTTTCAAGAATGAAAGAGTTGTCAGTGTTGAAGAGTTGATTATTGGATAACAAATTTATATAGGACAACATCTTTTCTTGTGCTCTACATCTTCCCTTTTTGCTTCCTTGATAAAACATAATTATTAGGTGAAAGTATATCATTGTGTATTTTTAATTGTAAAACATAATTATTAGATAACAAATTTATATAATCTATAGAAACAATGACAAAATAATTCAAAATTATGTAAAACGTAAAAAATAATGATGAATACATATAACAAATGATGTATAATACATGACACAATGAACCGATGTTAGATCTAGGAACTACAGGACTAGATCATTTTGTATAGGCTTAGAACTTTAATCGGTATTTGTAATGAACAATTGTAATTCATTATTATGATGTGTGCATTATATATAGGTTAACCCATATGTGTATTGATCTGTGTATGATTGCAGGTACAAACATAATACTTGGTCAATTACTGAAATTGACTAAGTATAAGAAACATCTACGGATGAACATTTTGTCTTCCATCGATAGGTTTCTTACAAGTAACTAACATCCGAAGATCATATGCAGATGAACAATCACCTGGAGTGCAAGTGAATCAGAGTTCAAATGAAGACTCTTGCGGAAGATCAAGATACCTTCGGAAGAACAAAGTACCTTCGGAAGAACAAGACTCCTTTGGAAGAACAAACATCTACAGAAGACCATATTCCTGTGGAGTCCAAACTTGTATTTAATAATACAAGTGTTACAAGTCAACAAGTCAACATGATAGCTGTGTGAATCCCAAAAGATCTGATGTTTCTTTAACAGAAACACACGTACCTATAAATATGGATCCTAGGTTCATATCAAAAGGGCGGCAACGACGGCATGAAGACACACGATCACAAACAACCAAACATCAAATCACACAAACACAAACCCTAGCAGCCATCACATCAACATCAATACATTCAAACCAATTGTATTTTATTCATCTGTAATCATTAACATATTTTAACAAGATACATTTGAATTAAATATTTTTGTTTGATTATTAATTGTGTTCCTCTTATTGTGTTCGTCTTAATCTGATTTATGATAGATATTGAATTTATTAAAAACAATTAAATAAAGTTAATGTTGATTCCGCAAATATTGACTTGACTCAAAAATTAACACTGGTAATTCCTGATTGCGATCCTAGAATTCACAACCAATATTTGACACAATGAAGGTATAAAACACAATGAAGTGATATATTTAACACAATAATCAAAATAATCACCTCTCTAAAACAAGACACGTGTTAAGCTCACAATACTGCTTAGGCTTTTCAGATTAAACACCCTTTTTAGTATAACCCTACCCTAATTATTAATGATAACTTACACTAGTATAAAAAAAATTTATGCTTACAAATTTACACATATAAATGAAATAACATATTTTTGTATATGTGTAATGATGTTTAAAAAATTATCTTTTGTATATACTATATTATATAAATTAAGATCTAAAGTATCATGTGATAAAATTCTAGATCTCCTAATACCAAATTATACCCTTATCAAAGTAAAAGAAAATTTCTTTTAATAAATTAAAAACCAAATCTTTTTTCAAAAACACTCTAAAACGTAACTTTTTAAAAGTATATGAATTTTTTCTATAACAAAAACTTTCTTAAAAATTTTAAATATTTAAAACCAGGCTTCTTAAAAGATACAATTGTATAAAATAAATGACTTTTTTAAAACGCAAATTTTCGGAAAAAAAATTAACCACATACCGGAGCGTTTAAAGAAGGAGAATTTATGACTTTTAGAAAACGAAATATTTAAGAAAACATCACTTTCTATAAAAGCAAACGTTTTAAAATGATATCATTGTTTATCACTTAATATATCTATTTACACGTAATTTTAACAATATCTTATCACATAATATGTTTTCTTTTATAAATAAACCTTAGTTACTAACTATTTGTTAGTTTTTATTTAATCCGTATAATAGACGGGGACTATCCTAGTACTTATTTAATAAATAAGTAACTTATGCTGACATGTGCTTTTCTAAGATTCTTTTTTTTCCTAATTTTTCATTTTTATCTCACAATTTTAGCTTGGGTCCTAATATAGGGACACCCCACCTAATAATTGAAACTCACCTATACATTGCATATGGGTTCATACACGACGTATAGGTCTCTACACTAAAGCCAAACATTCCATGTCACATCATAAGTTGTCGGGAGGTTGTACATGTCGTATAAATCCATACGCCTCATATAGCATTTTCAGACGACAAAACTGCCCAAGTCAAATAAGTTATTTAGCATGGCTATACGCATCGTATGGACTCAACATTTAATCTTTACAAAAACATATGATCGGATGAAAGTAGTATTATATGATTCAACATTTTCTTCTACACATACTTTACTCGGCAAAAATTTTATTCTTATTTCACTATATATTTGCATAATATATACATATATATGAATTGGATACTTAAAAATCATTTCAATTAACTCGGGTTCCATCGATGCTTGCTGGTTACGGTTAACTTGAATAGTTTTAAAGATTTTTTTGTCATAACCGACTATCATTGTGGAACCCGAGTTAGTTGAAATAATTATTAAGTAATCAAGATATTTATATGTACGTAAGTATGTATATAAATGAAGTAAAAATTATAGTTTAGCTGAAAAATTATTTTGAAGAAATAGTTGAACCACAAAGTCCAATCTTCTTGAAAAAAAATTATTTCAAAGAAAATGTTCATACGCATAATTATCTAGGCGCAGAGCATTGTCCAGGGCACTGTTCAATCGCATGAGTACTATTCAGGTGCATGGTATATTTAAACTAACAACAGATATATGGCATATGGGTCCATACACAATGTATAGATGTCAAATGTACCATAAAAGTGTTTTGTACACTATACTAATATACGCAGCGTATGGTGCCATACGCCGCATGGCAAACCTATACGTGTCGTGTAACATCCGTCGAATTTCAAAATTATGAAACTAAACCCGAACTCACTTTAAACTTTCATACGATGGAAACTTAATATTTAAAATTTTTATTATTTATTTTATTGAATGCAACGCGTTAAATATGCTATTTAAGCAATATTGAAAATTGTTTTATTCATTTTATCATTTAAACAAAGAATAATAATTTATTTATTTATAAATCTTTATTTATCATTTTACAATAAATAACTAAATGGAAAAGACTTGTTAAAACTTATTAAGTTATAAAATGAATTTTAATAAACTTATGAAGTTACAAGTCTTATAAAAGTTATAAAGATTTTATAAGAAAATAAATTGTAATTATTATTTTATCTATTTTTTTATTTAATCTTATATTTATTTCAAAATCATAACCCTCTTTTAAAATACTTATAAATCACCATTAACACCATTCATAACCTCCTCCTAACCTCAAGTATAAAAGCAAGGCTTAGGCCTCACTTTTATTTACTCATTCTTTAAAAATCTCACTATCATATCTTTCTTTCATCCATTGGTTATGATTAATTTAAGGAATTTTATTTTACAAGAAATGTCAAGAATTCTTAATACTAAGGTAATCTTTTATTGCTTTTATATTATACATTTTAATCATCCTAACATCCAATTGTTCTCATGACTTTATGTTCTTACTATTGTTCTTTGTCCTACCAAATCTCTTTTTATTTTAATCATCATCATTTGATCATTAACATTTTAATAATCACTAAACTTATAACAATCACTAACATTCTTAAATCAAGCTAACAACACCCTATCATAAATAAAGAATCTCGTTTGCATATGAACGGCTATGCCGCCGCATTCGGTTATTCCACAAGATTATTGTTCTAAACGTGGCTATGCCAACGTCTTAGAATATTTTTATAACTCAAGTGAAGACTAATATACCATATATTGACATAATAAAATGTTCTAACCTGTTTTATGCTTTAATGATTTTAAAAGTGCACATAAGTGCCTTATAACAATTCAGGCAGAATATAATCTTACTTTAACCGACCATAATTTGATCATAACAAATAAATTTGAGTATACTCAGACTCCAATGTTAAGTTCTTTGAATTACCTTTTCAATGACAGTTTATACGTCTTCAAACTCAATCGGACGACTCAACAATAGCCTTTACAAGATAAGTGCGCATTTTAGGACCTTCTGTCTTGTGCTGCTTGTTTGACCTATTTAAAGATTTTTCATAAAATTGTTTCTGAATGAAAGTTGTCCAGGAGACTTTGAACTAATCAAGTGTAAATTTTTATAATTTTATGAAACCATTTTCTACTTTTAAAACCTGTTCAAACACATACCAAATATTCTGTTGAAAATCTAAAATTGATGCAATAATCCTTTTTCAATATTCTTTAAACGTCCTAATTTCTTGAATAAATTCCAATGTTAAGTTATTGTTCTTTTTATCATTTAGGACATCATCTTTGACTCTTGACATTCAAGTTTTCTTATGTACTCTACAACCACCACTATACTTGAGAGTTTTCCATGTGAGTATTTCAATACCCCTTTTTCATATTTTCATACTTTGGGATGAAACATATTACCTTATAATCGTTGCACTTGTAAAACGTTTGATTTGTAAACTTATGGCAATTCACTTGTATGTTGTGGTAGTTGATATTTGTAGCTACCATGTAATGTTGATTATATGTACAATCATTAACTATTGCTAGCCTGGCGACGTCATAGATCTATGGACCTGACAAGCTGCTTGATTGATCCAAGTACACTTAGTTAATGTAACACCCCGAATTTCTATTTAAACAAAAAGAAAAGAAAAGTAAATCGAAAGAATAGATAATGAGCACAGTGGAGGGGGAAAAAGTGTACAAAGTACAAAACCTTATTATTTTGAGGTTTAAATGGGCATGGTCGCCCATATCAAAAGCAGAAAGCTGCTTTTGCTCTCGGAGGAAGAAAAAAGAGAGAGAGAGCCCCAGTTCTAGAGAGTGATGATGTTTAGCATGCTTAGGTGGCCTTAGTATGTTAGATCTGTGCTTGGGTATCATTAGAATGATGATCGGGTTATGTTGGTAGCATTGAAAATATTTCAGAATGTTCTGATGAACATGAACAGTGGTCCATGCGCCTAAAAATGTAAGTTGGATGACCAAGTGTTGGCTCATGTGCCCAAACAGTGTCCCATGCGCCCAGCATGAGTGGTCAGACGCCCAAGTGTTGGCTCATGCGCCCAAACAGTGGCCCATGAGCCCCGCATGAGTGGCCAGACGCCTAAGTGTTGGCCATGCGCCTAAACAGTGGCCCATGCGCCTAAACAATGGCCCATGCGCCCAAGTGTTGGCCATGCACCTAAATAGTGCCCGTGCGCCCAAGTGTCAAAATGGCTAAGTGTTGGTGATGTGCCTGAACAGGTTCCATGCGCCTGTATAGTGGCAAAGCACCTAAACAGGGCAGAAGTGCCTAAATAGTGCCCTTACGCCCAGACTGTTTTACACTTAGAATTTTTATGCTCATGCGCCTAGAAGGTCCCATGCGCCCAATTTGGGCTTAAGATTTTCTAAGTGGTTTTTAAGGGGATAAAATGGGGAGATAGGCCTGGTTATGATGTGATGGGTTATGTTTGATGTGTGTATGCATGTATAATGTTGCCTGTATGGTGATGGTGTATGTTTATGATTATGTGTATGTTCCTTGTTATGTATGTATGTCTTCCCTTGGCTTTGCATTGAACGTTAATGAATGTAATGAAGGTATTATGTAACGTAAAGTGGAGGATACTGAAAAGAGGAACGTAATGAATGAATGCATGCATGAATGAATGAACGAACGAACAAAAGGCTTGTAAGCATATGTATGAGGTGAGCGACTTTGTGTCGCAACAGACTCGAAAGAGGTCCTTGTCGCGTATCCCAGTACTGTGTCAGTCTTCGGACATGAGTCGGGGGTTTGTTTATTAGGCTCCGGCACTGTATCAGTCTTTGGACATGAGTCGGGGGTATTGCATATGACGAAAGTGACGGATGATGAGATCCGTGTCGCGTATCCCGGTACTGTGTCAGTCTTCGGACATGAGTCGGGGGTTTGTTTATCAGGCCTCGGCATAGTATTAGTCTTCGGATATGAGTCGGGGGTATTGCATATAATGAAAGTGACGGAAGATGAGATCCGTGTTGCGTATCCCGGTACTGTGTTAGTCTTCGGACATGAGCCGGGGGTTTGTTTATCAGGCCCCGACACAGTATCAGTCTTTGGACATGAGTCGGGGGTATTGCATGAGACGAGATAATGAGGTGAGCGACTTTGTGTTGCAACAGACTCGAATAGAATTCAATCCTTATGATTGACTCGAATGGGATCTTTGTCGCATATCCAGGTGCTGTATCAGTCTTCGGACATGAGTCGGGGGTTTGTGAGCAGGCCCCAGCACAGCATCAGCTTTCGAGCATGAGTCGGGGATATTGCACGAGACAAGATTCGAGTAATAAAGAGTAATGAGCAAGAGATGAATGAACGTTAATGAATTATCGTAATAATTTACTAGCCAGGATCCTTGTCATTCGACCTCAGTATTCGTGGCTGAGTGCCACGAAGAGGGTAAAGTCTGACCGGATCTAGAAAGAGAAGTGAACGATAATGTAATACGTTGAATGAACGAAGTTAATGAACGTAATGACGAAGATAATAATGATATTATCTGTATGTACGTATGATGTATGATCACGAACGATTGTAAAGTATTGTATGATTTTGAAAGAAAATAAAGAACGGTTTTAAAGAAAGTAAAGTATGTTTTATTATAAAACTAGAACTCATTTAGCATCGCTGACTTTTGTATGCATGATAGTTGGCAGGTATTTGTTGATGCTGAGGAGTTGCAGGCATGGATGCATAAGCTACTCGGAGCATTTTGAGGCTGGCATCCGTATTTTGACATGTCTTTGTATTGTGAGATGAAAACAAATGTTGTAAATGAATGAAATGACATGTTTTTAGTTATAAATGAAAGTTTTAAATTCCGCTGCAAAATATATGTACGTTTTAAAATGTTTTATGTGCAATGAATGACCAATTGTGAGGTGCCCGGGAACGGGGCATTACAAGTTGGTATCAGAGCAAAAGTTTAATTGAATTAGATAAATATTTTGAAAAACCTAATCTTAAACTAAGAATGGGACTAAAAGGAAAAAGGATGCCAGTCCTAGTTGCTACGTGCCTACAGGTAAAGGTTTTATGTAAACGTTTAAAGTAAGTTAACGTTAACGGAATTATGTGCGCATGTTATGTGGCTTGTGTGCTTTTGTGTAGATTTAGATACTTATGTAGTCGGGACAGGAAATGCTTCGGGTATGAAGAGTAAAGTAAGTGGCTAATCACAACTGGCCACTGTAATTAGGGACTTACTATACTTGACATATACTGAGTTATTACCTTGAATGACCGCGTTAGTGTTTGAATCTTATAGTGTGTTAGATGATGGCTGGTGGTAGATCATCGAAAGATTCACAAGGTGGAGGTGGCGGTGGACATGGTGCTGAACCACGGGTCACAAGAGGAAGGTCTAGGGCTGAAAGAGTAGTTCATGAAGAACCCGAGACCCCTCCTTAGGAGGGCGGTGATGAGAACGCTAATCAGAGGGCCTCGATGAGAGAGGCAATCATGGAGGAAATGCATCAGGTCATACAGACAATCCTACTGTATGTGGTGACCGAAGTTTTAAAGGCTGTTAGAGATGGGGAGAGATGGGAAAGGGGTAGACCTTCGGGCGAAAGGAGACGACCCGAGACTGAAACGTTTTCTTCGATGACGAAGAGGAAGAAGTGGAAGAGCCTGCGCCGGAGGCGGCACGAGGCTGTAACTATGGGGCGTTTCAACGATGCAAGCCCCCAACTTTTGATGGAAATGGCACTGCTACTATAGCTCACCGATGGGTGAGAGAGATGGAAGCGGTATTGAATATCAGTGAGTGTCGGGAGGATCAAAAAGTAAAGTTTGCTGCCCATTCTTTTGTGGACTCGGCTCTATGCTGGTAGGATAATATAGCCCAAGCCGAGGGTAGCAAAGCTATTGGGAGATTGAGATGGTCGGATTTGAAGAAGTTAGTTATTGAGGAGTGATGTCCTCACCGAGAGATGGACAAGGTTGAGAGGGAGTTCCTGCAACTGGAGGCGGGAACCCTGACACATCAATAGTACACGATGAAGTTCAACGAGATGGCACGTCTGGTGCCGGATCAGGTGACACCTCTTTCGCGAAAGATCAAGAGGTATATTCAGGGCTTGCCGGCGGACATCCGTAGACACATGATCGATGCCCGACCAAGCACTTTTAGGTCGGCAGTTGACCTGGCAGGAAGGTTGTACGACGAGCGGGGGGCGACGGCAATGACAGACGAAGGGGAGGAGCGAGCCTATGTTAAGAAAGGGAGAGGAAGGCGAGACAATGATGGTGGATTTGTGTATGAAGGTACGGCGTTGAGGGACGATGATCGAAAGAGAATAGAAAGACAAGGAGAAGTATGCAAAATGTGCGGTAGAGGCTATGAGGGGGAATGCAATTGGGGACTGAACGCCTGTTTCCAGTGCGGGAAGGAAGGCCATAGGGTGAGGGATTGTCGCACGGCTAAGTGCTACGACTGTGGCGAGACTGTACACCTGAGTAGGGATTGTAAGAAGTCAAAAGCAGGAAGCTCTGGTGCAAGGAAAGGGAACAGCAGGTGAAGGCTAGAGCCTTTGCTATGACCGGGAGGATGCTAGGTCAGACTCCGAGGTAACGTCAGGTATTTCTTGCAAGTTTAGATTTATGCATCTATGCTTTAATTATGACGCTAGTAGTAGTTTTGTTGCCGCTATTTTCTGTGATGTTGCACGTTAGGGGTAGGAAGATCGATGAGCCCTTCGATGTAAGAATTGCTATTAGTAAGTCTACCAGGTTACCTAATGCCCTAGAGGATTGCACGATAGAATTGAGAGAGAGCGCTTGTTCCTGATAGGCTATTCAAGACAGACATAGGTAGGTATACATGCATCTCCGGGTGAGTTGATCAGTAATCTATGACTCAAACCCCAAGTGTTGCAAGAAGATGGATTGCTCAACCGTGCACAACCAGAGTTCGGTGACAACCTACGACAATGAATTATGAGGAAGGCTTCGACCAGGAAAGCGGATTGCTTGATTTGGAATCGAGTAAAGCTAATACTAAAGTGTAGAGGGTCATTCCTAGTTGTTGCTCAGGTAGGAGAAGTGACACATCGACTGGAGCTACTCGATGAGTTAAGTGGAATTCATCTGATGTTCCATGCATCTTGTCTAAGAAAGAGCTCAACCGATGAGGATATGATCATGCTACTATAGAACACTAAGATGGACAAAGCATTCAACCACGAGAAGCAACTGGTAGCCATTACTAATAAGGAGAAGAGAATAGGCTAAGGAGGATGATGGTCTCACTTGTGCGGGTGCAATGAAGCCTAAAGGGATCTAAGTTTAAGTGCAAGATCAAAGAAGAGGTGAGACAGTGTTACCCATAACTGTTTGAGAAGCGACAGGTTTCGGGGACGAAACCTCTTTAAGGGGGGTAGACTTGTAACACCCTGAATTTCTATTTAAACGAAAAGAAAAGAAAAGTAAATAGAAAGAATATATAATGAGCACAAGTGGAGGGGGAAAAGTGTACAAAGTAGAAACCTTATTATTTTGAGGTTTAAAGGGGCATGGTCGCCCATATCAAAAGCAGAAAACTACTTTTGCTCTCGGAGGAAGAAAGAAGAGAGAGAGAACCCTGGTTCTAGAGAGAGAAAGGGAAGAAGCAGCTGCAAAGGTAAGACTTCTCTTCTATGAGCTCGGTTTCAGCTGGGTTTCGAGCTCTTGACCGAAGTTCTGGTGTTTAGTGTTTGTTTTTGGGATTCAAGGGCTGAATCGAAGGTGGGTCTCGAACAGGAAGAGTGTTGCTCAAAGGCCGCTCAAGGTGAGTTTCTAGAACCCTTCTTTTACTGATTTTCAACTTTTTTGGGGCTATTATACATACTAAGTAAACATTTTGAAAGTAACCGTGGGTTTGCAGCCTTATGTTCGGATATGATGTATGTATGTTTTAGAGTTGGCTTATGGGTTACTGATGATGTTTAGTATGCTTAGGTGGCCTTAGTATGTTAATCTGTGCTTGGGTATCATTAGAATGAAGATCAGGTGATGTTGGTAGCATAGAAAATATTTCAAAATGTTCTGATGAACATGAACAGTGGTCTATGGGCTTAGAAATGTTAGTCGGATGACTAAGTGTTGGCTCCTGCGCCCAAACAGTGGCCCATGCGCCCAGCATGAGTGGCCAGACGCCCAAGTGTAGGCTCATGCGCCAACCAGTGGCCCATGCGCCAGCATGAGTGGCCAGACGCCTAAGTGTTGGCCATGCACCTAAACAGTGGCCCATGCGCCTAAGTGTTGGCCATGCGCCTAAACAGTGGCCCATGCGCCCAAGTGTTGGCCATGCGCCTAAATAGTGCCTGTGTGCCCAAGTGCCAAAACGGCTAAGTGTTGGTGATGCGCCTGAACAGGTGCCATGCGCCTGCATAGTGGCAAAGCGCTTGAACAGGGCAGAAGCACCCAAATAATGCCCATGCGCCCAGACTGTTTTACACTTTGAATTCTTATGCTCATGCGCCTAATTTGGACTTAAGGTAATTAGGACTTAAGGTTTTCTAAGTGGTTTTTAAGGGGGTAAAATGGGGAGATAGGCCTGGTTATGATATGATGGCTTATGTTTGATGTGTGTTATGCATGTATGATGTTGCCTGTATGGTGATGGTGTATGTTTATGATTATGTGTATGTTCCTTATTATGTATGTATGTCTTCCCTTGGCTTTGCGTTGAACGTTAATGAAAGTATTATGTAACGTAAAGTGGAAGATAATGAAAAGAGGAACGTAATGTATGAATGCATGCATGAATGAATGAATGAACGAACGAAAGGCTTGCAAGCATATGTGTGAGGTGAGCAACTTTGTGTCGCAACAGACTCGAAAGAGGTCCTTGTCGCATATCCCGGTACTGTGTCAGTCTCCGGACATGAGTTGGGGGTTTGTTTATCAGGCCCCAGCACAGTATCAGTCTTCGGACATGAGTCGGGGGTATTGCATATGACGAAAGTGACGGATGATAAGATCTGGGTCGCGTATCCCGGTACTGTGTCGGTCTTCGAACATGAGTCGGGGGTTTGTTTATCAGGCCCCGGCATAGTATCAGTATTCGAACATGAGTCGGGGGTATTGCGTGAGACGAGATAATGAGGTGACCGACTTTGTGTTGCAACAGACTCAGATAGAGTTCAATCCCTGTGATTGACTCGAATGGGATCTTTGTCGCGTACCCCGGTGCTATGTTAGTCTTCGGACATGAGTCGGGGGTTTGTGAGCAGGCCCCGGCACAACATCAGCTTTCGAGCATGAGTCGGGGATATTGCACGAGACAAGATTCGAGTAATAAAGAGTAATGAGCAAGAGATGAATGAACGTTAATGAATTATCGTAATAGTATACTAAACAGGATCCTTGTCATTCGACCTCAGTAATCGTGGCTGAGTGCCACGAAGAGGGTAAAGTCTGACCGGATCTAGAAAGAGAAGTGGACGATAATGTAATACGTTGAATGAACGAAGTTAATGAACGTAATGAAGAAGATAATAATGATATTATCTATATGTACGTATGATGTATGATCACGAACGATTGTAAAGTATTGTATGATTTTGAAAGAAAGTAAAGAATGGTTTTAACGAAAGTAAAGTATGTTTTATTATAAAACTAGAACTCACTCAGCGTCACTGACTTTTGTATGCATGATAGTTGGCAGGTATTTGTTGATGCTGAGGAGTTGCAGGCATGGTAGCATAAGCTACTAGGAGCATTTCGAGGCTGGCATCCGTATTTTGACATGCCTTTGTATTGTGAGACGAAAACAGATGTTGTAAATGAATGAAATGACATGTTTTTAGTTATAAATGAAAGTTTTAAATTCCGCTGCAAAATATATGTACATTTTAAAATGTTTTATGTGCAATGAATGACCAACTGTGAGGTGTCCGGGAACAGGTCCTTACAGTTAATCATATATACTTGTAAACGTTTAAGACTTGTAAAACCATCAAGGTTTGATTGTGCATTCTGTCTTACATCCCTAGTTACTTTGTTCACTAATCTACGACAAGAAGTGCCATCTTTTATATATTTATGTATCGAAAATTATGGAAATATCACCAACATTATTGTTGACCCTTTATTTTTAACATGTTTCAGGTTTAATACTTGAGTTTCTCTTCGTGCTCATATAAAAGTTGGACCTAGTTTAACTTAATATGTTATTTCTTTGTTTGAAGCTTTTGTATTGAATGGACTTATTTGTCTTGTAATGTTCAATGATTAATGATATTTAATATTATTTCGACTTAATTAGTTCCATGTGCTATGAACAATCATTTCACATTTGTCTGACCGATGATTCCGCCGTCGGTCGGGGTGTGACAGATTGGTATCAGAGCCATGGTACAGGGAATTAGGTTATTAGAAATGAAATGATGTAGACTATAACTAAGTACCATTACACATGAGTCCTCTCATGTATTTTATATTCTTAGATAGGATTTTATGTGCCTTATGTGTTTATACTTGATTATGTGATTATATGCTTTATGTGCTTATTCTTATACTTTGAATCTTATCATATTCTAAGGCATTAGGTGCCTAAATCAAATGGTTTTCAAAATGAGTTTTGAATTTTTATTTGTGGTTTTCAAGTCTCATCAAAGTCTATGTCCTATAACTTGAAACATGTAATGTTGGAAGAGCGTGATGCCTGTATCTCGAGGTGTTCTGTCTAGGAAAGGTATTCATATAAATCCAAATCAACCGATGGATCCGTTTACCTTACCTGGGAACCCTTAGGGTGAGTGTCCGCTTATAGGTACACATGTCTTCATTAAAGTTGTAGTTGACCTAATACTTTGATAAGTCAACGTAATGCTTTGGTTTGTAAACCGAACGTTACACCTGAAACATCTTGTTACTTTAAATCGTTTTATCATTTATCTTATCTTTTGGATCTTAACACTCACTACCTCATTCTCTTAACGACCCTTAATAATCTTTTTTTTTGAATGTCTTCCCTTCCAAACCGCACTTATTCTGCAACCTCATCTCAATGTTACATATATTCTGAACTGAACCATTAATCTTAACAAACACGATTCACGTATCAAATTTAACTAATACAACTTTGAAACCTCAATGACTTAAGTAAACAAGAATCAATCATCTAGAACCCTGTTAAAGTTATTTGCTTGAGAAGCTCCTATGAATTCATATCCCATTCCAAAAGTGTCTTGAATATATTTCTCATGCTCGTTAAGCTGAGTTTTGTGTTGATCTAAAACTTGGTGTTGTGTCAAAACCTTCCTAATCGTCTTGAACCGCTTGACATGTAAAAGCCTATCAATTGAAATTCAAAATTAATAATCTTGCACCCTTTTGCCAAGAAACACATGAAATCATGAATTATGAAATTTAACAAACTTAAGCATTGAAAAACATCATAATTAAACTTAATGAATTTAAGCGCTCCTAATAGTTCACTTGCGAACGTGAAATGAAATCCAAGTCTCCTCATATCCTTGAAATTAGTCTTCTCGGGATTAAATTTCGGGACGAAATTTCTTAAAGTAGGGGAGACTGTAACATCCGTCGAATTTCAAAATTATTAAACCAAATCCGAACTCACTTTAAACTTTCATACGATGGAAATTTTAATATTTTAAATTTTTATTATTTATTTTATTAAATCCAACGCGTTAAATGTGCAATTTAAGCAATGTCGAAAATTGTTTTATTCATTTTATCATTTAAACAAAGAATAATAATTTCTTTATTTTATAAATAAATCTTTTTCTGTATGGCCCCGTTCTCGGGACGCTTACAGTTGGATCCTCATCGCACATAAAACATATAATTACATTTGCCTTACGAAAATATTGGAGCGGAAACATAAAAATAACTTTTCATATCATCACATATGTTTTTGCAAGTTAATACAAGCGTTCATTTCAAAACATCATTCGTTCGCATTACAATGCAAAAACATTAACAAAAGAATGTCATTCAAAAGAGCTGAGTAGCCGCCTCATGCCATCCTCAGCAACGTTTACCTGCCAACTGAAAACGTATAAAAGTCAGTGTCGCTGAGTGAGTTCTAGTTTTATAATAAAACATACATTTCAATCGTTAAAACTATTCTTTACTTTCTTTCGGAATCAAACTGTACTTTTCATTCGTTCGTGATCATACATCATACGTACATACAGATAATATCATTATTAACTTCCATTACATTCGTTAACTTGGTCCATTTCATACGTTCGTCCTTTCGAATCTGTTGTGACAACAGAGTCGCTCACCTCATTAACAATCACAACTATTTTCACGCTATCCGAGTCTGTTGCAACCATAGAGTTTCTCACCCCAATTGCCATTTTCAATGATAGCACGCTATCCGAGTTTGTTGCAACCATAGGGTCGCTCACCTCATGGCAACTTCACGATAGCTCGCTATCCGAGTCTATTGCACCCATAGGGTCGCTCACCCCAATTGCCACTTTCAATAATAGCACGCTATCAGAGTCTGTTGCAACCATAGGGTTGCTCAACTCATGGCAACTTCACGATAGCACGCTGTCCGAGTCTGTTGCAACAACTGGGTTGCTCACCTCAAATATGTGCTTGCAAGCCTTTCCTTCGTTCATTCGTCATTCAATAATGCATGCATTCTTACTTCGTGTTCCTCTTTTAATTCTTTCACTTTACGTTACATAATACTTCATTCATTCATTAACATGACACGTAAAGCCATAAAAAGATAATATACATCATCATAAGGAACATATCATACAATCATACATAACCACAATCATACATCACATCATCATAACATAAATGACTTCAAAAGTCAACTTACATAGACCCTGGGAACCTCCCAAGTCAAAGCTTACATTACACTTTTTCCCAAAAATCAGAAAATATTCTAAGTCCTTAGGTGCATGGGCACTATGCAGGGGCATGGGGAACACTTAGGCGCATGGGCAACTTTTAGGCGCATGGGCAACTTTCAGGCGCATGGGCACTATGCAGGCGCATGAGTGCCTAGGCGCATGGGAATCCTGGATGTCTGGACACTTAGTCAATTCCAGCCTAATTCTAGGCACATGGATACTATTTGGGCGTATAAACTTAGGCGTATGGACTAATCAGTCGCATGGACACTTAGACGCATGGGCCACTTGGGCGCATGGGCACTATTGGGGCGCATGGCCCTACACTTAGTCTTCCAACTGATATTTCTAAGCGCATGGACCACTGTTCAGGCGCATGGGCTATACTTAAACCTTTCTAAGGAAAATTCAGGCGCATGAGCCTTATCTAGGTGCATGAACTCCCTGTAAAACATGTTTCTAGGATGTTTTCGAACCCAATCATCAACCCATATGTTCTAAGCTTACCAAGGCTATTCTAAACATGAACAACCTATAACCATCTAAGAATCATCATCCAACATGCATAATACATACGGGCATACATACTCAAACATTGTAAAAATCATTTAAATACATTTTCAGCCCCAAAGATGTTTAAAAACAAGTAGAAACCAGGGTCTAGAACTCACCTAGTGCAACTTGGGTGTATCTTCCTTCTAACCCTTTTGAAAATGAGTTTAAACACCTAAAAACCCCACCAAATACACACACCCGAACACACACAAACATATAAGCATAAACCCGAGACCAAAACCCAACACAAACATTTAAAAACCACGAATTCATACCTTAAATTCGACTTTCTTCTTGTTTTTCTTCTTCTTCTGAGAGTTTCTGCTCTCTCTCTCTCTCTCAATCCAAATGAAAAGTGATGTGAAGGGGAGGGTGGGCGGCCATGCCCACCTTTACACCAACATTTGAAAGATTTTGTTCTTTTGGACACTTTTAGTCCCTCCACTTGGACTTTATTGCTTTTGTTTCTTTTATTTTTCATTTCTTGTCCTTATTCAAAATAAATGGGTGTTACATTTTCTTAAAAATATAAATCTTTATTTATCATTTTATAATAAATAACTAAATGGAAAAGACTTGTTAAAACTTATAAAGTTATAAAATGAATTTTAATAAACTTATAAAGTTACAAGTCTTATAAAAGTTATAAAGATTTTATAAGAAAATAAATTGAAATTATTCTTTTATCTATTTTTTATTTAATCTTATATTTATTTCAAAATCATAACCCTCTTTTAAAAGACTTATAAATCACCATTAAAACCATTCATAACCTCCTCCTAACCTCAAGTATAAAAGCAAAGCTTAGGCCTCACTTTTTATTCGCTCATTCTCTAAAAATCTTACTATCATATCTTTCTTTCATCCATTGGTTACAATCAATTTAAAGAATTTTATTTTACAAGAAATTTCAAGAATTTTAATACTAAGTTAATCTTTTATTGCTTTTTAAGTATGGTTGTAGCACTTAAGTCGCCTTCATACCCGTTATGGATAAAAGACATATCAGTGGTGCCTTTCGGGTATTCTTTAGGATAGGTGCCATCATGCAAATTTAGGGTTTTGCGAATGATGTCGGGGGTGATGAGCACCTGTTTCTTGTTCACCAACGACTGGAGAGTGATTTGTCTATCATTCTCGTTATTACAGAGACGTTGGTCCAGAACTAGGATAAGGAGTCAGGATATATGGTAGGATTCAAAAGAAAGGCTGTTCTGTATGGGGAATCCACCATAAGATCGATGGCAGTGTCAAACTTGTTCCAGAAGGCTGATTTCGAAAGGTAGGCAACACAGTTGTGTCGGGGTTTGAGTTTCATGGTCGCCATTGTTGAGAGAGAAAGGTTTGAAAATGGCTAATGAAACGTTTGGCTATAAGTTCAGGTATTTATAGGTTAAGAAAAGGCTGAAAAGAAAACGACTGAAAGTGTTGGTGTTGGCATCAGTTGTTATGAAAACAACTGAAGACGTGGTTTTAACTATCAGATGTTTGAAAACAACTGAAGACTTGGTTTTAGTCATAAGTAGTTGTGAAACTACTAAAAACCTTGGTTTGGTCTTCAGCTGTTGTAAACAACTGAGGACTTGGTATTAGTCATCAGTAGTTGTGAAACTACTGAAGACATGGTTTTGTTATCAGCTGTTTAGAGTGAAACAGAGTTTGTGGAAACAACTGAAGTGAAAATTCTCATCAGTAGTTTTCGTCAATTCTTAGCTTTTCAGCTGTTTCATACTGTCCTCAACACTTACGCATCAGACTTTTTAGCTGATTTCAGTTGTTTCATAGGACATCAGTACTTATCTGTTTTTACTGACATCAGGAGTTATAACTACATCAGTAGTTGTAACTGCATCAGTTTCTTTTAACAGAATTAGTACATATTTGTGACATGTTTACTAATGATCATCAGTACTTGTTTATTGAGATCATCAGTAGTTATCACTTATTCTAGCTGCAGCATACCAAGCCTTAACACTAGGTTTTGGAAAGTTGAACTATCCAAAGGCTTAGTAAATATATCTGCAAGCTCATCAGCACTAGGCACAAACTTTGGATCAATCAGACCTTTTTCAAAATAATCCCTAATAAAATGGTGTTTGATCTCTATATGTTTGGTCCTAGAGTGCTGGACTGGATTCTTGACAATGCACAGAGTTGAAGCACTATCCATGAATAATGGAGTCTTAGTCTCTGTAATGCCATAATCCAATAATTGGTTTTGAAGCCAGAGTACCTGGGATGTACAACTTGCAACAACAATGTACTCTGCTTCAGCAGTGGATGTAGCAACATATGTTTGTTTCTTACTCTGCCAAGAAATCAAACAGTTGCCTACGAATTGACATCCACCAGATGTTGACTTTCTGGTTAACTTACACCCTGCATAGTCACTATCAGAAAAAGCAACTAATTTGCATGAGTGTCTAGTGGAATACGAAAGACCTAGAGATTGTGTACCTTGCAGATATCTAAAGATCCTCTTGACTGCAATCAAATGAGACTCTTTAGGAGCAGCCTGAAATCTAGCACAAAAACACGTTGCAAACATAATATCTGGTCTAGAAGCTGTTAAGTACATCAAGGACCCAATCATACATCTGTAAAGTGTTTCATCAATAGCTTTACCTTTCTGATCTGCATCCAGTTGTGTGGTGTTGCACATGGGAGTAGAACAGGGCTTACAGTTTTGTAAATCAAACTTATTCAAAAGATCTTTTGTATATTTTGACTGATGAATAAAAGTTCCATCAGCCTTTTGTTTGATTTGCAAGCCTAGAAAGAACTGTAATTCTCCCATTGCACTCATTTCAAACTTTTGTTTCATTAAACTTGTAAAATCATCACACAACTGGTGATCAGAGGATGCAAAAATAATATCATCAACATAAATTTGAACAAGTAGCTTATGTTGATCCACCTTCTTAATAAACAAAGTTTTATCTATGGAACCTCTAGTGAAATTATTGTTAAGTAGAAAATTTGAAAGTGTTTCATACCAGGCTCTAGGAGCTTACTTCAACCCATAAAGAGCCTTATCAAGTTTATACACCCAATCAGGATGTTTATTGTCCTCAAAACCTGGTGGTTGACACACATAAACCTCTTCTTTTATTTTACCATATAAAAATGCACTTTTGACATCCATTTGAAAAACTTTAAGATTGTGGAATGCAGCATAGGCTAAGAACAATCTAATTGCCTCTAGTCTGGCTATAGGGGCAAAGGTTTCATCATAATCAATACCTTCTTCTTGTGAAAACCCTTGTACAACCAGTCTAGCCTTGTTCTTGACAATAAGCCCATTTTCATCAGTTTTATTCCTAAACACCCATTTAGTGCCTATTGCACACTTACCTGGCGGTAGAGGAACCAGTTCCCACACTTGCTGCTTTTTGAACTGAAGTAGCTCAAGCTGCATGGCTTCAACCCATCCATTGTCTCTTAAAGCAACATGATAGTTCTTTGGCTCTAGCTAACTGATGAAGAGAGCATAGAAGCAGAAGTTGGACAATTGACTTCTAGTTGAGACACCAGCATTGATATCACCAATGATTTGAGACATGGGGTGATTCTTCAGCTCTTGGTACACTATAAGATCAGTGCAAGTGTTTGTAGCAGGTTCAGCAGCAGCAGATGTTGATCCAGACTCTGGAAACCAAGTATGAGATGGCAAATCAAATGATGTAGAGGAGTCAGAAATCTCATCAGTATTTGTTGTGGATGGAGCTGTTGAAGCTACAGGAACATCAAGTTTAGTGGACTCAGGCAGTTGGTCACTAAACTTGAAAAGGTGAGTATTGATATCATCATCATCTTCAGTACCACCAGGTGGAAGACTTGCTACAGAAGATGATTTATCCACAAGATCTACAACAGCTGGAGGTTGATAAGGAACATATTGCAGTATGTCCAGATCAAACAACTCCACAGGGTTTTGTGGAATTTTATCCTTAGGAGATTCATTGAATTTCACATGCAAAGTTTCTTCAACTAACTTTGTTCTGCAGTTGAAGACTCTGTAAGCCTTGCATGTGGATAAATAACCTACAAAATACCCTGCATCCACCTTAGGATCAAATTTTTGGAGTTGATCCTTTATGTTTAGAATGAAACAAGGACACCCAAAGGCTTTGAAGAATGAAATTAGAGGAGCCAAATGATGTAGAAGTTCATATGGAGTCTTCATCAACCTCTGATTTACTAATACTCTATTCTGCACATAGCAAGCTGTGTTAACAGCTTTAGCCCAAAAGGTCAATGGCAAACGAGAGTTAGCCAACATAGACCTTGCAGCTTCAATTAGGGTCATGTTCTTTCTCTCCACTACTCCATTTTGTTCTGGAGTCCTTGGGATGCTAAACTGCCTCTTGATTTCTTTTGATAGATAAAAATCATCAAGTATGGTTTCTGAATTCAGTTCCATTATCACTCCTTATACACTTGACTGATAGGGAAGACTACTTCTCAACATACAACACAAAGTTTATAATCGTCTGAGCAACCTCATCCTTTGAATGCAAGAAGAAAGTCCATACAAATCTGGAGTAATCATCCACAATTACCAGACAGTATTTCTTTTTTGCCATGCTCATCACTCTCACAGGACCAAATAGATCCATGTGCAGTAGCTTCAAGCAGGCAGTGGACTTAGGTTCTTCAATAGGAGGGAATGAGACTTTATGTTGTTTTCCTTTCAAACAAGCAGTGCAGGTTTCATCACAGTGGAACTCCTTTATTGGTAGACCTCTAACTAAACTATTGTGGATCAGCTGATTCATGTTTTTGAGATTAACATGACCCAGCCTTCTATGCCACAGTTTAGATTCCTGAGGAGAGGCTTTGGAGAACAAGCAAGGATGACCCTTCAAATCAATCTTCTTTGACAAATCCAAGGCATACACTCTTCCAATCCTGTTGGCCTTCAGGAGAGTATGTTCATCCAATACCTTGTCAATCAACCTTAGAACTTGGGAAGACAGAATCCTGCAGTTCTGGCTTGTGAAAAATGCAACATGCCCTTTATCACACATCTGACTGACACTTAGTAGATTATACTTGAGATTCTCCACATGATTAACATCATCAAACCTGATTTGTCCATTAGACACATATCCTTTCCTGATGATGTAACCCTTGGCATCATTTCCAAATGAAACAAATCCCTTCTTTCCTTGAGAGTAGTCATTCAGAAGAGAACTGCTCCCAGTCATATGCATAGATCCTCCACTGTCTACATACCAGATGCTCCTTTGGCATATTGAAGAACCCTGCATTCATCAGAAAGAACTAGTTAGGTTTTGAGACCCAAACCTTTTTGGTTTTAGGTCTGTTTTCATCAACAGATTTAACCATAACTTGTTTTTATGATTAACAGCTGATGAAGAAGAAGATGGTGCTGAAATGAATTCCTTGGATTTGGGCTTGGAATGCCTTTTCAGTGGTTTGATCACAGGTGCATCTAGTTGGTTAACTCTCCCCAACAAATGTTGAACCATCATAACAAGTTGTGTCTGATTTGTAGCTAAAAGCTTTCAGCTCTTGTGACATATCAGTACTTGTGTTTGATGAGTTCCTGTGACCCACCATTTCCACCTTAAAATTCACAGACTTAGTCTGATGTTTATCATGAGGAGCACTATCAGCTGTTTTATGATAAAACCTATCCTTCTTTTTGGATTTGGTTGAAGGCTTAGGTTTATCACAAAGGGATGACTGTGGTACAAACTTAGTCTCAAACTCATTTTGCATTTCATCCATCTGGATTTTAATGAGCTTATCTCTGTTGAGTTTGAACCCTTTCTGTACCACATTCATCAGAAAGATGATTGAATTTACCACATATTTCACATGGCTTATTCTTCATCTTGGATTGATCAACTGCTGATGTGGAAACTACTGAAGGTGTGCTCTTCAGTACTTTCCTCCTTTCAGTACTTTTGTTTAGTACTGAAGGATCTGTAACAACTGAAGACTTGTTCTTCAGCTGTTCTCTATCAGCAGTTGTTAATCCTTTTATTTCAGCTGATTTGAAATGCTTTTCAGATGTTGTGACTTGCCCTTCAGTACTTGAGGTACTTTGAGGAACAACATCATAGAAGTACTCAGCTTCATGTGCTTATCAATAGTTAACCCATCAGCCAATTGATTTGCTGAGGTATCAACACTGATTTCATCTTGTGATTTTGGGTGATCACTTGAGGATGATGCACATGATGATGTGGTTTGGAAGTTACTTTCACCTTCAGATTTTACTATTGGTTTTGGAGTAAAATCTGTAGGTGGTGCAATGTGGTTGTAACCTATTCCAAACTTCACATTTGAAGTAGATTGCTTGCTGAGCAGCATTTCAAATCCCTTGCAGGATGATACCCAGCGGTCACACTCAACTTGGGTAACTGCAAGTTTTTCTTTGAGATCTCTATGGTTCTCAAGAATGACCTCTAGCTTAGCCTTTTCATCATTTAATTGACATTTAAGCTTATAAATTCATCATCTTTATCCTTAAGGACAGACTCATATTCAGCTTTTCTTTTGGAAAGGGTTTGCTCAAGCTCTAGATTTTGATTTATTAAAGCTACATTTGCCTCTCTAATAGAGATAAATACAGCTATGCAAGATTCAGAACATAGCTTGGCTTTAGCCTTAGAGGATACCTGGGTTACCTGTGATAAAGATGCATTGGAGCATGAACTATCAGTAGATTCCAGGGCCATGAGAGCTAGATTCCCAAAAGGATGTTCACCACCATGTTGACCATCACCAGCAAATAATTGCTCATTACCAGAGAGATCATATGGTAAACTGCTCCAGTCAACAATACCAGGGGTGAAGAAGCTCTGATGAGGTTGTGATTGAGATGATTAAGATGGTAGAGGCTCAGGTAGGGCTTGAGGTTGTTGTGCATTAGAAACTTGAACCGGATTTGGGTGTGGATGTAATAGCAGGGATATGGATATGACATTGAACCCTGAGGGACAAAATATGCAGGAGATATAGGTTGTGAATGATGACCAGAACTAGCAGGATGTTGCCCTCTGTTTTGTGGACTATTGCTTGGCAAAGTCACAAAGGATGCAGAGGAGTTAGATCCAGATGATCTACACTCTCTTGCAAAGTGTCCAAGCCTATGGCATTTGTGACACCTCAACTTGCTCTTGTCAAAACCAACTTTGGTTTTGCCAGAGAGTCCTGGGAATTTCCTACCAGTTCTCTTGTAGAACTTTTGAGATCTGATATTAATCAAGGCCATTTGGCTCAGAATATCCATCTCTTCTAAGTCATCATCAGCAATACCCTTTAAATCATCCATAATGAAACACAAATTGTCACTATTACAGCCTGACTGACTGTCAACACTAACAAATGCATGATCTGAACCATTTGAGGAGAAATCTATATGCTCATCATAATTGCTTTCTGATGCAGCATATTCTGACTCATGACCAACCAAAGCAGTGTTCCCCGGTAAGTGAGCTTTCCTGATGATGCCAGTTTCCTTTTCTGCTCTATCTCTCTTTCAAATGTAAGCAGTTTCCTATGGAGTTGGGTGAGAGATAGACTATCTAGATTTGCACTAGAGCGTAGGACAATGGTATATGTGTCCCATCTCTCAGACAGTGATCTGAGGAATCTGTTGTTCATCTGACTATTAGTGTATTCATGTTTGACCATTTTCAGCTCAGAGATCAAACAGGAAAAACGCTCAAACTGTTGAGTCAGTGACTCACCCTTCCTATGAGAGAATGTCTCATATTATTGGGCAAAGATTTCTATGTTGTTTGCTAAGACCTCATCTGTTCCACCAAATTGTTCCTTCAATGCATTCCAGAGGTCATGAGCAGTTTCATGATGCATAAGCCCAGAATAGATTTCATTCGGCAGTGCCATGGCCAGAATTCCATGCGCTTTAGCATCAATCTCAAATAGTTTTCGATCCTCATCTGAGTATTGTTCCTTCTTCTTCGGAACCATTTGGTTGGTTTCCAGATTGTTCACCATAGGCTTGTGTGGACCATGTACCACAGATGTCCAACAACCTGAACTGTTAACAGACAGGTGATGAAGAATTCTTCGTTGCCATATATTATACTCAGTCCTAACCAGCATCGGAGGCTTGGTTGAGGAACCGGTATTGTGAGAGTCATTAGAAGGAGTAGTCATTCTCAGATTCAACCAAATTCAATTCAGTTTTAACTTATTTAGTGCAAAACACAACGAACTCAATATGAACCAAGAGAAAACACAAAGCAGATAAACGAAAGCAGCAGAAATTCTATGATCTATAACCAATTCTTGCAAATATGCTAATTCAATCAAGCTTAGATATCGAATAGCAGTTTCAATGATCAATTGTTAGATTGATCAATGATTAACCTTGCTCTGATACCATTTGTTAGGATCAGTGATCTAAGTTTGATTGATTAGAGAGTATTGCAGCGGAATTCGAACAATGAATTTAAACAATTCACAAGAACACAATTGATATTCAATGTAACAGTAAATGGTTATAGAAAAAGAGTATTCTGCAAAAGAGATATTTCATTCATATGCTTTCGTGGTGGCTCAATGTCACACTTTACAATTAGGTCAACATTCCTTATATAGGATATGTGACGTCTGCTGATGTCACTTGATAGTGACATCTAACAGAATTATTCGAACTACTGAAACTATGCAAACTACTGAGAATGTTCTCAACTACTGATTACATCTCAGAGAATGCTAAGTACAAGAAACATAAAACTACTGAAACTAAAGTACTGAAACTATAACTACTGAAAAGTAAATTACAAGTACTGAAAGGAAACCATCACAACTACTGAAGTTGATAACTTCAGCTGTTGTGACAACTACTGAAGTTGATAACTTCAGCTGTTGTGACAACTACTGAAGTTGATAACTTCAGCTGTTGTGACAACTACTGATCACTTTGGTCTTCAGTCTTTGTTCTTCAGACTTTTACTTTCAGACTTTGTCTTCAGCTGATAGCTTCAGACTTTGTCTTCAGTACTTTACTTTCAGACTTTGTCTTCAGTAGTAGTCTTCAGTTCTTGTCTTCAGACTTTGTCTTCAGTACTTTACTTTCAGACTTTATCTTCAGTAGTAGTCTTCAATTCTTGTCTTCAGACTTTGTGATCAGCTGATGTCTTCAGCTGTTGTGATCTTCTTCAGCAGTTGTAATGTCTGTGGACTTAGAGGTTTTTCTGATCAGGCTCATTGGTTCTTTTGGTCCAACATGATATGATACAAAAATCAATATAAAGTGAAAAGTGACAAATTCAAATCCATGTATGAAAATGATAAAAATTTTAAGCCAATATTTTTGTACATGTATAATTTGTTGGTATGTATAGTTTGAATTTGGATTGAGAATTAAAATTTCAAATTCAAATAAAAAAACGATATAATAAATTCAAAAGACCCATTCGAGTTTGATTCAGATCGAATTTTAAGTTTTTCGTGTCCAATTCAAATACAAAACACCCCGACACGTAGTAAATAGCATTTATGAAACTTTTTTTAAAAATGGTATATATTACGAAATCAATTAGGTTTTAGGGAAAGTAAAAAAAAGGAAAATGGGGTATCCGCATTTAGCAATAGCGGATTAGGAGTATTTGTGTGCATGTGCTGACACTCGATTTGACAACAGTCCCATGCACGTATAATCCGCTATTCTCAATAGCGGATTATGCCAAAATTGTTGTAAGGCCCAGTTCCCAGGACGCTTATAGCTTGTGATTCATCTCACGTAAAACATATACTTTACATTTATTCATCAAAGCATTGCAACGGAAAACATAAAACACATGGCATTTCATTTCATCCCAAAAACTTTTGCAAAATAATGCATCATTTGTCGGTTACAAAATTATATCGTTGTATTAAATCACAAAAGCCTTAATTAAATGGATGCCATCCAAAAGAGCTGAGCAACCGCCTCGTGCCATCCCCAGCAACGTTTACCTGCCAACTGAAAACGTATAAAAGTCAGCGTTGCTGAGTGAGTTCTAGTTTTATAATAAAACATACATAAAATCGTTATTTATTTCTTTTCGAAGCCCATACTATACATTTCATTCGTTCGTGATCATACACATACGTACATACAGATAACATCGTTATTATCTTTCATTACGTTCGTTAACCATCGTTCATTAGTTGCATCTTGTGACATGTACATTACCATGAACATTGTGCATGAAGCTGGTTACTGGGCCTGAGGTCTATCATAGACCCCGCACATTGTGCATGAAGCTGACTCGAGTACCTGAGGCAAGTACATTCACCGTTCATCTTTTCGTTTTATTTCGGATCAATGCCATAGGCTATACCCCGAACATTGTGCACGAAGCTGGTTACTGGGCCTGAGGTGTTTCATAGACCCCAAACATTGTGCACGAAGCTGACTCCAGTACCTGGGGCAAGCGGCAAGGATCCCATACGTGTGGTCAATCACAAGGATTGGACCCCAGTGTGCATCCTTCTAGGGTAGATAACCCATACACAGTTGAGCTAACACCCTTCATTGGGTGTAAACCTCCATACGTTTGCTTGCAAGACTTTTTACGTTCATTCGTTCGTTAATGCATGCATTCATTCATCATGTTCCTCTTTCATTATCTTTCACTTTACATTACATAATACTTTCGGTTCATTCATTAACATAACACGCAAAACCATGGAAAGATAAACATTCATCATCACACGAACATAACATAACAAACCATACATACATCATCACAGGGCATCATACATACATAACATACATCATGCATAATCATGCAACATCATCATCATTATCATCATCATACATGCCCATCATACTATTTATGACCCCAAAAGTCAACTTATAGTCCCCTGGGAATTTCCCAAGTTAAAGCCTACTTTACACATTTTCCCCAAAAATCAGAAAAATATTCTAAGTCCTAGGCCCATGGGCACTATGCAGGCGCATGGACACTATTCAGGCGCACGGGGAACACTTAGGCGCATGGGCCACTTTCAGGCGCATGAGGACTTCTGGACGTCTAAACACTTAGTAAATTCCAGCCCAATCTAGGTGCATGGGTACTATTCGGACGCATGAACACTTAGGCGCATGGGCCACTTGGGCGCATGGCCACTATTGGGGCGCATGGCCCTACCCTTAGTCATCCGACTTTCATTTCTAGGCGCATGGGCCACTGTTCTGGCGCATGAACAGAACTTAAACATTTCTAAGGTAAATTTTGGGCGCATGAGTTACTGTTTAGGCACATGGCTTACACTTAATTCTTTCTAAGGCACTTTCAGACGTATGAACACTTATCTAGGCGCATGAGCATTCTGTAAACATGTTTCTAGGATATTTTCAATCTTAATCATTGAATCCATCTGTTCTAAGCATAATGTGGCTATTCTAAACATTAGTAGCCTATAAACCATCCAGAACTAACATCCAACATACACCATACATACGGGTATTAACATAAACTTCGTAAAATCATTTTAATACGTTTTCAGTCCCAAAGATAGTTTAAAACATGTAAAAACCGGGGTCTAGAACTCACCTGGTGCAACTTGGGTGTTCTTCCTTTTAACCCGCTTGCAAAGAGTTCAAAACACCTAGTAACAACACCAAAAACACACACACCCGAGCACAAGCACAACACATAAGCACATAACCGAGATAAAACCCATCATAAACATGTAAAAACCACGAATTCTTACCTTGAATTCGACCTCTTCTGTTCTTCTTCTTCAAAACCGAGTTCTGCTCTTCTTCCCTTGTTTCTCTCTCTAAAATGACCGAGAATTGGGTGTAGAAAAGGTGATGGGCGGCCATGCCACCTTTATCACCAATTTTTCTAAAGTTTTGTCCTTTTAGATACTTTTGGTCCCTCCACTTGGACCTTATAGCTTTTCTTTCTTTTATTCTTAATTTTCTTGTCTTTTAAAAAAATAACCGGGTGTTACAATTGTTAACCACGATTAAAGCAAGTTAACTCCCGTCAACTTTTAACAAACCTCTCCTGACTCTCCGTTAACTTTGGATTCTCATTTCCATGCAAATCAAACAAACTTTTTGGCAGTGATACCTGCAATATCACATGGTTTTGAAGTTTTGCCAGTGATACCGACTTAAAATATCACATGGTTTTGAAATTTTGCGGCATGGGTTTATGTGTAAGAAGAAGACGATTCCAGTGGTTTAAAATTAAATTTTGTCCTAATCCGCTATTACGAAAAGCGAATTAAGCATAAAAATAAAAATAAAAGTTTGTCCTAATCTGCTATTTCTAAAAGCGGATTAGGTGAAAAAGAAATTTGGTGACCCGGCGTGCCAGGTCTCGAACCCGCGTCTCCTTTGTATTCATGCGTGCACCCAGCCAAGTGAGCTGAGTGTCTAACCCGATTATATTGCGGGTGTAATTGATAATATAATTTTTCCTAATCCGCTATTGCCTATAGCGGATTAGGTTAAATAATTAAACAATGTTTAGTAATTATTTAATAAGTAATTATTTAGTATATATTTTTTAAAACTAAATTTTGTCCTAATAAAGTAAAACTAAATTTTTAAAAATTTTTATATAAAATTTTTAAAACTTAGTAATTATTTTTAATATAAAATTTTTAAATCTAAATTTAACCCTCGTTTACTTTTTTTTAATATAAACTTAGTAATTATTAGTATATATTTTGTTACTTATTAAAAAATTTAAAACTATATTACCAATAGCGGATTAAGTTAAAACAATTTTAAAACTATAATAATTATTTAGTATATATTTTTTAAAACTAAATTTTGTCCTAATAAAGTAAACATTAAAGTGAGGGTTAAATAGTAATTATTTTTAATATATTACTTTTTAAAACTAAATTTAACCCTCACTTTAATGTTTACTTTTTTTTAATATTAACTTAGTAATTATTTAGTATATATTTTGTTACTTATTAAAATTTAAAACAATAATTAATATGTAAATACCACTAAGTCTCCTCAAATAGAGAAACACGTGATTGACATTATAATTAATAACACATTGGAATTACAACAAACATATACTCCGCCATTGGTAAACTCAGATTACATAAGGTAATATATTAATAAAACAATATATTTAAATATATTGTTTTAATGCCTATGCGGATATCGGATCAGATAGCCACCGGTGCCACAACCACCGTTATTATTTTTAGTAATTATTTAGTATATATTTATGTTACTTATTAAAAAATTTAAAACTATATTACCAATAGCGGATTAAGTTAAAACAATTTTAAAACTATAATAATTATTTAGTATATATTTATGTTACTTATTAAAATTTAAAATAATAATTAATATGTAATACCAATAAGTCTACTCAAAAAGAGAAACACGTGATTGACATTATAAATTAATAAAACATTAGAATTACAACAAACATATACTCAGGCACATGACAATAAAATACAATTAATTATTTTGTCAGTATGGACATTTGTTGACCCTGTGACCTGTTCTTTACAATCGGAACACTTACGACCGTCCTTTCCTCAGGGTATTTGGCGTCCATCTCGTTATGCATCCTTCTCGCACACGGCCTTCCCCTTACTATAGTTATCTTAGATGCGTCCCCACAAATTTCCCAACCCGCGTGCATCCAGTCTTCTATATGAGGCACCGGAAAATATTCGTTGTTGTATTGTGCACGGTACACTCCCGTAAGAAACCTTGGATCCACAGTTTGTTGTGGACTTTCACGTAGATGGCCACAAACTGCAATTGCATGGCTACAGGGGAACCGGTAGATCTGCCACTTACCACAAGTGCAAGTTTTTTTCTTGAATTCTACCATATAGGGACTATTGCCAGATTCGTTCGATGCTTGTAGGGGTGTCTCCACCATGAACCTTTGACCACGTGCTGAGTAAAGGTATACCCTGTGTTGGCAAGCCCTTAATTCACGCTTATGGAATTCTGTCCACAAGCGGGGAGGAAAGTCAGTCGAACAATTATACGTGGTTGTGTAGTGATAGGCGTATTGTTCAACTTCTCTCTTAAAGGTATATTCAATTAACGCCTTAATTGGGAGCATCCTGACACCACGTAACACATTGTTCATGCATTCCGATATGTTTGTGGTGAGGATACCCCATCGGCGATTCCCATGGTCATACAGGAGTGTCCATTTTTTTATCAATTGTGGATAGGTACTGCCACGATTGTTTATTTGTCGCCTTAAGCTCAAGCATCAGCCGTTCGAACTTTCTTTCTTGTGTTGTGCTTCCGATGTCCCAACACATCCTTTTCAAGCTGACGCTCTTGAACTTCATCATGAAATTGCTTCTGATATGCCTTAGACAAAATCGATGGTGGGCGTGGGGTTCCTTCCATGATTCTAAATTATCCTTAGCGTGTTTTATACCGACATGCCTGTCAGAAATTACACACAAAGTTCGACTGGTGGGGTCTGCAACGTTCTCAGCAAATTTTTGAAGAAACCACATCCAGCTCTCGTTTGTTTCTTCATCCACCAATGCGTACGCAATCGGCAAGATCATGTTGTTGGCATTATTTGAAACTGCCATCAATAGTTTTCCCTTGTAGGTGCCCCTTAGATGGGTGGCATCTATAGAGATTACAGGAATGCAAAAATGAAAAGCTTCAATACTTGGACGAAATGCCCAAAACACAAACTTGAATACTGAGCAGTCACTTGGACTATGGGGATGATGTAACCACTGGACAACGGTAGCGGGGTTAGCTTGTTGTAGTGCCATTATGTAATGAGGTAAATAATGGAAGTTTTGATCCCAGGTACCGTATATGTTTTCGATGGCCTTTTTCCTGGCAGCCCAAGCCTTGTCGTAAGTGATATCAATGTTCAGTTTCTCTTTGATCAAAGACTGAATTTGTTTCACAGGCAACGCTGCATTTGCAAGAATTTGTTCTTGGATGTGGGATGCTACAACTTTTGATCTTAAGGACTGGTTGTTGTTGCGAGAAACAGTGCTGAAACATGAGTGAACCGGTGTCCATACAGTCATTTTGAAACAATGAGAATTTTTTAATTTTCTGGCGGTGCATGTCCAAAGACATGGTTAACAGTCTTCGTGTTGGTTGTTGTCTGTTTCTTTGATACTTTTACATTTGGCCGTCAAGACCTTTGGTCGGGTATCTGCCATGAAAATCTCTCTTTTATGGTTGATATTCCACATTCTGACTGCGTAATCAACTTGGTCTTTCGAAGTGAAATACATATTTAAACGTATTTCGGGATCTTTTTCTTCCCAAAACTCCATTTCATCTTCCCCGAAATTATCCATAGGAATATAGTCTTCATCTATTTCCCTCCCATCAACATTAAGTTCAGGGAAATGGGTAAGCCCCTTACTTTGATGTTGAGGCAAAGGAGGGATTGGTTGGTCCTCCTGGATTGGCTAGTCCTCTTGTATATCATATTCTGAAACAGAGGGTTCACTCTCTTTCGTGTCTTCAATTTCTTCAGTAGGAGAGTCTTACAAAAAAAAATAAACGTATTAGCAATTACAACATAACATTGAGTATATAAATAAATAAAAAGGAAGTAGAATAACATTCTACAAAAAAATCAATTTCTACCATATTCATGTTGATGCTGGTTGGGAACTAGCGTCGTCCACATCACATGAATTCTACAAGTGTAACCCGGAACAATGGAAGCTAGTTGTTATATTATATACATATCATTTTCTTGGTTAATATGTGAGGTAAATGAACCTCCATTGTATTCATAGTAGAGTGTTAACCGTAGACAACAAGACTGACGGTCAAGTTGAACACATCTACATATGTTGTCCACCAACTCAGAATAACCGAGTGGACTAGTAACTAAAAACGTAGTGGTATGAGTTCCGGAGCACCCATTACTACCCCTTGCGTGTATGACACTTCACCCCCATAAAATAATTGTACCACAAAGGGAGTGAATGAGAAAGATGAAAACATTGTGAAAGTGAACGGTGGAATGAAGAAGCAGGGAATATCTCAGTCACAATGAGAAAGATGAAAACATTAGCATGAATTTATAGATAGAGTTGGAAGTGATAATTCAAGCATTGTGAAAGTAATGGGGATGGAGTGTAATATCTTTGTCAGATGGTAATAATTCAATCTTTCGGCAGTGATAATTCAAGCTTTTGCCAGTGATAATTCAAGCTTTTGCCAGTGATAATTCAGAGGGTAATAATTCAATCTTTTGGCAGTGATAATTCACGCTTTTGCCAGTGATAATTCAGAGGGTAATAATTCAATCTTTCGGCAGTGATAATTCAAGCCTTTGCCAGTGATAATTCAAGCTTTTGCCAGCGATAATTCAGAGGGTAATAATTCAATCTTTCGACAGTGATAATTCATGCTTTTGCTAGTGATAATTCAAGCTTTTGCCAGTGATAATTCAGAGGGTAATAATTCAATCTTTTGGCAGTGATAATTCACGCTTTTGCCAGTGATAATTCAGAGGGTAATAATTCAATCTTTCGGCAGTGATAATTCAAGCTTTTGCCAGTGATAATTCAAGCTTTTGTCAGTGATAATTCAGAGGGTAATAATTAAGAGGGAAATAAAATTACAGATAGACTTGAAATAAAATTACAGATAGACTTGAAATAAAACCCTGTAAATTAGCGGCCCGGAACACAACGCCAGTAATACAACTATCGGCCATGTAGTGTCGTTAATTCACACAAGCCACCTCGACATCACCTTCTATCAGCAATGGTTTGTTTGTAAGCAGTTTCTCCAACATCATACAAACAAGAACCCCTGAATTGGCAATGTTACCATTGTATCGTGGCAGATTCGACTCAACTAAACCAACTGTAATATCACACTTAGTGCGGTGTTTTGACCAAGACCAGTATTGAATACGGTCAAGAAACCATCCAAAGCATAGGGGAACCACCTCCATATAGTATGATGCTATACCTTTTTTCTCATTTCTCCATCGGTAATCAGTCCAGTATTGAGTTAATACCATGCTTCGCATATCAATGCTGATTAGTAGCCAGTCAGTTTTCTCAATCCATAAAGGAAGGTAAACAGTGTCAACCTCCCAAATTGGGGGATATGGTGATTTTCTTCCCGCCATATCAATGGCGGTTTGAGGGTTTTTATTTCTCATTTCATCATAAAAACAAGGTGGTAAGACTATCCAACTTACATTTGCACTTGGGTTTTTTTAAAGCTTTGACTGTCTAAGATGCATAACTCTTACTGTCCATGCTTCAAGGTGCTGCACAATAAGAATTTTAAAGGTAATACATTATTCATTTACTATATGGTACCATGAATGTAAAGATAATACATTACCATGTCCGTAAGTGAACGATTGAATGACAACCTAATAGGGCACCCCAAAAATCTCTGTCTAGTTTATTGCTAATGAAACGAGTATAGAAAAATGGTGCATCTCCATTAGTATAAAAATCTACAACATCTTTGGACCAGTTTATGGACTCGTCGATAGGAACAGCAAAGATTTTTTTGGGTGTTTCATTTTGTGCTTCATTTTGACCTTCATTTTGATGGGGATTCTCTGAAGACGATGCCGGAGTTTTTGACACGGATGACCTCTTTAAACGTCTCCATACCAAATCTGTAACTCTTGCCGTCTTAGGTGGAGGTTGAGAACAGTAAAAACCGTCTTCATTATTTGCCATTTTTTGGAGTTGATAATGAGAATTCGTTGTTTGAAGGGTATTTATAGACTTTAAGGGTATTTATTTTTATTATAATTTAAATATTATTCTAAAGTTAAGGAAGTTCGTGGCAAGTTAACGGGGTTTTAATAAAGTTAACGGGTATTTATTTTTATAGACTTTAAGGGTATTTATTTTTATTATAATTTAAGACTGTTCAAATTAAATATTTTTATTCGAACACCCACCATGTCTATTTTCTATATAATTATGCATACCCTCATTAGAATCATCTCAAAGCACTTCAAACACTAACTTCAAACACCCACTTTCTCCAACATCATCTCAAACCACTTCAAACACCAACTTCAAACTCATCTCGAAATGAATATGAACATGCATCTCAACCCGGGTCCAAGGGATGAAAGTCTTCTATACCTGGGAGCCAAACACCAGGCCAGAAAGTTGTTCCTGAATCCACAAGAGGGGGACAACTGTACACTTGATTTTAAGCGTGGAGACGGTTCATTTTGGGAGCTGATTTATGACGAACACATTACTCTAACGGGTAAAATTTTAAAGTACATCCGTTTATTTGGTTTTGGCGGTGTTGTACGATATGCCTATAGGAGAATTGATAGAACGTTGATAGAAGCACTAGTTGAAAGGTGGCGGCCCGAAACGAACACGTTTCACCTGCCTTTTAGTGAGGCCACTGTAACCTTGGAGGATGTTAACGTTCTACGGGGGTTGCCCATCGAGGGCGTGGCATTAGTTGGAGCCGAGGGTTCGTACAATGAGGACGAACGTAGGCATATGTGCTTAACTTACTTAGGTTTTGATCCAAAACCAACTGATTTTAAAAATCATATGCTAAAACTCAGTACCTTGTTAACGTTTATGTTAGATTACCCAATAACCGATTAATCAACAGATCAAGAATGTATGCAGCGTGCATGTTGTATTTGCCT
The DNA here is from genome assembly GCA_025506515.1 of Flaveria trinervia. Classification (NCBI taxonomy): domain Eukaryota; kingdom Viridiplantae; phylum Streptophyta; class Magnoliopsida; order Asterales; family Asteraceae; genus Flaveria; species Flaveria trinervia. Next base: position 16,491,373 of record CM046456.1, on the reverse strand, counting down.
AATAATGATTACCAACAATGTATTAGCAAATACGAATAATGGGTACGCATCATTACATTTATTAAGTCATTTGACTGACATTACTGTTAGTGGGCAAATCAGTTGGGGTGCTGCTGCCCTAGCGTCTCTGTATAGAGAACTCTATAAGGCAACCAGGCCAAAAACAAAGGCAGTGGGCGGCCCAATGTCACTGCTACAAATATGGGCATGGACCTGGATACGCCCGTTAGCACCCATAATTGTCAATGAGCAAATAGATTGGAAAAAACCATATGGTGCAAGGTAAATACATACTATTGTAATACTTAAATATATATTAATATTCTAATACTCGTTATTGTCTTCGTGAAGGTGGGCGGAGCATGTCATTAGCAACACAGAGACTCCTTCGCACGTTATAAGGGCCCAACGTACAACATTACAAAATCTTCGAGAGGCCGATGTATTTTTTTCTTTAACATAATGATTTTATAAATCAATGTTAAATAATAAATATTAATAGATTTTTATTTTAACAGTTTGATTGGATGCCTTATCGGAACGTGATGCGAAGACTCCCTGAAATGTGCAAAACAGGCATAAACAGTTGGAAGTCACAATGTTTTTTACTTTACTGGAACATTGTTGAATATCATCCGGTGGAAAGGGTGATGAGGCAGTTTGGATTTCTTCAGGAAGTCACTGCCCCATTCCCCGTTTCACGTCAAGTGCTTAGCAAATTCCATAAAACAATACGAAAAGGGAGGTTAGAAACAGACTGGTCTGTTCATCACGCAGCGTATGTCGACAATTGGAACCACAGACACGAAAATGTTGTGGAAGGTGTGCCCACCAACATGCCTACGACACACCATACTTACAATGATTGGTTTCATCGGCATACTGTTTTGTATATAAAGGACCCGAGGTACGTCCCCGGTGTTGTCCATGCTGGATTTGATGATCACGGTGGAGCTGCAAGATACTTGGTAAGTATAATTACTAATGTAGAATTAAATTAATAAATAAGTAATGCGTATAGTTAATTATTTTGGTTTTGCAGGTGGATGGATTAGGCTTCATTGGTCAAGAAGCAATTAGGATGCGAAACATGGGCCTGATCATTACTACGAATATTTTGTAGGGCTCCAAGGCATGGCTTCTCAACTGATTGGATCAGTTAATCAAATTGATCAGCCTACGTACATACAGACTAATGAACCGGATCTAGGACCGGATAACACACTCCCCCAATGTGCTCTGCGTGGTCGGGGGCGCCGTGGTAGACAAAGAACACGGGTAAACCTCGTGCCTGATGATGATGATGAGGGGGAGGGTACCCAACATTTTGGCGGGCCCCCATCCAACTATGGGGATGGTCCCCCAATTTTATAAGGGCAACACCCAACTATGGGGCGGGCCCCTCTAATTTTACAGGGGCAACACCCAACTATGGGGAGGGTGCATCATATGTTTGGAGGGCCAACACTAGATTGGCAACCCGGTTATCAGCCTTCATTTGGAAATGTTGCAGAGGGATCATCAAACATTCAATTAGGTACCCAGTCGAATTTTAACAACGACGAACAAAACAACTGGGTATCCTCACTGTTTGACAACACTCCCTCTGCTAATATGATTCTTGCAATGTACTCAGACCGATCGAGGCTCTTTCAGAATTACGATTATACTGATTTTAGTGTACAACAGCCACAGTACCAACATTTAAGTCTGGTTCAAATGAGCTTGGACCTACAGCTTAGTCAACATGAAGGCTTCAGTCCACCCAATGATAATGACCCCGAAGATCCAGCAACAAGACGCATACAACCACCGAGACATCCAAAACCAATTGGTTGTGGCACGGTGGCTATCTTATCCGATATCCGCATAGGCATTAAAACAATATATTTAAATATATTGTTTTATTAAATATATTACCTTATGTAATCTGAGTTTCCCAATGGCGGAGTATAGTTTGTTGTAATTCCAATGTATTATTAATTTATAATGTCAATCACGTGTTTCTCTATTTGAGGAGACTTAGTGGTATTTACATATTAATTATTGTTTTAAATTTTAATAAGTAACATAAATATATACTAAATAATTACTAAGTTAATATTAAAAAAATAAACATTAAAGTGAGGGTTAAATTTAGTTTTAAAAAGTAATATATTAAAAATAATTACTAAGTTTAACCCTCACTTTAATGTTTACTTTATTAGGACAAAATTTAGTTTTAAAAAATATATACTAAATAATTACTGAATTTTAGTTTTATTACTTTTAAATTTTACTAAGTAACATAAATATATACTAAATAATTACTAAGTTAATATTAAAAAAATAAACATTAAAGTGAGGGTTAAATTTAGTTTTAAAATTTTTATATTAAAAATAATTACTAAGTTTTAAAAATTTTTATATTAAAAATTTTTAAAAATTTAGTTTTACTTTATTAGGAAAAAATTTAGTTTTAAAAAATATATACTAAATAATTACTTATTAAATAATTACTAAACATGTTTAATTATTTAACCTAATCCGCTATAGGCAATAGCGGATTAGGACAAATTATATTATAAATTACACCCGCAATATAATCGGGTTAGACACTCAGCTCACTTGGCTGGGTGCACGCATGAATACAAAGGGGACGCGGGTTCGAGACCTGGCACACCGGGTCACCAAATTTTTTTTACCTAATCCGCTTTTAGAAATAGCGGATTAGGACAAACTTTTTTTTTATTTTTATGCTTAATCCGTTTTTCCTAATAGCGGATTAGGACAAAATTTAATTTTAAACCACTGGAATCGTCTCTTCTTCTTCTTACACATAAACCCATGCCGCAAAAGTTCAAAACCATGTGATATTTCAGTCGGTATCACTGCCAAAACTTCAAAACCCATGTGATATTGCAGGTATCACTGCCAAAAAGTTTGTTTGATTTGCATGGAAATGAGAATCCAAAGTTAACGGAGAAGTTAACGGAGAGTTAGGAGAGGTTTGTTAAAAGTTGACGGGAGTTAACCTGCTTTAACCGTGGTTAACAATTTTGGCATAATCCGCTATTGAGAATAGCGGATTATACATGCATGGGACTGTTGTCAGATCGAGTGTCAGCACATGCACACAAATACTCCTAATCCGCTATTGCTAAACGCGGATACCCCATTTTCCTTTTTTTTTTGACTTTCCCTAAAACCTAATTGATTTCGTAATATATACCATTTTTAAAAAAAGTTCAGCATTTATGCCCATTCAATACTTGATTTCAAATTTTTTGTTAAATATTCTAGGCGACAATATATACATCTAGAAAGGATCAATATTCTTCTTGCTGAACATAAAGTGGAAGAAGCAATGGATGCAATAGAAGCAACAGAAAGAAAACATCCTTTATCAAATGAATCCATATCATTTGAATCCACTTTTCAGAGACAAATATCATTGCTAGAGAATCAACTCATTGCAATGACGGAACAAGCCTTGTTTAATGCTGCTGATTTAAAAACTGCTGTTAATGGTTTGTTAAAGCTTGGAAAAGGTCCTCTTGCACATCAACTTTTTCTGAAAGCAAAAGGAGCACATCTTCAACGTAATATCGATGTGTTTCTTCCATCATCTTCTTCTTACCCTGATACATTTTCCCCTACATTATCTAACCTCATATTTTCTGCAATTTCATCAACAACAAAGGAGATGTGTTTACTGTTTGGAGATGATCTGGTTAATAGTAACGTAATTGTTGAGTGGGCCGAATCACAGATTGAATTGTTTGTGCGGGTGGTTAAGGAGAATGCACCTTCTTCTGAGACTGTTTCAGCCTTACATGCTGCATGCATATGTTTTCAGGTTAGTCTCCATGAGTGCTTTGCGTTGGAATCACACGGACCAAAGCTTTCAAAGGTGCTTTTGGTGCTTTTGCAGCCTTACATTGAAGAAGTTCTAGAATTAAATTTCAAAAGGGCAAGAAAAATTGTTCTTGATTTTTCTGAAAATGATATTGAAAGCATGCTGTTGTCACCCCGCCTTGCGATCCCGTTATCTACTTTTGCTATATGTTCTGGTGGCCTGCTTGTTGATAGAGGCACCAGGTTCATTTTCATGGCCAAAGTAAGTAAACTTGTTATCTATTTAGACTCCAAGGCCCATTGGACTGCATACTGAACCATACAATCTAGCATATAGAACCAAATGATGTGTTATTTATTTTTCTAAAATTGATTATTTTGTAATATGCTATTATAGTCATTACTCATTATCTTAATGGAAGTCATAATGTAAAATAATTTGGACAGGATATAGTGGATCAGCTAACTCGCCCGGTGATTTTTCATTTTGGAGGGAATATTTTAAAAAGAATTTTGCAACTTTTTAATCAATACAAGGATGAACTGATAAAAGCTTTACCAGAGCCATCAGAAGATGATAGTTTGGTGGAGTTAAAAGAAGCTGTACCTTTTAGAGCCGAAACAGATTCCCAACAACTCGCCCTTTTGGGGACTGCATTTACTATTGCGGACGAGCTATTACCAATGATTATGTCGAAAATTTGGAGTGTTCACAATGAAATCAAGGAAACAGCAACAAAAGGAGTTAATCCTAAGATTACCCCTCTAATGAACAATATGATAGAGTATAAGGACTAGAGAAAGCTGCTTCAGCATTCATTAGATGAGCTTAGAGATCATTTCTGTAAACAATATGTAATGAATTTCATTTTTTCAAGAGATGGTAAAATACTACTTCATGCTCACATGTATTTAAGTGGTGAAACTGATGATCTTAACCGTAGATCTAAACCTTTGCCTTCATTGCCCTTCCAGGTTAAGACTAAGATTTGTTTTACGGTTCATAGTTCTGGGAGATTATGATTACGCCCTTTTGACCTTCTGTATGCGATTTTACAGGCGCTTTTTGCGAAGCTGCAGCAGTTAGCAACAGTTGCTGGAGATGTGTTACATGGGAAAGAAAAGTTACAGAAGGTTTTATTTGCCAGGCTAACTGAGACAGTAGTCATGTGGTTAATGTCTAATGAAGAGGATTTCTGGGGTGTTTTAGAGAATCATGTGTCGAAACTTAAGCCACATGGGTTGCAACAGGTAAATTTATCCATGATGAATAACTTAATTTACTTACATAACTGTTTCTTTCTTTTTTTTTGCTTCTTTACATAAACTTATCTCTCAAACTTTGCTATCAAGTTGAGAAAATCAAGCGAAGTATATGGAAATAAACTATTATAAAAATCTCCAACAATACCTTCCATTAGTTAAATGGTCAAACCTTTGACTGTAAGGCTCCGTTCCCGGGACGTTTACAACTGGTCATTCATTGCACTTAAAACATTATAAAATGTACATTAATTTTGTAGCGAAATTTAAAACTTACATTTGTAATTAAAAACATGTCAATTACAACATCTGTTTTCATCTCAAAATACAAGACATGTCAAAATACGGATGCCAGCCTCAAAATGCTCCCAGTAGCTTATGCATCCATGCCTGCAACTCCTCAGCATCAACATATACCTTCCAACTATCATGCATACAAAAGTCAGCGACGCTGAGTGAGTCCTAGTTTTATAATAAAACATACTTTTCTCTGTTAAAACCGTTCTTTACTTTATTTCAAAACATACTATACTTTACAACCGTTCGTGACCATGCATCATACGTACATACAGATAATATCATTATTATCTTCGTCATTACGTCCATTAGCTTTGTTCATTCAACGTATTACATTATCGTTCACTTCTCTTCCTAGATCCGGTCAGACTTTACCCTCTTCGTGGCACTCAGCCACGATTACTGAGGTCGAATGACAAGGATCCTCTTCAGTACATTATTACGATTATTCATTTACGTTCATTCATATGTTCATTCTTTCATACATGATCTTTCGTTCATTACTCTTTATTACTCTAATCTTGTCTCTTGCAATATCTCATGTTCGAAGACTGATGCTGTGCCGGGGCCGGCTCACAAACCCTCGACTCATGTTCGAAGACTAACACAACACCATGATACGTGACAAAGATCCCATATGAGTCAATCATAGGGATTGAACTCCATCCGAGTCTGTTGCAACACAAAGTCACTCACCTCATTATCTCGTCTCATGCAATATCCCCGACTTATGTCCGAAGACCGATACTGTGTCGGGGCCTAATAAACAAACCCCCGACTCATGTCTGAAGACTGACACAATACCAGGATACGCGACAAGGACCTCTTTCGAGTCTGTTGCAACACAGAGTCGCTCACCTCTTATCTCGTCTCATGGTTAAAGACCTCTGTCGAGTCTGTTGCAACACAGAGTCGCTCACCTTATAACTATGCTTGGCTTTATGCCACAACCCTGAAGTTATACATAACTCAGGTAACAACACCCCCACCGAAGTGGGTAACAACACCCCCACCGAAGTGGGTAACAACACCCCCATCGAAGTGGGTAACAACAACCCCACCAAAGTGGGTAACACCCCCATAGAAATAGGTAACACCCCCATAGAAATGGGTAACACCTCTAAAGGTCAATCACAAAGACTGGAACCCTTGCGTGCACACTTTAGAATTTGTTGAACCTCACGCGGTAGAGCTTAAGGCATTTAGAGCCGTGCACCTCTGTACATATTGCTTTCAAGCCTTTCTATACTTCTCTCTTTATTCATTTATTCATGCATGCATTCATTCATTACGTTTCTATTTTCCTTATTTTCCACTTTTACGTTACATAATACTTTCATTACATTCATTAACGTTCAACGCAAAGCCAAGGGAAGACATACATACATAATAAGGAACATATACATAATCATAAACATACACCATCACCATATAGGCAACATTATACATACATAACACACATCAAACATAAGCCATCACATCATAACCAGGCCTATCTCCCCATTATACCCCTTAAAATCCACTTACAAAACCACAAGTCCAAAGTGGGCGCATGGGTCCTTCCAGGCGCATGAGCATAAAAAATTCTAAGTGTAAAACAGTCTGGGCGCATAGGCACTGTTTGGGCGTTTCTGCCCTGTTCAGGCGCATCACTAACACTTAGCCGTTTCAAGCACTTGGGCGCATGGGCACTGTTTAGGCGCATGGCCAATACTTAGCCGTTTCATTCACTGGGACGCATGGGCACTATTTAGGCACATGGTCCACACTTAGCCTTTTCATCACTTGGGCGCATGGGCACTATTTAGGCGCATGGCCAACACTTGGGCGCATGGCCAATACTTAGACGCATGGGCCACTGTTTAGGTTCATGGCCAGCACTTGGGCGCATGGACAACACTTAGGCGTCTCGTCTCTCATGCTGGACGCATAGACAATTGTTTGGGCGCATGAACCACTGTTCATGTTCATCAGACATTCTGAAATATTTTCTATGCTACTAATTTCACCCGATTATCATTCTAAGCATACCCAAACACAGATCTAACATACTAAGGCCATCTAAGCATGCTAAACATCATCTCTAACCCATAATCAACACTATAACATGCATACATACATACAACATTCGAACATAAGGATGTAAACCCATGGTTTCTCTTTCAAAATGTTTACTTAGTATGCATAATAGCCCCAAATCAGTTGAAAACTAGTAAAAGAGGGGTTCTAGAAACTCACCTTGAATAGCTTTTGAGCAACACTCTTCCAGTTCAAGACCCACTTCGATTCAGCTCTTTGAATCCCGAAAACAAACTCTAAACAACCAGAACTTCGGTCAAGAACTCAATACTCAGTTGAAACTGAGCTCAAACAAGAGAAGACTTACCTTTTTCAGCTTCTTCTTTCTCTTTCTAGAACCGGGCTCTTTCTCTCTCTTCTTCTTCCTCCGAGAGCAAAGCAGCTTTCTACTTTGATATGGACGACCATGCCCTTTAAAATCTTAAAATAATAAGATTTGTACTTTTCTTTTGTTCCACTTACTTTTCTTTTCCTTCCGTTTAAATAGAAATTTCAGGGTGTTACAAGTCTACCCCCCTTAAAGAGGTTTCGTCCCCGAAACCTATCGCTTCTCGAACAGTTACGGGTAACACTGTCTCACCTCTTCTTTGATCTTGCATTTAACTCAGATCCCTTTACGCTTCACTGCACCCGCACAAGTAAAACCATCATCCTCCTTAGTCTATTCTCTCCTTCTTATTAGTAGTGGTCACCGGTTGCTCCTCGTGGTTGGATACTCTGTCCATCTCAGTATTCTCTAGTAGTATGATCATATCCTCATCGGTTGAGCTCTTTCTTAGGCGAGATGCATGGAATGCGAATGAATTCCACTTTACTCATCAGGTAGCTCCAGTCGATGTGCCACTTCTCCTACCTGAGCAACAACTGAGAATGACCCTCTACACTTTAATATTAGCTTTACTTGATTTCAAATCAAGAAATCCGATCTCCTGGTCAAAGCCTTCCTCATAATTCATTGTCGTAGGTCGTCACCGAACTCTAGTTGTGCATGGTTGAGCAGTCCATCTTCTTGCAACACTTGGGGTTTAAGTCGTAGATTACTGATCAACTTACCCGGAGATGCATGTCTACCTACCTATGTCTATCTTGAACAGCCTAGCAGGAACAAGCGCTCTCTCTTAATTCTGTCACGTAATCCTCTAGGGCATTAGGTAACCTGGTAGACTTACTAATAGCAATTCTTACATCGAAGGGCTCATCGATCTTCCTACCCCTAACGTGCAACATCACAGAAAATAGCGGCAACCAAACTACTACTAACGTCACAATTAAAGCATAGATGTAATAATCTAAACTTGCAAGAACGTACCTGACGTTACCTCGAAGTCTGACCTAGCCTCCTCCCGGTCATAGCGAAGGCTCTAGCCCTCACCCTCTGTTCTCCTTCCTCGTACCGGAGCTTCCTCCGATCTTCTTCGTTCCCGAACCTTCCGCTCTCGGCTTCTTGCAATCCCTGCTCATGTGACCTTCCTCACCACAGGAATAACACCTCCCCATACCAAAGTTCTTCGCCACATGTCCGGTCCTTCCACAACGGAAACAAACATTGCCCCCCAATCTGCATTCCCCGGGGTGCCTGTGTCCACACTTGTCACACCTTTTCGACCCCGCACCAGTTATGACCACACACTGATCATCCACTCGTGCACCTTTGCCACCTGGAGCGGCTCCGCCACGTTCCAATCACTCCTCGTTCCATTCTGGATCACCTTTTCCTTTCTTGCTACTTCCAGTCACCATCACAGATCTTTCATCATACAATCTCCCCACCAAATCAACCGCCGACCTAAACGTGCTCGGTCATGCAGTGATCATGTGCCTACGGATGTCCACCGACAAGCCCTGAATGTACCTCTTGATCTTTCGTGAAAGAGGTGTCACCTGATCCGGCACCAGACGTGCCATCTCGTTGAATTTAGCGGTATGTTGCTGATGTGTCATCGTTCCCGCCTCCAGCTGCAAGAACTCTCTTTCAACTTTGTCCATCTCACGGTGAGGACAGAATTCCTCAATCACCAGCCTTCAACTCTGGCCATTGCATCCTCCTGATAGCCCTGCTTCCCTCAACCTGGACGATATTGTCCCACCAACACAAGGCTGAGTCCATAAAAGAATGGGTAGCAAACTTCACCTTTTGATCCTCCCGACACTCGCTGATATTCAATACCGCTTCCATCTCTCTCACCCATCGGTGAGCAGTACCAGCAGTGCCGTTTCCATCAAAAGTTAGGGGCTTGCATCGTTGAAACGCCTCATAGTTACAGCCTCGTGCCGCCTCCGGCGTAGGCTCTTCCTCTTCGTCATCAAAGAAGACCATTTCAGTCTCGGGTCGTCTCCTTTCGCCCGAAGATCTACCCCTTTCCTGTCTCTCCCCATCTTTAACAACCTTCATAACTTCGGTCACCATAGACGGTAGGATCGTCTGCATAACCTGATGCACTTCCTCCCTGATTGCCTCTCTCATCGAGGCTCTCTGATTAGCATTCTCATCACCGACCTCCTGATGAGGAGTCTCGGGTTCCTCATGGGCTGCTCCTTCAGCCCTAGACCTTCCTCTTGTGACTCGTGGTTCAGCACCACGTCCACCACCACCTCCACCTCGTGAAGCTTTCAAAGATCTACCGCCAACCATCTTCTAAAACACTATAAGATTCAAATACTAACGCGGTCATTCAAGGTTATAACTCAGTTTATGTCAAGTATAGTAAGTCCCTAATTACAGTGGCCAGTTGTGATTAGCCACTTACTTTACTCTTCATACCCCAAGCATTTCCTATCCCGACTACATTAGTATCTAAATCTACACAATAGCACACAAGCCACATAACATGCGCACATAATGCCGGTTAACATTAACTTACATAAAACGTTTACATAAAACCTTTACCTGCAGGCACGTAGCTACTAGGACTGGCATCCCTTTTCCTTTTAGCCCCATTCTCAGTTTAAGATTAGGTTTTTTTTCAAAATATTTACCCAATTCACTTAAACTTTGGCTCTAATACCAACTTGTAAGGCCCCGTTCCCGGGACGCTTACAGCTGGTCATTCATTGCACTTAAAACATTATAAAATGTACATTATTTTTGCAGCGGAATTTAAAACTTTTATTTATAATTAAAAACATGTCAATTACAACATCTGTTTTCATCTCAAAATACAAGACATGTCAAAATACGGATGCCAGCCTCAAAACGCTCCCAGTAGCTTATGCATCCATGCCTGCAACTCCTCAACATCAACATATACCTGCCAACTATCATGCATACAAAATTTAGCGACGCTGAGTGAGTCCTAGTCTTATAATAAAACATACTTTTCTTTGTTAAAACCGTTCTTTACTTTATTTCAAAACATACTATACTTTACAACCGTTCGTGATCATGCATCATATGTACATACAGATAATATCATTATTATCTTCGTCATTACATCCATTAGCTTTGTTCATTCAACGTATTACATTATCGTTCACTTCTCTTCCTAGATCCGGTCAGTCTTTACCCTCTTCGTGGCACTCAGCCACGATTACTGAGGTCGAATGACAAGGATCCTGTTCAGTACATTATTACAATAATTCATTTACGTTCATTCATACGTTCATTCTTTCATACATGATCTTTCGTTCATTACTCTTTATTACTCAAATCTTGTCTCTTGCAATATCTCATGTTCGAAGGCTGATGCTGTGCTAGGGCCTGCTCACAAACCCCAACTCATGTTCGAAGACTGACACAGCACCATGATACGCGACAAAGATCCCATATGAGTCAATCATAGGGATTGAACTCCATCCGAGTCTGTTGCAACACAAAGTCACTCACCTCATTATCTCGTCTCATGCAATATCCCCAACTCATGTCCGAAGACTGATACTGTGCCGGGGCCTAATAAACAACCCCTGACTCATGTCCGAAGACTGACACAGTACCAGGATACGCGACAAGGACCTCTTTCGAGTCTGTTGCAACACAAAGTCGCTCACCTCTTTTCTCATCTCGTGGTCAAAGACCTCTGTCGAGTCTGTTGCAACACAGAGTCGCTCACCTCATAATTATGCTTGGCTTTATGCCACACCCCCGAAGTTATACATAACTCGGGTAACAACACCCCCACCGAAGTGGGTAACAACACCCCCACTGAAGTGGGTAACAACACCCCCACCAAAGTGGGTAACAACACCCCCACCAAAGTGGCTAACACCCCCATAGAAATGGGTAACACCTCTAAAGGTCAGTCACAAAGACTGGAACCCTTGCGTGCACACTTTAGAATTTGCTGAACCTCAAGCGGTAGAGCTTAAGGCATTTAGAGCCGTGCACCTCTGTACATATTGCTTTCAAGCCTTTCTATACTTCTCTCTTTATTCATTTATTCATGCATGCATTCATTCATTACGTTCCTCTTTTCCTTATTTTCCACTTTTACGTTACATAATACTTTCATTACATTCATTAACGTTAAACACAAATCCAAGGGAAGACATACATACATAATAAGGAACATATACATAATCATAAACATACACCATCACCATACAGGCAACATCATACATACATAACACACATCAAACATAAGCCATCACATCATAACCAGGCCTATCTCCCCATTATACCCCTTAAAATCCATTTAGAAAACCTCAAGTCCAAAGTGGGCGCATGGGTCCTTCCAGGCGCATGAGCATAAAAATTCTAAGTGTAAAACAGTTTGGTCGCATGGGCACTGTTTGGGCGTTTCTGCCCTGTTCAGGCGCATCACTAATTTCACCCGATTATCATTCTTAGGCGCATGGCCAATACTTAGACACTATTTTTCATCACTTAGGCGCATGGGCACTATTTAGGCGCATGGCCAACACTTGGGCGCATGGCCAATACTTAGACACATGGGCCACTGTTTAGGCGCATGGCCAGCACTTGGGCACATGGCCAACACTTAGGCGTCTCGTCTCTCTTGCTGGACGCATGGACAACTGTTTGGGCGGATGAACCACTGTTCATGTTCATCAGACATTCTGAAATATTTTCTATGCTACCAATTTCACCCGATTATCATTCTAAGCATACCCAAACACAGATCTAACATACTAAGGCCATCTAAGCATGCTAAACATCATCTCTAACCCATAATCAACACTATAACATGCATACATACATAAAACATTCGAACATAAGGCAGTAAACCCACGGTTTCTTTCAAAATGTTTACTTAGTATGCATAATAGCCCCAAATCAGTTGAAAACTAGTAAAAGAGGGGTTCTAAAAACTCACCTTGAACAGCTTTTGAGCAACACTCTTCCAGTTCAAGACCCACTTCGATTAAGCTCTTTGAATCCCGAAAACAAACTCTAAACAACCAATACTTCGGTCAAGAACTCAATACTCACTTGAAACCGAGCTCAAACAAGAGAAGACTTACCTTTTTAAGCTTCTTCTTCCTCTTTCTCTCTCTAGAACCAGGCTCTTTCTCTCTCTTCTTCTTCCTCCGAGAGCAAAGCAGCTTTCTGCTTTGATATGGGCGACCATGCCCTTTAAAATCTTAAAATAATAAGATTTGTACTTTGTACATTTTCCCCCCTCCATTTGTGCACAATTTCCATTTCTTCCACTTACTTTTCTTTTCCTTCCGTTTAAATAGAAATTTCGGGGTGTTACAATGACCAAACATCAAATTCTCATAACTAGAGACTTGTAGTTATGACCAAATGTTTGTTGCAGTTAGTTCTTGATATGCACTTCACTGTTGAAGTCACACGTTTTGCTGGTTACCCTTCGAGAAATGTGCACCTGATTGCATCATCCATAATTGATCGTGCTATCAGAACATTTTCACTTTCAGACCGCAGTCTAGACCAACGGAGGTAAAGTTGTCCCTTATTGTTTATTCCGCCCCTTTCACCTCTACAAATTCAGGGGTATAAGTACATATTCGTTAGCACAATAGAATTGACAAGCTATGTATCGGGTCAAATGGGTTTGATTAACCTACCAACACTATATTGCTAGTTTTTGAAATCTCACGGATCAATTAATATATTGATTCGAATTACAAAACTATTATTAAAATCATTGATCAACCCATATGAGAATTTCACTGCCTCCTACTCTATTAGGAAACTATCATATTCTCCAAGAGACTATCATATATTTTGGAATTCTATAATCAAACAAAGACTTACCAAAACAAACTAATCTTCTAAAATACCAAACCAACTCAAAAGAAAAATATAGACATATAAACTTTGACCCGGACTTTTTTCTCACGTGAACAAAACTTCAGGTTAGACCAACATTCTCACCCTAATCTTGAGTTGTGCTCTTCTTTCTTAATTACTTTGTTTCAACTACTTGAAGCATTCTTTCCTTCCACATCTGTCTTTGATGCAACTTTGTTCACTTTCTTGTCTTAAACTTTTCCATCACCAAATATCTGTTGCATCCCTTGTTCATTTGTTATTCTTTGCTAGCTATTCTTTTCTTTCTTCAACCGTCCACTAATCCTTAGCCGTCTACCTTTGACCTGTAACTCGCAACTGGGCCGGTCTTGCTTCTTTGGGCTATACTAATAATTTGATAGTTTTAATCATGTTTGTGGGTTAAATGTTCACGGCTCAAAAGTTGATCAAATGGGTCATGGGTCTCAAAACTAGAACTATCCAAAATCTATTTTTGGAATTAATAATTTAATAATCAGGCAATCAAATATAATAAAGTAGTTAAAGCATAAATCAAGCAATGCTTGATTTAAACTATGAGTTATGGTTTACTTTTATGATTATAAGTTATTTTCTTTCTTATAAATAGATGATAGGAATAAGATGCAAAGTGTATCAAAAAGTATTTCCTTTGTTTTACTTAATAAAATTATGTGAGTGTGTTTTTATCAATTGTTATTGTGCCAATTGTCTAACAATTGGTATCAAAGTGGTGTGAGATCAAAACCTATGACAGGGAAAGACAAGTCACTATACCAAAGGTTGAATAGTGGAACAATAGCTTGATTCAATTCTGATAAGCCCCTGATTAGAATCAAATCGCAGCCCTATCCCATCGATCAATAATTAGACACTGTTCTTCTTCTTTTCTAGGAAAAGAATGGAATAGCCAGGTTAGGCTTGTTCTTTTAGGTAGGAATTATGACCAGAAGTGCAGAAGAAATAGACGGGAAGAAGACTTTGGATCTAGTCTTGTTTGGCGGGTGAAAGAAAACAACAAAAGCACGTGGCTTTGTTTTCTTGGTTGGTGGAAGAAAGCTATTGGAATAGGGTTTGATCTACAATGGTTGGGGCTGTCCAAAACAAAAAAAATAGCAATGATACCAGCAAAGGAAGGAGGTTCGATGTCTATCAGTGTCCGATTTTGACATCCACAAACTATCTAGTGTGGCAGTAAAAGTGAAGGCCATTATGGATGCAAATGGAATATGGGAGGCCATAGAACCACCAAGAGGTACAAATGTTGATCCAAACAAGTCCAAGATGGCTCTTGCCTTCTTGTTTCAAGCCATCACGGAAGAGCTTATTTTACAAATGGCATCTCATACGGATGCAAAAAAAGTTTGGGAAGGGCTGAAAACAAGATTTTTGGGGTTGGATTGAGTAAGAACGGCTAGGCTTTCAATATGAGGAAGGAAATCGAATGTAAGGCCCCGTTCCCGGGACGCTTACAGCTGGTACATCATTGCACATAAAACACACATTTTCATTTATCTTACATAAATATTGCAGCGGAAACATTTAAAAATGACATCTCATTTCATTATAAATACTTTTGCAAAATAATACATCGTTAATCAGTTACAAATACATTGTTATATTACATCACAAAAGCATTATATAAATGGATGTCATCCCAAAAGAGCTGAGTAGCCACCTCGTGCCATCCTCAGCAATCATTACCTGCCAACTGGAAACACATCAAAGTCAACGTTGCTGAGTGAGTTCTAGTTTTATAATAAAACATACTTTTCTTTCATTAAAACCGTTTTTTACTTTCATGCGATCATACAACATACGTACACATAGATAATATCATTATTATCTTCGTTAATCACTCATACATTCATTCTTTCATTCGTACGTTCACTAATCTTCGCATTCTTTCATCTTTACATCTTTACATCTTTTCTTTCCTTCAACCATAAACTTTACCTAGCTATTCCTGGTACTGGACCTAGGCCTATCATAGACCAGCTATAACGGTGCTCCGCACCTCTGGTCACAACACCTAGGGTAGAGTTTAGGTGACTGCTATATGCAATACCCAGCTATTCATGGTACTGGACCTAGGCCTATCATAGACCAGCTATAACGGTGCATCGAACCTCTGGTCGCAGTACCTAGGGTATGCAGCAATGGGGCTATACAAATGGTCAATCACAAAGAAAGATCTCGATGTGCATCCTCCCGGGGTAGCGAACCCGCACACCGTTGGCCCAATACCTTTTAATGGCGTGTCCCGACATACAAGGCTTGCAAGAATTTCTTTACTTTCATCATTCATTAATGCATGCATTCTTACTTCATGTTCCTCTTTCATTATCTTTCACTTTACGTTACATACTACTTTCATTTCATTCATTAACATAACTCGTAAAGCCACAGGAAAGATAAACATACATCATAATAAGGAACATAACATACACAGTCATCTTCAACATATAGGGAAACATCAAACATACATCATGCATAATCATGCAACATCATCATCATCCTGCCCAACATACCCTCTAAGGCCTCACCAGTCATCTTACATGAACTTACGGGAACTTTCACGTCAAAACTTACATCTGCACATTCCCCCGAAAGTCAGTACATAAACTACACTTCCCTCGGGTACGCCAACCCTACTTGGGCGTATGGGCACCCTTCAGTCGCATGGCCTCCATTCGGTCGCATAGCCCTAGCTGGTGCAGAATGCAGTTCATCCCGAACGCAATTTACCATTTTCGACCTCCAAGCTCATCTAAACCCATTCTAAGCCCAAATCGACCATCCTAAACCTTGAGAATGCATACCACAACACCATTCAAGCACACACAAGCCCAAACACAAGATCCAAACGAATCATACACGCACATACACATACCCAAACGGGTCAAACATACACACTTCAAAAAACAATTTTAAGATGTGTTCCAGCCCTAAATCATTCAAAAACATGTAAAAGAGGGGTCTTAGAACTCACTCAAACGACCACACAAGAAGAGCTTCGATTGGACCCGCTACTCGACGATTTTGCTCTCTTGAACCAACCCGAACCAACTTTTCTCCCCTTTTCTCTCTTCTTTCTCTCTTCTTTGGCTGATTTGTGGGTGTGGGGAGAGGGTAAGGGCTTCCCTCTCCCTTAAATACTCCCACTCGCCTGACTTTCTCTCGTTGGCGAGTTTGGTCCCTCGACTTTGGACTTTATTTTTTTTCTTCCTTCGTCGGCTTCAAAATAAATAAATAATTGGGTGTTACAAGTCCACCCCCTTAAATAGGTTTCGTCCCCGAAACCTGTTATTTCTCGAACAAATATGGGTAATGCTGTCTCATTTCTTCCTCAGTCTCCCACGTTGACTCGGATCCCTTCCTGTGCTTCCACTATACACGCACAAGAGGAACCACTTTATTCCTCAGCCTCTTCTCTTTTCTATCGATGATTGTCACTGGTTGCTCCACATAATTGAGCCATTCGTCTACTTCAATATCCTCCAGTGGAACAATCATGTCTTCATCCGCCAAGCACTTCCTTAGATGAGATACATGGAATGTCGGGTGAATTCCACTTAACTCACCTGGTAACTCCAATCTATAGGCCATCTCTCCTACTCGAGCAATGATTCGGAAAGGGCCTATGTACCTTGGGCTCAACTTGCCCCGCTTCCTGAATCGGATGATACCCTTTCAAGTTGAGACCTTCTACAAAACCCAGTCACCCACCTGGAACTCGATCGGTCTGTGTCGTTTATCAGCATACGACTTTTGTCTATCTTTGGCTGCCTTCATGAAGGCCTTGATCTTTTCAAGCTTCTCGGTCGTAGCCTCGATTACCTCAATGCTCCTTAGTTCTTTTTGACCAATATCACCCCAATAGACAGGTGTTCTGCATCTCTTACCGTATAGCATCTCATAGGGTGGCATACCAATGCTGGCATGATAACTGTTGTTGTATGAGAATTCAGCTCACGGTAAGTGGTCATCCCAACTTCCCCCAAAATCAATCACACATGCCCGAAGCATGTCCTCCAATGTCTGAATGGTCCTTTCGGACTGACCATCAGTTTGGGGATGATAAGCCGTGATGATGTGTAACCTCATCCCCATAGCATCGTGGAATTTCTTCCAAAATTTGGATGTAAATTGGGTGTTGCAATCAGACACAATAGACACCGGCACCCCATGACGAGTTACAATTTTCTTGATAAACATATCAGCCAACCTCTCAGATGAATATGTCTCATGGATCAATAGGAAGGAAGCACTCTTCGTCAAGCGGTCAACAATCACCCATATAGCATCATGCCCTTCGGAGTACGCGGCAGCTTCGTAATGAAATCCATGGTGATGTGCTCCCACTTCCATTCCGGTATATCCAAAGGTTGGATCTTCCATACGGCTTCTGATGCTCGGCCTTCACCTGTAGACAAGTAACGCATTTACTCACATACTCCACTACGTCACATTTCATACCCGCCACCAATAATCCTTCTTCATGTCTTGATACATCTTTGTGGCACCTTGATGAATGGAGTATCGAGTCTTGTGAGCTTCATCCATGATCTTCACCCGTAGATCCCCAAAATGAGGAATCCACACCCGCTCAAATCGGGTTTTAACACCAAGTGTGTTTTCACCTAATTCCCCAACTTGACCTCTTATTCTTTCCGAGTTAAGATGATCTTCCTTCAATGCCTTATCTTGAAACTCCTTAACTTGCTTCATCACGTCAGAGGTCATGATTAGCTGATATGCCTTCACCCGAATCGGCTCGGGCCTCTCCTTTCGGCTAAGGGCATCAGCCACCATGTTGGCTTTGCCCGGATGGTAATGGATCTCGCAATCATAGTCCTTTATAAGCTCCAACCATCGTCTCTGCCTCATGTTCAGATCTTTCTGCTCAAAGAAGTACTTTAAGCTCTTATGGTCAGTGTAAATGGTGCACTTCATCCCGTAAAGATAGTGCCTCCAAATTTTTAGTGCAAAGACCACGACTGCTAGCTCCAAGTCATGAGTAGGATAGTTGACCTCATGAACCTTCAATTGTCGGGATGCATAAGCTATAACCTTCCCTCTTTGCATTAGCACACACTCCAACCCCGAGTAGGAAGCATTAGAATAAACCACTAGATCTTCACTTCCATCGGGTAATGACAGAACACAGCTTGAGTCAACTTCGCCTTTAATTCTTCAAACACCTTCTCTTGAGTTTGACCCCATACAAACTTCACATCCTTCCGGGTCAACTTAGTTAGTGGAGAAGCAATTTTAGAGAAATCTTGGATAAATCTTCTATAGTAGCCCGCCAAACCCAAGAAGCTATAATCTCGGATGGCGTCTTTGGAGACTTCCATTGCATCACCGCCTCCACCTTTGCAGGGTCCACCATAATCTCTTCAGGATTCATGACATGACCCAAGAACTAAACTTCACACAACCAAAATGCACACTTGAGAACTTGGCGTACAACTTCTCCTTTCTCAACGTCTCCAGAACCTCCCAAATATGACCGGCATGTTTCTCCTCATTCTTTGAATAAATCAGGATATCATCAATAAACACAATCACTGATTTATCCAACATCGGCTGACACACTCGATTCGTCAGATCCATAAAAGCAGATGGCGCATTGGTCAAACCAAAAGACGTGACAAGAAACTCGTAGTGACCATAACACGTGCGAAAAGCTGTTTTAGGGATGTCTTGCTCCTTCACCTTCAACTGATGGTAACCAGATCGAAGATCTATCCTTGAAAACCAACTGGCACCTTGAAGCTGATCGAACAAATCATCTATTCTCAGTAAGGGGTATCGGTTCTTCACTGTTAACTTGTTCAGCTCACGGTAACCAATACACATCCTCATACTACCGTCTTTCTTCTTCACAAACAGGACCGGAGCACCCCAAGGAGAGATACTCGGTCTAATAAACCCCTTATCGAGTAGCTCTTGCAACTGCTCCATCAAATCTTTCATCTCCGTCGGAGCCAACCGATACGGTGCCTTGGCAATAGGTTGGGCACCCGGCATCAGATCGATTTGGAACTCGATCTCTCTGTCAGGTGGCACTCCTGGTATGTCTTCTGGGAACACGTCTAGAAAGTCACACACAACCGGTACATCAGACAGTTGTGGGGCAGGCGTATCCACATCCTTTACATAAGCCAAGTAGGCGCTACATCCACGCCTCATACACTTTTACTGGCACCAGAATCAAATAACACAGAACTAAAGTTGGTTCACCGAAAACGTACCGGACACGACATTAGGGTCCATCCTAGCTTCCTCCTGTGTCATAGTGAATGCCCTGGCACTCGCCCTTAGTCTTTCACTTCTCGTCTTCTTTCCCCCGGAACCCTCAGCCCTTGGCTTCTTACAATCCCTACTCGTGTGGCCCTTCATGCCACAGTTAAAGCACCGGACCGTACGACAGTCCTTGGCTATATGCCCCGCCTTCCCACATTTGAAGCACCTGTTAAATCCCAACCTGCATTCTCCCGCATGCTCCCTTCCAAACTTGCCACACCTTTTTGACTCCGCACTCGATGTGGCCACCCGACGGTCATCCACCCGTGCCTTCTTGTTACCCGTCGAGGCATCACCCCGACCAAACCTCTTCCCCTGCCAGTTTCGATCACTTCCACCCTTCCTGCTACCTTCAGCCACAACCACTACAACCCTCTTATCATATAACCACCCTGCCAAATCCACCACCGACCTAAACGTGTTCGTTCGGGCAGCGATCATATGCCTGCGAATATCCCTGGCAAACCCTGAATATACCTCTTGATCTTTCGAGATAGAGGTGTCATCTAATCCGACACCAGACGTGCCATTTCGTTGAATTTTGTGGTGTACTGTTGGTGCGTCATCATTCCGCCTCCAGTTGCAGGATTTCTCTCTCAACTTTATTCATTTCTCTATGAGGATAGAACTCCTCAATCACCAGCTTCTTCAGCTTAGAACATCTCATCCTCCCGATTTCCCGACTACCCTCGCCTTGGACTATATTGTCCCACCAGCACAGAGCCGAGTCCACAAAATAATGGGCAGCAAACTTTACTTTTTGGTCCTCCCGACACTCGCTGATATTCAATACAGCTTCCATTTCTCTCACCCACCGGTGAGCAGCAGCAGCAGTGCCGTTTCCATCGAAAGTAGGGGGCTTGCATCGTTGAAACGCCCCATAGTTACAGCCTCGTGTCACCTCCTGCACAGGCTCTTCTTCTTCCTCTTCTTCATCATCAGAGAGAACCGTTTCTGGCTTCGGTTGCTCCCGTCCCCCCGAGGACCTGTTTCTCTCCTTTCTTTCCCCTTCTCGTACAACCTTGATAACTTCAGTCACTACATACGGTAAGATTGTCTGCATGACCTGATGAACTTCTTCTACAATAGCCTCCTTTACTAACGCTCTCAGATTGACGCTCTTGTCGCCACCCTCCGGATGAGGGGTCTCTGGTTCTTGAGGAACCACCTTTTCCATTCTGGGTCTTCCTCTCTTGGGTTGCGGCTCAGCACCAAGCCCATCACGACCACCTCCACGAGAGGCTTTCGAAGATCTAACACCGGCCATTCACACGCACGTTGAAAGATTCAAGCACCAACACGGTCATTCAAGGGAACAACTCAGTTTATGTCAAGTATAGTAAGTCCCTAATTACAGTGGCAAGTTGTGATTCGCCACTTACTTTACTCTTCACACCCCGAGCATTACCTATCCTGACTACATCAGTATTTAAATATACAAACAACACATAACCACATACCCTGCGCACATAATACCGGTTAACATTACGAAAATACCTGATGGCACGCAGCTACTTAGATTGGCATCCCTTCCCGTTCCGTCCCATTCTCAGTTTAAGTAAAGGTTTGTGTTGAAAATTTACCCATTTCACTTAAACTTTGGCTCTGATACCAACTTGTAAGGCCCTGTTCTCGGGACACTTACAGCTGGTAAATCATTGCACATAAAACACACATTTTCATTTATCTTACATAAATATTGCAGCGGAAACATTTAAAAATGGCATCTTATTTCATTATAAATACTTTTGAAAAATAATACAACGTTAATGAGTTACAAAATACATTGTTGCATTACATCACAAAAGCATTATATAAATGGATGTCATCCCAAAAGAGCTGAGTAGCCACCTCGTCCCATCCTCAGCAATCATTACCTGCCAACTGGAAACATATCAAAGTTAGCGTTGCTGAGTGAGTTCTAGTTTTATAATAAAACATACTTTCATGCGATCATACAACATACGTACACATATATAAATCATTATTATCTTCGTTAATCATTCATACATTCATTCTTTCATTCGTACATTCATTAATCTTCGCATTCTTTCATCTTTACATCTTTTCTTTCCTTCAACCATATATTTTACCCAGCTATTCCTGGTACTGGACCTAGGCCTATCATAGACCAGCTATAACGATGCTCCGCACCTCTGGTCACAGCACCTAGGTAGAGTTTAGGTGTACCACTGCCATATGCAATACCCAGCTATTCCTGGTACTGGACCTAGGCCTATCATAGACCAGCTATAATGGTGTATCGCACCTCTGGTCGCAGTACCTAGGGTATGCAGCAATGGGGCTATACAAATGGTCAATCACAAAGAAAGACCCCAATGTGCATCCTCCCGGGGTAGCGAACCCGCACACCATTGGGCTAACACCTTTTTATGGCGTGTCCCGACATACAAGGCTTGCAAGACTTTCTTTACTTTCATCATTCATTAAGGCATGCATTCGTACTTTATGTTCCTCATTCATTATCTTTCGCTTTACGTTACATACTACTTTCATTTCATTCATTAACATAACTCGTAAAGCCACAGGAAAGATAAACATACATCATAATAAGGAACATAATATGCACAGTCATCATCATCATACAGGGCAACATCAAACATACATCATGCATAATCATGCAACATCATCATCATCCTGCCCAACATACCCTCTATGGCCTTAACAGTTATCATACATAAACTTACGAGAACTTTCACGTCAAAACTTACATCTGCACATTCCCCCGAAAGTCAGTACATAAACTACACTTCCCTCGAGTACGCCAGCCCTACTTGGGCGTATGGGCACCCTTCAGTCGAATGGCCTCCAGGCGATTGAACATCATGCGATTGAACCAATGCGGATGAACACCTATGCGAATGAACATCCAATTGTGCGAATGAAACTATGCGAATGGACTCCATGCGGATGAGTCCCATGAGAATGGACCTAATGCGGATGAAACTAATACGAATGGGCATTTATGCGATTGCGCTCTCAGTTCTGCGAATGAACCCTCAGTCATGCGAATGAACCTCAATCGTGTGAATGAACCTCAATCGCACCTCAATCGGCCGTATGGCCTCCATTCGGTTGCATAGCCCTAGCTGGTGCAGAATGCAGTTCATCCCGAATCGAATCTGCCATTTTCGACCTCCAAGCTCATCTAAACCCATTCTAAGCCCAAATCGACCATCCTAAACTTAGGAATGCATACCACAACACCATTCAAGCACACACAAGCCCAAACACAAGACCCAAACGAATCATACACGCACATACACATACCAAAACGGGTCAAACATACATGCTTCAAAAATGATTTTCAGATGTGTTCCAGCCCCAAATCATTCAAAAACATATAAAAGAGGGGTCCTAGAACTCACACAAACGACCACAACGAGAAGAGCTTCGATTTGACCCGCTACTCGATGATTTTGTTCTCTTGAACCAACCCGAACCAACTTTTCTCCCTTTTCTCTCTTTTTTCTCTCTTCTTTGGCTGATTTGTGGGTGTGGGGAGAGGGTAAGGGATGCCCTCTCCCTTAAATACTGCCACTCGCCCAACTTTCTCTCGTTGGCGAGTTTGGTCGCTCGACTTTGGACTTTATTTCTTTTTCTTCCTTCGTCGGCTTTAAAATAAATAAATAACCGGGTGTTACATCAAAAGCTTGCACATGAAGGAGGATGATTTGGTAGATGCTTTTGCAAGCAAACTGAGTGGGCTGGCCTCAAAAGCAAGGAGTCTCGGGTCAGACATTAAAGAGAATGTTTTGGTGGGACGGTTGTTCGATGCAATGCCCATGTCAATCCTTCAAATCATAGCCTCAATAGAGCAATGCTTTCATCTTGACAAGATGTCGTTTGATGAAGTTGTTGGAAGGTTAAGGGCCTATGAAGAATGCATTAAAGGACTCAACAAAAAAGAAGAAACTCAAGGGAGGCTAATGTTTTCTAAAAGAGAGAAATACAAAAACCATAGATATGAGCAATGTGGTTATGTAAGTTCAAACCAGGATAACTTTAGGAGTGATCGAAGAAGAGGTCGGGGTCCCAGAAAAGGTCAAGGTGGTGAATGGTTCCAACGGAATAAAAGCCACGTTAGAAGCTACAAGTGTGGTGAGCTTGGAAATTTTCTAAGTGAACGTTTAAAGTGGGAGAAAAAGGAGGAGGCTAAGTTAGCATAATATATGGATGAAGAACCAATGTTGCTATGAACAATGAAGTGCACAAACCATGATTAGGGGGTGAGTGATGGTTCTAATCATGTTTGTGGGGTTAAATGTTCACGAGTCAAAAGTTGGTCAAATGGGTCATGGGTCAAAAAACTGGATCTATCCAAAAATCTATTTTTTGAATTAATAATTTAATAATTAGATAATCAAATATAATAAAATAGTTAAAGCATAAGTCAAGCAATGCTTGATTTAAGCTATCAGTTATGGTTTACTTTTATGATTAGAGTTATTTTCAATAAATGGGTGGAATAAGATACAAAGTGTACCAAGAAGTACCTTTGTTCTACTTAATAAGATTATGTGAATGTGTTTTTTACTGTGTCAATTGTCTAACACAGCTGAACTTAACAGGATCTTCTTACTAACATATAATCTTCTGAACTGGGTTCGTATCGATCCAAACTATATTAGATAAGCTTTTAATTTAGAGTTTTGTTTAACGGTTGTCAAGTTGTTGATCATAACAGTTGTAGGCTTAGCATTCATTACTCGACTTGCAGGCTTGACAGCTACACTCTTCTTTATATCTAGATAGTAGCAGGTCTTTTTCTTAGTTGCTACTCACTGATCTTAATAGTTTTTTTTCTTCTTCAAGGTTTTTTGGTTGTATCATAGTCACATGGATTGTGGTATGTTCTGGTATGCGATACGGAAACCCGAGTACACAGTTTGTCAATATATAAAATTCGGTACACTAGGGGTAGGTTCAATCTGAATGCCAATTCGATACGTGGTACGGTGTACCATATAGTGTGGTATGTTGTATCATATAAAAAAAATTTATAATATATTTTTATAGATATATAGTGGGTTATAAGGTGTCAATTTATAATAGATGGAATGAAATTGGCGCCATCATCAAATAGCGGGGAAAAATTATTAATGATAAGTAAGCAATCAACCATTAATTAATAAGGTTGAAAGTCTAAACATGCTTTTTTTATTACAATCACGTTTCTTTTGATTGGATTCACTAATCACTACGATCCGGTTCACGAATCAGAGTAGACTGGTTCAGTTACCATTGAAATTGAAATTCGCCTATTTTAGCGAATCGAATCGTGAATCGTAGGGTGATTGTTATGCAAATGAACCCGAATCTGGTACGAGTGATCTGGTTTGCGATTCGTGGGGTGGGGTAGCGAAACTTGTGACTATGGGATTTACGTAGTATTTTTAGTTTGGTTTATTAGTTTATGACCTACTGTCTTTGGGTTTTTCTTGCATATATTTAGGGGTCTCCCTTGTTATGTTCATTTAGATATTTTTTAATTACCATTCAAAGGGTATTAGAGCTAAGGCTTTTAGTACAAACCTTTGTCACCGCCTTCAAGTATTAAATCTAGCAGTTCATGTCCTATATATGTTAGGGATCTAGATGTAGATCAAAACACAAACACAATCTAACTATGAAAGAAAACCAAAGAACAAAGATGAACACATGAGATTTAACATGGTTTGATCAATGTCACCTATGTCCATGGGCTACAATCAGGATATTCCTTTGTTGTTTTCTACCTAACCCATGATTAACTACAAGTACAATACACGACATAAATAGGGAAAATTAAGGTTTATAATTATCTTGAGAAAACCACGATGGGCTCTAATTAAATAAAAATAGTCTAGGTATTTAATTTAATTAATCTGCCACCGAATTATCTTATAACCCAAGCCTAAATCAAGGCTCTACAAAACCCAACAATCTCCCACTTACAGGCTTGATAATATTCACACTACCTTCTGTTGTGAACTTGTACCTCTTGTAATCTTTCTCATCTTCTTGGTTGTAGTGCCCTTCTTATCATATAACATGAAGGCCCAATGAAGCTCCCCCAATCTTCAACATATCAGTTACGGTTGTAAATGAACTATGGGATCCTCAAACTCCTTGAGAACAAACACCCTCCATATTTAGCAAGTAGTCATTTGGAGGGATTTTATTAGAATGAATATTAGTTCTTTTAATCCATAGTCATCTAGGAACCGAACTAAAGCATGACATTTTCTTTTACTATCATGAAATCCTCTAATTGGTTTACATGAACTTTTCCATTCACATTCACTCTAAATCTTTTTTATGAATCTAGGTTTCTTACTTGATAAGCAAACCTTCTTCTACCTACAAGATTTTATGAAGTGAACTTTGATTATTTTCTAAACTAGGATGGTCTCTCTCTCCCAAAGACACTAAACTGAGCATATACAATGAACCCATTTTCTTTCCATGAGCAATGACAAGATTCCCTTTAACAACTTTCCACTACATGTTCTCGAAGTTAACCTCATGTCCCTTTGTTCATATAACCGACGAACAAAAATCAACTATTTATTCAAGCTAGGAGTCAACCTGACATCTTTCAAAGTCCATGAACCAACTAAAATAACTAAATCCATGTCACCCATGCCCGTAACATCAAGAACATCATTGTTTGCTAGTCTTACCTTAACAAAATCATATTCTTTTAGATTTTATAATGCTTTGTTGCTATGGCTAGCATGAAAATAAGCTCCAGTTTCCATGAACCAAGAGTCCACACTGCTTTCCATGCTCCAGATTAAAGCATAATCATCTGAGTATTCTTTTACAGTGTTAACTTATTTCTAAACATTTGAAAATTAATTCCCGAAGTGTGTCATCTATTTATAGCTCCAACCAGGTCACATCATTTCAAGTACTAGACCGACTCCTTTTCCTATTCTTTCTTCCACTAAATCTGTTGTAACATATACTAATTCACTTGATGAATCACATGAATTTCTTTGTATTATGTCTTCGCCTGGAATAATATCCTGAATCCCATTTATAGTGAATGCGCTAGTGGAACTAGTAATTGTTATAACAATCCTAGCCCAACTATCAAGCAATGTTGATAACAACAATTTAGCCTGAACCTCATCCTCAAATTTGATACCAATTGACCCAAGTCTTCACAAAATCAAGTTCAAGTTGGTAATATGCACTTTAGCTGAACGTCCCTCTTTCATGGCTCTAAAATTAAAAAAACTTTATTTGCTATTGAATGCTTCTTGCATATTAGATAATGCATCCATGATTCCTTTTCGTTGTAGTTTCATTAAGATTACTGAATGCAATATCCTTTGTCAAAGACAACCTAATAACCACCTTAGCCTTTTTATCCAAAGTCTCCCACTCAGTTGGTTCAATCTTTTTGGGTTTCTCACCTGAAATAATATCCAAGTCCTTCTAAACAAGAAAAACCTTCATTTGCATTTTTCACCAACCAAAGTATTTTACGTTAAACTTTTCAATATGAAGTTTTCTGCTCTCAGTTATCATCATAAACTACAATCCCTTTACTAATCGAGTCAACAATAAAAGTACTGCCAAATACAACTATGGCCGGTTGCCTGAACTTGAGTCTTGTTCTATTGAACACTAACTATTTTCCTTAGTCTCAAAAAACATTAAACCGATTAGTTCAATAATGTACCATAGAATTTCTTGACTTTGGATGTCGATAATTATATCATGATACCTGGATAAACAAAATTATTCTGATAATCATAACAATACTACTCGGCTAAAACTGTCCGATAAATTATACCGGTGGGATCACTAAAATAGTAGATTCTTTTTGTCTTAATGTAGGCAAGAACAAGCAGCCCAAGGAAGAAAAAGTTGCGATTTTGTTGACTTTTGATGGCCACACATAATTTTACAAATTAGTAATACCTACAAACAACCAATATGTAGTGGCTATCTTTAAAAAGGATAAGAAATTAAATATTTCTTTCTTTCTGCTTTGTTGGGAACCACTAGGGGTACAAACAAGCCGAGTTGAGCCCGAGCTCGTATGGGCTCGAGCTTGGATCGACAAATACTTTATCAAGCTCGAGCTCAGATCAGGCTCAGATCAGGCTCAGCTCCTTTATTTATTTAAATATTATTTTTAATATTTTTATATTTAAATTTGATATATATTTATTATTATATATTATATATTTATATATAACATTATTCATATTAATTATCGTTTTTTTATCATAACTTTATATGTAATAGATATTCTATATATAATATATTTAATAACTTAAATAAAAATATATAAATAAAAGCTTGTTTAGGCTCACGAGTTGGCTCGAGCTCGATACATGAAGCTCGGGCTCGGGCTCGGGCTCGATAACTAAATGAGCTTTTTTTCAAGCTCGAGCTCGGCTCATTTTGAGCTTTTTATCAATATGATCTCGAGTAGCTCGACTCGTTTGCACCCCTAGGAACCACCACCAAATATACCATTTTTTGTTATTGAACACCAACTCCAAAACAAAGAATAATATAGGTCACTAACCTTTTGGAACTTCCAGTCGATCGTTGGATAATGACGACTACCTGCCTACATCAAAACCCTAGATCGATAAGCTCTTTCTCTCGTTTTGTGTTCTCTCATATGTAACGAGATTAAGCTTTGATACCATTTGTTAGGGATCCAAGTGTAGATCAAAATACAAACACAATCAAATTGCGAGAGAATAATAATCAAGAACAAAGATATACTCAAGAAGAAAAAGATGGCAATTTTGTCTAATTTTTTACTTTACCCATGTGAGGTAAAAATCAAATAAACAAATTCATTAGCAATGGGTTCAAAATTACACATAAATGATCTATTTTATTATAAATTAGTTTTCACCTAACTTTTTAATCTCATCACGCAGCTTGCTTGCAAAGGACGAATGGTTTGTTGAAATAGCTAAGGCTGCAATAAACAAGTTGTTGATAGGAGTTGATGATGGGTCAGATACTTCTGAGATCGATCAAGGCCATATAATTTTGCACGATGATGACGATGAGTTACATGATGAAGTAATTTTAATTTCTAATCAATCACCATATTCTCTCTCAACAAGTTCCATATCTAAGTCGTTTGCTTCTACAAAATGTCAAATGTTCGATAGCCTCTCAAATTTTACAGACCCATGACATGTTAAATCGTAATCGTGTTACCTGATGTCAATGCTAACATGAAACCTGGACCGGTTATCATGTATTTATGTTTACTACAATAGAATCAGGTGAGCAATTATGACAAGATTTTTATAAGAACTTAACTGGATTTATTCTAGTTGGTCAAAATGTAACCATTAACCACACTTAGTATTCATAAGTCATCAAATATGTATCTTGTTATGAAACTAGCTTAAAAGCAAAGTATATGAGAAGAATTGTAGAGACAGATAGATCTATTATATATTTCAGTAATTAAGTGCGAAAGAAATGAGATATATTAAGGGATATATGAGTGGAGGAAGCAATCAATTTAGAACTTAAATAACCATTTGAAAAGTATAATAAGTATGTATAATATTATATAGATTTTCTATAAAATTTTTAGTACTATTCCATCTTGGTTATGAACTTAATGTAGAGGAATTGTAATGGAATGATCAGTAACTTGGAAAACTTGAGAGTCCTAAGTTTTCTTTCAGATTGAAACTATTTGAGTTCACATCAAATGTTCAATCGGATAAAACTCAAGTTCAAATTTGAAAGTATGAAATTCGTGTGTGTTTTAAGATTGTGAACCAGAAGAGAAGAAGAGATAGTGACCAATTTTGTACAAATTCGATATATTTCAACTTGACCCCAGCCACGAGCTCTGCCCCTTAGACCCCGCTACCAGGGGCGCTGCCCCCGAACCCCCGCCAAGGGGGCGTTGCCCCGTTGGAATCCCCATTGAAGGTTCTAAATATCGAAGATTATAATAAACTCAAACAAGCGTGCACTCCACACCTCCTAATTTGTTTGATGGAAATTATGATCACATTGGTCATTAATCCTTGATTAACTAAAGCAAATTCACACAAACTACAAACTTATGCATAAATGAAAATATCATGATGATTGAATTTCATCTTAGGATATTACACTTTCCAATTATTTGAATATTAGGGTGTCACTTAGGGTTGAACATTGCTATTCATATTGAATACATGAAGATAATATACACAAAAGTTTACATACTTATATATTCTTACTTGACACTATATTTTACTAGCCTTGTATCCTTATCCTTTATAAGCATATCAAAGCCACGTCCAAGCTTCTTGAAGTAGCTAAACTTTATGCTCATATAGGTATCTCTTTTCCTCTTGCACTTGCATATACAATTTTTCAAAAGAACTATTAGAAAGTTAGACTTCAACATCCTTAACTTACAGATCTGAACACATACCTTGTGATGTTGCTACTAATGCGTTCCAATCTCTAGATGTTAAGCTTTCCACACTGAATTTAACATCTAGTGTTATTCTAGACGGAAATTAGGTACCTTAACATGAGAGATTTAAGTCGACTTCAATCTCATCCCTAAAGCCGACTTGTCCACAAGATCTTTATTTAACCTTTTAGTTAGATGATCGACTAAATTATGTTGAGTTCTCACAAACTCCACAGATATCACACCATGCATGATGAGCTCACGAATCATGCTATGTCTAACACCTAAGTGTTTAGACTTGCTATTATATGCTGGACTATAAGTTTTAGCCAAAGTGGCTTCACTATCACATCTAATAGATATAGTGATATCAGTTTAGGCCATAATAAAATTTAATAAATCAAGTTTCTTAGCCATTCAGCTTCTCAACCAGCTACTGCTAATGCCACAAACTTAGATTCCATTATTGAGTTAGTAATGCAACTTTGTTTCTTCGATGTCCAAGAGAAGGCACTCATCCAAGTAGGAATGTCCATCCACTTGTGGAAGAGTGATATTCCATATTTTTTATCCAACCTGCATCTGAATAACCTTCAATAATATAAGGAAATCTAGAATATGTTAAAAAATAATTCATTAGTCCTTTCAAGTACTTAAATACTCGATTAATAGCTTGCTAGTGATGTGAACTACGGTTACTAGTAAATTTACTAAGTTTTCCAACAGCATAGACTATATCAGGCCTAGTGCTAATCATAGCATATATGAGACTTCCAATGGCTTTTGAGTATTCAACTTCAGATATTGTAATACTTTTATTAGGTAGAAGCTTGAGATTAGGATCTATAGGAGTGCTTACAGGAGAACAATCTTGAAGTTAAATTTCTTCAAAATCTTTTCAATATAAAGAGATTAAGAAATTAAAATATAATTATTCTCACGCTTGATCTTTATACCAAGGATCACTTCAGCCTCCCTATGTCTTTCATAGCAAACTTAGATGATAAGAATTCCTTAGTTTTATCAACTTGACTTTGCTCAGTACCAAAGCTTAACATGTTATCTATATATAAGAAAAATATAACTCCTTTACCAAAAGTGTCAAACTTTCTATATACATACTTGTCTACTTGGTTTGACACAAAACCATTAGACAACATAACATAATCAAACTTTTGATGCCATTATATTGGTGCTTGCTTCCGACCGTATAAAGATTTTATCAACTTATAAAGTTTATTCTCATTATCAGGCATAACAAAGCCTTCAGATTGTTTCATGTAAATTTCCTCAACCAATTCACCATTTAATAATGCAGTTATCACATCCATTTGGTGATTCACAAGATTGTGTATAGCTAAAATTGGTAATAATAATCTAGTAGTAGAAATCCTAGCAATAGAATCATAAGTATCAAAGAAATTAATACCTTCTTTCTGTCTAAAACCTTAGATAACCAATCTAACTTTAATCTAATCTATGCTACCATCCACCTTTATTTTCTTTTTAAAGATCCATTTACGTCCTAATGGTTTACATCCAGGAGGTAAATCAGCCAATTTCCAAGTATTATTTTTCATAATAGAATTCATCTCATCTCATCTTGGATTGCTTCTTTCCAAAATGAAACATCTCTAGAAGCCATAGCTTTACTATAAGTCTTTAAATCCTCAATATTAATACAATATTGATATTGATATCTAATCTAATTCCTTGATCTTTCTACTAAATAAAGTTGAAAATCATCACCAAAAGACTTGACTTTTCTTGTTCATGTATTTTTCTTTGGTTCAGTTCTAGTAGAAGGTCCGTCTTTACTATTAACCAATTTACTACCAAATGTATTTATTAGTTTGAGAAACATTAGAAATCACATCCTTTGGTTTAGGTATAGAAGTAAATATTTCTTCATCAAGTATTGAATCTCTTGACTCTATAAATGAGTTCGCATATACATAATCATTAGGATTTAAGACATTGAACCTATAAGCCTTAGAATGTTGAGCTATCTGATAAAGATGCAGTCTATACCACTTTCACCTAAAGTTTTTTTTTTGGGTTCGGTATGCCTCACATCAACTCTACATCCCCAAACTTTAAGATAACTTAAGTTTGGGGGCTTTTTGTACCAAAGTTCATATAGGGTAGTCTTATTCCTTTTATTAGGAACTTTATTCAATAGATAACAGGTTGTTAACATTGCCTCACCCTAAAAATTCTACACTCAAAACTGAATAGGACAATACAGAATTAACCATTTCTTTTAATGTTTTATTCTTTCTATCTACTGCACCATTTTGTTTTGGTTTATAGGAAGCTGTAGTTTGATGTATTATACCAGTAGATTGGAAATACACCGGATCATAATACTCACCGCCTATATCAGTACGAAGAGTTTTAATCAACCAATTTTGATGAAACTCTACCTCTTGTTTATAAATTTTTAAAATTATCAAGAGCTTCATCCTTAGCATGCAATAAATAAATATAAAAATATCTAGAGGCATCAACCATAAACATAATAACATACTTCTTATTATCTAACGACGTTGTAGCATGCAAATCACATAAATCGCTTCGTATGAGATCTAAAACTTTACTTTTCCTATTAACATCTTTAAAAGGTTATCTAGTTATCTTAGTCAACATATATGTCTTGCATTTTTCACTGCTCATATCAAAAGTAGGAATAAAACTCATTTTAGACATATCTTTTAGCCTTTTATAATGAACATGTCCTAGTCTAGCATGCCACAATTCCAATTTGTTTATACTATTAATAGAACTAGTTGAAGCCATACAAGCACAGTCATTACCAAAAGAAATATTCAAATTCAAAAAAACATACCATTACATAGATAACCAAATCCAACAAAAGTATCATGTCTTGACAAGATATACTTGTCACTTTCTAACACTTGTTTGTAACCACAATTATTTATTATAATACAAGACAACAGATTCTTTCAAATTCTAGATACATGCAACACTTTATTTAATACTAAACATTTTCCAAAAGTAAACGCAAGTTTCATATTCCTTAGTCCCTTGATTGGTTTGGTTGTAACATTACCCATTTTTAATAATGATCCATCTTCAATTGGTTGAAAGTCCTTGTACCAATGAAGATCTTTACACACATGACTAGTAGCTCCCGAATCAACCTACAGTGCAACATTATCATCCTTCACATATGATAATTCAGAAATTAATAATACACAATTCTCACCCAAATTATAATTTGGAACTAAAATCTGACCTTGTTTCTTTCCCAAATCCTTAGATCTAGTTGAACCAGCATTATTCTTGCCTTTACCAACTTGACAATCCTTCTTGAAATGACCACGTTTGCCACATTTCCAACATGCTAACTTTGACTTCTTGTTGGACCTTTGTTGTTGTTACCTTTAAACTTTCAATTGCCTTTAAACTTGTTGGCATTCTTGGATGATTCACATTTTCCACCATGTTCACTTGTGAAATTCCAACCATGATTTTGTCCTTAACTTTGTCACCCTCTTGAGTCCTTAAAGACTCTTCAATTCTGAAGTGACTACCAAGTTGGACCAGACTCAATTCCCCATTCTTATGTTTTAAAGTATGTTGGAAATGATTTCAAGAAGGAGACAGTTTGTCAATTATACTAGAAACTAAGATGCATTCATCCATCTTCAAATCATGTTGAACAAACTGTCCAAAAATCCGTAATAGTTCATTATAGTGTTCCATGAAAGGCCTTGAATCCACCATCTTGTAATTTATAGAATTACTAACCAGAAATTTCTTACTTGAAGAATCTTCTGCCATATATTTGGATTCAAGGGTTTGGAATCAAGGGAATTCCATAGTTCTTTTGCAGATTCAACATTTTGATAGATATCAAACAAGGAATCAAACATACCGTTTGAGATGTGACCATGACAGATGTAGTCATTGTTCTTCAACTTGCATCGCCTCCTAGTCTGATCCAGAGTCTCGTTTTCCATCGATTTTGGCATGGGAGTACTTAGAAAAGACACAACCTTCAGAGTGTCCAATAGAATATGCATCTTCTTCTCGCACCTTCAAAAGTCTTGTCCTTCAAACTTGTCTAGTTTTACGAGTTTTCTTGTCATGTCTTTCATAGATTCACCGTCCGTCATCATCAACAACAAGTAGTTTCAATATTTTTAGAGGAACTATTATAAAATAATCAATAACTCAACTTGAGAGACACAAGTTTGCTTTCTGATTGAAACTATTTGGGTTTACACCAAATATTCAATCAGATAAAACTCAAGTTCAGAAATGAAATTATGAAATTCATGTGTGTTTCAAGATCGCGACCCAGAAGAGAAGAAGAAGAGTGACCAATCTTGTACAAATTCAAAATATTTCAGTTCGACCCCAACTGTAAGGCCCCGTTCCCGGGCACCTCACAGTTGGTCAATCACAGCAGTTAAAAGACTACACATTATAATTATACAAACTTAAGCAGCGGAAATGATTTATTGAAAACCATTCATTTCATTTAAATCACTGTTGTTAAGCAATACATCATCATAAACTGTTTACAAAAAAATTGTTTTACTGCATTACAAAACAACAACAACACAGAATACGAATGGATATCAGTCTTTCCCTGCCGAGTAGCTTCATCCTCGTGCCATCCTCAGCAATAATTACCTGTCAACTGAAAATGTATAAAAGTCAGCGTTGCTGAGTGAGTTCTAGTTTTCAAAGTAATAAAATACTTCTGTATGTTGTATATGAAAATACTCTTTTCTGTAAAATACAACTCTGTACTGCATATGCGAGCACGCATTAACTATATGAATAGATATGGTTTGTTCTTTTTACTGCATGCCTTGTATGTTCTGTAAACTTTTATCTTTGTCTTTCACTTTCTGTATGGACCAATGAGCAATACCCTGACTGTATGCGCGATGGAAAACGGGTGATGGGCCATCTATATCCCTCGAAAGGGTCAACTATATCCCTCGAAAGGGTCAACTGTATCCCTCGAAACGGTCAACTGTATCCCTCGAAACGGTCAAATGTATCCCTCGAAAGGGTTCTGTGTACAGTATACAAGGCCAACCCAATCACCCAGGGCACGCTGCAAAGGTCCTTCCAATCTCAATTGATTGGCTCTATGTGCATAATAGGGTAGCTAACCCGCAGCACAGTTGAGCTAGCGACAACACGGTCGTGTACCTCCTGTAAGCTTGCAAGACTTGTTAACATTTTTATTAATGTTCCTCTTCTTTTCTTTATTGCTCTTTCTCTTTATTATTACGGTATACTTTACGTTATGATAATAAACATACCACGTAAAGTCACGTACTATAAGTAATAATAATATTAGCAATAACAATATTAAGGAACAATCATAACCATGCATGAAACATCATCATAAATAAGTCCCAGTCAACCCTTGGTCAAACCCTAAAAGCACAAACTCCCAAAAATTCTGTAAAAATTTCTAAGTGCTTAGGCGCTTTGACACTATTTTGGCGCATGAACCCTGTTTGGGCGTTTCATCACTATGTAGGCGCATCAGCCAACACTTGATCATTTTATCACTTAGGCGCATAAACTATTCAGGCGCATGGGCACTATTGGGGCATATGAACACTTAGGCGTATGAGCCACTTGGGCGCATGGGCACTATTGGGGCGCATGGCCCTACACTTAGTCATCCGACTAATATTTCTAGGCGCATGGACCACTGTTCAGGCGCATGGGCTATACTTAAACATTTCTAAGGCAATCTTAGGCGCATGGGCTACTGTTCAGGCGCATGGGCTACTGTTCAGGCGCATGGAAACACTTAAATCTTCCTAAGACATTTTCAGGTGCATGAGCCTTATCTAGGCGCATGAACCTTCTATGTGACATGTTTCTAGTATGTTTTCAAACCCATCTGTTCTAAGTTTAACATGGCTATTCTAAAAATGAATAACCTATAAGCATTCAGGAATTAACATCCAACATGCACAATACATACAGGTAAACATACATAAGCTTTGAAAATCGTTTGAATACATTTTCAGCCCCAAAGATAGTTTAAAACAAGTAAAAATCAGGGTCTAGAACTCACCTTATGCAACTTGGGTGTTTCTTTCTTTCTAACCCGTTTGCAATTGAGTTCAAACGCCTAAAAACAAACATCACCAACACACACACCCGAGCACATACACAAACACATAAGCACATAAGCATATAACCGGGATAAAACCCGTCATAAACACTTAGAAACCACGAATTCTTACCTTGAATTCGATTTCTTCTTCTCTTCTTCTTCAAAACCCAAAGTTCTGCTTTCTTCCCTTTCTCTCTCTCTAAAACCGAAATGAAAAAGTGATGTGAAGGGAGGGTGGGCGGCCATGCCCACCTTTACACCAACTTTTCAAAGATTTGTCCTTTTGGACACTTTTAGTCCCTCCACTTGGACTTTATTGCTTTTTTTCTTTTATTCTTCATGTCTTGTCTTTTTAAAATAACCGGGTGTTACAAGTCCACCCCCCTTATATAGGTTTCATCCTCGAACCTGTTATTCCTTGAACAGATGAGGATAATGCTGCCTCATCTCCTCCTCAATCTCCCATGTAGACTCGGATCCCTTCCTGTGCTTCCACTGTACACGCACAAGAGGAACCACTTTATTTCTCAGCCTCTTCTCTTTATGGTCGATGATTGCCACTGGTTGCTCCACATAATTGAGCCTTTCATCTACTTTGATATCCTCCAGTGGAACAATCATGTCTTCATCAGCTAAACACTTTCTCAAATGAGATGCATGGAATGTCGGTTGGATTCCACTTAAATCATCTGGCAACTCCAATCTATAAGCCACCTCTCCTACTCGAGCAATTATTCGGAAAGGGCCTATATATCTTGGGCTCAACTTGCCCCGCTTCCTGAATCGGATAATACCCTTCCAAGGTGAGACCTTCAACATAACCCAGTCACCCACCTGAAACTCGATCGGTTTGCGTCGTCTATCGGCATACGACTTCTGCCTATCTTTAGCCGCCTTCATGAAGGCTTTAATCTTCTCAAGCTTCTCAGTAGTAGCCTCAATGACCTTGACACTCCCCAATTCCTTCTGACCAATATCACCCCAACAAACGGGTGTTCTGCATCTCCTACCGTATAGCATCTCGTATGGTGGCATGCCATGCTGGCATGATAGCTATTATTGTACGAGAATTCAGCTAACGGTAAGTGGTCATCCCAACTTCCCCCAAAATCAATCACACATGCCCGAAGCATGTCTTCCAATATCTGAATGGTCCTTTCTGACTGACCATCAGTTTGGGGATGATAAGCCATGCTAATATGTAACCTCGTCCCCATGGCATGGTGGAATTTCTTCCAGAATTTAGATTTAAACCGGGTGTCACAATCAGACACAATGGACACCGGCACACCATGACGAGTTACAATCTCCTTGATGAATAGGTCAGTCACCCTCTTGGATGAATATGTCTCGCGGATCGGTAGGAAGTGGGCACTCTTCGTCAAACGGTCAACAATCACCCATATGGCATCGTACCCCTTGGATTGTCACGTGGTAGCTTCGTAATGAAATCCATGGTGATGTGCTCCTACTTCCATTCCGATATATCCAAAGGTTGGATCTTCCCATACGGCTTCTGATGTCCGGCCTTCACTTGCAAACAAGTAAGGCACTTACCCACATACTCCACCACGTCACGCTTCATACCCAGCCACCAATAATCTTTCTTCATATCTTGATACATCTTTGTGGCACCAGGATGAATGGAATATCGAGTCTTGTGAGATTCATCCAAAATCCTCACACGTAGATCCCCGAAAAGAGGAATCCACACCCGTCCAAATAGAGTTTTAACACTAAGTGTGTTTTCACCCAATTCCCCAACCAGACCTCTCATTCTTTCAGAGTTTTGATGATCTTCTTTTAATGCCTCATCTTGAAACTCCTTGACTTGCTTCATTACATCAGAGGGCATGATCAGTTGATATGCTTTCACCCGAATCGGCTCGAGCCTCTCCTTTCGGCTAAGAGCATCAGCCACCACGTTGGCCTTGCCCGGATGGTAATGGATCTCACAATCATAATCCTTTATAAGCTCCAACCATCGTCTCTACCTCATGTTCAGATCCTTCTGCTCGAAGAAGTACTTCAAGCTCTTGTGGTCAGTGAAAATGGTACGCTTCATCCTGTACAGATAGTGCCTCCAAATCTTTAATGCAAAGACCACCGCTGCTAGCTCCAAGTCGTGAGTGGGATAATTGACCTCATGAACTTTCAACTATCGGGATGCATAGGCTATAACCTTCCTCTCTGCATTAACACACATCCCAACCCAGAGTAAGAAGCGTCTGAATATACCACCAAATCCTCGCTTCCTTCGGGTAGTGACAAGACAGGAGCTTGAGTCAACATCACCTTTAACTCCTCGAACACCTGTTCTTAAGCTTGACCCCATATAAACTTTACATCCTTTCGGGTCAACTTGGTCAGTGGAGAAGTGATCTTGGAAAAGTCCTGAATGAACCTTCGATAATACCCCGCCAACCCCAAGAAACTACGAATCTCGAATGGCGTCTTTGGATACTTCCATTGCATCACCGCCTCCACCTTTGCTGGATTTACCACGTGACCTAAGAATTGAACTTCACGCTACCAGAATGCGCACTTGGAGAATTTTGCATACAATTTCTCCCTTCTCAACGTCCCCAACACCTCTCGAATGTGATCGGCATGCTCCTCCTAGCTCTTCGAATAAATTAGGATATCATCAATAAATATAATCACTGATTTATCTAACATTGGCCAACATACTCGATTCATCAAGTCCATAAAAGCAGCTAGCGCATTGGTCAGACCAAATGACATAACAAGGAATTCATAGTGACCGTAGCGCGTGCGAAAAGCTATTTTAGGGATATCCTGCTCCTTCACTTTCAGCTGATGGTAACCAAATCGAAGATCTATCCTTGAAAACCAACTGGCACCTTGGAGCTGATCAAACAGGTCATCAATCCTTGGTAAGGGGTATCGGTTCTTCACTGTCAGCTTGTTCAGCTCACGGTAGTCGATGCACATCCTCATGGTACCATCTTTCTTCTTCACAAGTAGGATCGAAGCACCCCAGGGAGAGATACTCGGTCTAATGAACCCCTTATCGAGCAGCTCTTGCAACTGCTCCATCAGTTCTTTCATTTATGTCGGAGCTAACCAATACAGTGCTTTGGCAATGGGTTGAGCACCGGGTATCAAATCAATTTGGAACTCAATCTCACGGTCCGGTGGCACACCTGGTAAATCTTCTTGAAACACATCCGGAAAGTCACACACAACTGGTACATCAGATAGTTGTGGTGTTGGCGCGTCCACATCCTTTACGTAGGCCAAGTAGGCACTACATCCACGCCTCATGCACTTTCCCGCCACCGCCATCGAAATCACTTTTGGGATCGTCGTGACGCGATCACCATAAACCGTCACCTTATTCCCGTCAGGCGCTGTCAATCGGATCATCTTCTTGAGACACACGATGTTTGCTTCATAGGTTGCTAACCAGTCCATCCCTAGAACTACATCAAATCCACCTAGGGGTATCACGTGTAACCTAGCAGCAAACGTATGACTTTCTAGTTCTACGGTACAGTCCTCTATCACATCAGTAATTCTAGTGGACTTACCAATAGCGGTTTCTACATCGAATGGTTCATTAACATTTCTACTACTAACAGGCAGCTTAGCACAGAAAGTAGTGGAAATAAAACTCCTGGTAGCATCGGAATCAAACAATACAGAGGCACAAGTTTGATTTACTAGAAACATACCTCACACAATGTCGGGATCCGCTATGGCTTCCTCCCGGGTCATAGTGTAAGCTCTAGCACTTGCCCTCTGCCCTCCTTCCTCTGGCTTCTTCTTCTCTACTCCAGAGCTCTCCGCCCTCGGCTTCTTACAGTCTTTAGCGATATGGCCAAGCTTCCAAATCTCTTCCCATTCTTGTTCCTTCCATCCCCACTCGTCCTCTTCACCTCAGCCACCCCCACCTCCCGCTCATCATATAATCTACCAGCCAAATTAACTGCCAACTTGAAAGGGCTCGGCCGGGCGGCGATCAAATGCCTATGAATATCCGCCGGCAGCCCCTGGATGTATCTTTTAATCTTTCATGATGGTGGTGTCACTTGATCTGGTATCAGCCGCGCCATTTCATTAAATTTAGTGGTGTACTGCTGGTGTGTCATTATTCCCGCCTCCAGCTACAGGAAATCTCTTTCTACCTTGTCCATCTCTCTGTGAGGACAGAATTCCTCAATCACTAACTTCTTCAGCTCAGGCCATCTCATTCTCCCAATGGCCCTACTACCCTCGGCTTGGACAATGTTGTCCTAGCAGCACAAATCCGAGTCCACAAAAGAGTGGGTAGCGAATTTCACCTTCTGGTCTTCATGACACTCACTGATATCGAGGACAACCTCCAATTCCCTCACCCACCAGTGAGCAGCTGCAGCAGTGCCATTTCCATCGAAAGTAGGGGCTTGCATCTCATAAACGCCCTATAGTTACAGCCTTAGGTTGCCTCTGGCGTAGGCTCTTCTTCTTCCTCCTCCTCATCATCAGAGAGAACCGTTTCCGGCTCTGGTTGTTCCCGTCCTCCCGAGGACCTGTTTCTTTCCTTTCTTTCCCCTTCCCTTACTGCCTTGATCACTTCGGTCACCACAAACGGTAGAATCGTCTACATGACCTGATGAACCTCTTCTACCACAGCCTCCTTTACAGAGGCTCTTAGATTGGTGCTCTCGTCACCACCCTCCGGATGAGGGGTCTCTGGTTCTTCATGAACCACCTTCTCGACTCTGGGTCTCCCTCTCTTGGGTCGCGGAGCAGCACCGTGACCTCCACCACGAGAGGCTTTGGAAGATCTACCGCCAGCCATCCTCTAAAAGCACACTATAAGATTCAAACACTAACGCGGTCATTGAAGGAAACACTTAGTTTATGTCAAGTATAGTAAGTCCCTAATTATAGTGTCCAGTTGTGATTAGCCACTTACTTTAGTCTTCATACCCCAAGCATTTCCTATCCTGACTTAATCAATATCTAAATCTACTAAGAGCACATAATCAA
The DNA here is from genome assembly GCA_025506515.1 of Flaveria trinervia. Lineage (NCBI taxonomy): Eukaryota > Viridiplantae > Streptophyta > Magnoliopsida > Asterales > Asteraceae > Flaveria > Flaveria trinervia. The sequence continues at coordinate 16,449,847 of CM046456.1, read as the reverse complement.
GTAGCATGCGCACATAATACCGGTTAACATTAAGAAAAGACATACCTGATGGCATGTAGCTACTCGGGCTGACACCCCTCCATTTGTCCAATTTCAGTTTAAGTTTAGGTTTTAAAAGTTAATTTAACCCAATTTTCTTAAACTTTGGCTCTGATACCAACTTGTAAGTCCCCGTTCCCGGGCATCTCACAGTTGGTCAATCACAGCAGTTAAAACACTATACATTATAATTATACAAACTTAAGCAGCGGAAATGATTAATCAAAAACTATTCAATTCATTTAAATCACTGTTGCTAAGCAATACATCATCATAAACTGTTTACAAAAGAATTGTTTTACTGCATTACAAAACAACAGCAACATAGAATACGAATGGATGTCAGTCTTTCCCTGCCGAGTAGCTTCACCCTCGTGCCATCCTTAGCAATAATTACCTGCCAACTGAAAATGTATAAAAGTCAGTGTTGCTGAGTGAGTTCTAGTTTTCAAAGTAATAAAAATGTTGTATATGAAAATACTCTTTTCTGTAAAATACAACTCTGTACTGTATATGCGAGCACGCATTAACTATATGAACATATACGGTTCGTTCTTTTTACTGTATGCCTTGTATGTTCTGTAAACTTTTATCTTTATCTTTCACTTTCTGTATGGACCAATGAGCAATACCCTAACTATATGCGCGATGGAAAACGGGTGATGGGCCATCTATATCCCTCGAAAGGGTCAACTATATCCCTCGAAAGGGTCAACTGTATCCCTCGAAACGGTCAATTGTATCCCTCGAAAGGGTTCTGTGTACAGTATACAAGGCCAACCCAATCACCCAGGACACGCTGCAAAGGTCCTGTCAATCTCAATTAATTGGCCCTGTGTGCATAATAGGGTAGCTAACTCGGAGCACAGTTGAGCTAACGACGACATGGTCGTGTACCTCCTATAAGCTTGCAAGACTTGTTAACATTTTTATTAATGTTCCTCTTCTTTTCTTTATTACTCTTTCCCTTTATTATTACGGTATACTTTACGTTACGATAATAAACATACCACGTAAAGTCACATACTATAAGTAATAAGAATATTAGCAATAACAATATTAAGGAACAATCATAACCATGCATGAAACATCATCATAAATAAGCCCCATTCAACCCTTGGTCAAACCCTAAGAGCACAACTCCCAAAAATTCTATAAAAATTTCTAAGTGCTTAGGCGCTTTGACACTATTTGGGCGCATGAGCCCTGTTTGGGCGTTTCATCACTATGTAGGTGCATCAGCCAACACTTGATCATTTTATCACTTAAGCTCATGAACGATTCAGGTGCATGGGCACTATTGGGGCGTATGAACACTTAGGCGCATGAGCCACTTGGGCGCATGGGCACTATTGGGGCGCATGGCCTTACACTTAGTTGTCCGACTAATATTTCTAGGCGCATGGACCACTGTTCAGGCGTATGGGCTATACTTAAACATTTCTAAGGCAATCTTAGGCGCATGGGCTACTGTACAGGCGCATGGATTACACTTAAATCTTCCTAAGATATTTTCAGGCGCATGAGCCTTATCTAGGCGCATGAACTTTCTGTGTCACATGTTTCTAGTATGTTTTCAAACCCAATCATCAAACCCATCTGTTCTAAGCTTAACATGGCTATTCTAAACATGAATAACCTATAGGCGTTCAAGAATTAACATCCAACATGCACAATACATACGGGTAAACATACATAAGCTTTGAAAATCGTTTGAATACATTTTCAGCCCCAAAGATAGTTTAAAACAAGTAAAAATCAGGGTCTAGAACTCACCTGATGCAACTTGGGTGTTTCTTCCTTTCTAACCCGCTTGCAATTGAGTTCAAACGCCTACAAACAAACATCACCAACACACACACCCGAGCACATACACAAACACATAAGCACATAAGCATATAACCGGGATAAAACCCATCATAAACACTTAAAAACCACGAATTCTTACCTTGAATTCGATTTCTTCTTCTCTTCTTCAAAACCCGAAGTTCTGCTCTCTTCCCTTTCTCTCTCTCTAAAACCGAAGTGAAAGAGTGATGTGAAGGGAGGGTGGGCGGCCATGCCCACCTTTACACCAACTTTTCAAAGATTTATCCTTTTGGACACTTTTAGTCCCTCCACTTGGACTTTATTGCTTTTCTTTCTTTTATTCTTCATGTCTTGTCTTTTTAAAATAACCAGGTGTTACACCAGCCAGGGGCTCTGCCCCTTGGACCCTGCTCCTAGGGGCGCTACCCCCGACCCCCGCTGAAGGGGCGTTGCCCCCCTTGAAACCCCCATTTATGGTTTTTAATATCGAATATCATAATAATTTCAACAAGCATGCACTCTGCACCTCCTAACTTGTTTAATGGATATTATGATCATATTGATCATTAGTCACTCCAATTACACTAAAATATCTAACACATAATAAGCTTAAAGATGTTATAATCAAATCTTGCAAGAAATATCAAGTAGGAAAAAACCATAGATTAGGTAAAAAGAGTATGTCAAGTCTAATCATGGATGCACATGGAGTAGATTTAGAGGTGTGTGACACTGTTGTTCATAAAAAAGAAAAAAAATGCAGCGCATATTTTCTATTGCCAATCGATTAATTCTTGTGGGTGAGTTTTATTGTTTAAAGAGTATCACTATTATAATATTTCCCACTATTTTTAATGGGTAACCTATAAGTGAGAAGTTAAATCTTCAATTAAAGTTGTTTAAAACTTTTGTAGTTAATGATTTGCCACTTGATTCTTTGATGTGTAATTTTAATGAGACCAATACATTATGATCCCTACATAAAACTTTTGTTGCCTCCACTTATAAACACATGCTACAACATTCCCGTTATGTTGTGTTACATTTGTACGGGTTACAAAAATATAAACTCAAATATTTCATATATTATAGGTATTGAAATACTTGTTTTTTCATGTTTCTTTGTCTCCTTTTTGGGCTTAGTGCTATAGTAGCATTCCTAAATTTTTCAAAGAATAAAGATTATGAAAATTCTGAAATCTAGACCTTATGCGGATCGCATTGGCTAAATGATTAGGGGTGCTGAAGATCAAGATTAGGTTGGACTCACTTTAGATTAGTTTTTGTTTATGTTTAATTGTAATAGTTTAAATGTTAGATTATTTTTGTAAGTATTTTAGTTATTTGAGTTTTGTTGCCCAGCGAAACTATGAGCGAAACTATAGTTTCGCTCATAGTTTAGTTTTGCTCATAGTCAGCTGTTTGTTTCACCTAGCAAAATTGTGTTTCTCAGCCGGGCGAAACTAGGCTTGGGCATGATAGTTTTGCTAACAGTGAAACGGTCAGTGAAACTATCATCTTTATATATAGAATTTGTTTCTTTCATTGTAGCAACTCTTGTAAAACCTAATTCGTGTTATCATTGTTGCAAGACTACTTAGTAAGCTGGAATTTCACTGCAATATTATTGAGCTTTTATTCTATTGTTTGTATTCGATTTGATTGTGTTATTTTGAATACTTTTGGTCTATTCTTCATCATCAATTGCTTCTATTGTGTGTTTAGTATTGATATTGAATGATTCTCTTAATCATTTATACTATGATTCGATTAGTTTGGACCAACAAAATGGTATCAGAGCCTTTGTTTTCTTGATTTTTTGGGGTTTTTGGTTGGTTGAGTTCAATATCAGAAGTTCATCAATTCCGGATCAATTTTGAGTGTATTTGATATGGAATTTGATTGAAATTGGTTAGTTCTTGGTTAGGAAAGCCTTGGTAATCATCAGATCTCAAGTTCATTAAGATTTGAGTGATTTTGGATTGATTTCGTGTTCAAAAAGTTTTTTAGGATCATCCAGGGAAATTATTACTCTGTCAGCAAACTATGAGCTTCAGCCAGTGAAACTACGAGTGTTTTGTTTACTGTGATCGTTTTTGCAAACTCAGCGAAATTACCATCATTGAACGAAAGTTCAACAATGCTTGTGATCCATTATCAAGTGAAATTGCTGTTGAATTTACATTTGAACAAAAGTTCAAGCTAGTTTTGAGCGAAACTATCTGCGAAACTAGCATAATCAAACTGTTGGCTAGTGAACTGCTGCCGAAATTATCGGTGAAAGTAGCAACGAAGCAAAACTACCAATTCTTCTGTGAAACAACCATGTTAATGATGATTTCTGTCACCCTTGCTGCTTTGGAGAGTGTGGCACCAAATAGACCCCAAGGCTGATCAATGGAGACAATTTTGAGGATTGGAAGAGACGTCTGAAAGAATTCTTTTACTACACGAATCATAATCAGTGGGAATCAATTATCTCTGGTCCACACATTCTGATTGCTACTATTAGGGATGTAGTCTCTCAAAACTAGGAGCCAACCATGTTTAATGAAAAGGATCTAAAGTTTATTGGTAGGGATCAAAAATCATTTGGAGCACTAACTTTGTGCCTCACACCAGATATTTACAACCGTTTTACTGAACACAAGAATGCCAAGTCTCTTTATGATGCTCTGTGTGAATTTTACAACGGAAATGATGAGTTAGTGAAAGACAAAGGTATACAAGCTGAGAAGGTGTTCAACTCATTTGTAGGATACAAGAATAAGAGTCTTACTGGTTTGACAAATCATTTTCTAACTGTCTCAAAGCGTTAAAGAAGTATGATGAAAAACTCTCAAATAGTGAACAGGTTGTTGGATTCACTTCCACCGCAATAGAGACTACTGGTGAGAATGCTGAAACAAGATAGAGGGTTTACTCATTACAAGCTTATGGACATTATCAACAACCTTAAATCATTTGAATTAGACATGAAGAGAAGGGAGTTTAATCAGTCCATGATGCCATCATCCAGTTTTCCATAGAATGTTGCATTGCTTACTTCTATTCCAGACTCATCAATGCAAGCATCTAGACAAGGAGGAGTGAACACAAATGTCTCATATGATCAACTTGGTGGTGGTATTAACTCTATTAGAGATCAAGCTAACTCAAAAGCTACTTCTTGAATGTCACCCATCTGAAACAATAGCACTGTTTGGCATGTTTTTGCATAATTATGAGGCATTGGTGGCCGGAGAACTAAAAGGGAAAGGGATGAATATGGAAGGCATGTATCAGGTGGATCCAGATGATTTGGAAGAAACCGACATACAGTGGCAAATAGCTATGTTGACTCTCAGAGCAAGAATGTTTATGGAAAGAATAGGAAGGAAGAACGTTAGAGGTCAAAACTCTAACTCTAAGTTAGGTTTTGATAAATCCAAATTGAGATGTTTCAACTGCAAGCAGTTTGGACATTTCAAAAGAGAATGTTCATTGCTAATGGTCACAATCCAAGTAAATCTACAGTTCCAAGACTAGCTTCAAGTGGAGAAAAGGATGAAAGTAAACAGAAGAAATAGATAACTTTGATTTCAAGCTTTGACCGGAGTGCAGAAGCTGAGGAAATTAAAGAAGAAATCAATCAAGCCCTTGTTGCTAAGGTTATAGAAGAAGAGGAAATTATGGAAGAGTTTGATCCGTTCAAGGAATTCAAAAGTGAAGTAGAAGTATCTCAGGGTGTAAAGAATAAGAGGAAGGAGTGCGTTGAGAAGAATGAGACTGGAAATTTAATGGGTGATGATTTGAAAGAAGATGAAGGTGAGAGGGTAAAGACAACACGGAACTAGACAAAAGAGAAGAGCAAAGAGAAGAATGATGTTGCATCCACTGTTGAGGAAAACTTGAAGAGTACTCCAGTGTGTCAATGTGAAAAGGCTCTGGCAACTGAGAAAGTGGTGATGGGCCTCCCTTATGAGGTAATACAAGACATGTGTTCCTCTGTTTGCAAGATAAGGTTATTTGGTGTGCAAAAAGCAAATCATTTGTCGCTTGATAATGAAAAGGACTTAAAAGGAATTAATGAAGAGCTTAAACTAAACGAGTCAAAATATTTTGTTAAATTAAATAAGGCTTTAAAAGAAAAGGAACATTTAAAAAGAATTATTTTAGAAAGAAATGTTAAAAATAAATACTTTGACTGAAAGAGTTGCACTTGTTGAGTTTGAAACTAGTAAACTTCAATCAAAGCTTGATAAATGGACAATTTTTGGAATGAAACATGACGATTTGTGTAAATCACAACGGGGGGATAGGATCAAAACGGGTTGGGTTATGAAAATGCTTCGGTTATCCTCCTCCTAGTACTTATTGTTATTCACCTATGCATGTTCCACACCCTTCAAATGATTTTATTCAAAAAGCTACTAGCAGTATGTCTCTAGGTTTAAAAGGTGTGAGTCCTAAGGAAGTGCATGAGGAGTATGGTTATGGACCGACGAGTGGGTTTGGATACAATAGTTTTAATACACCTACACCTCAACATTCTATTTTAGATCATAGTTTTAGTTTAAGTTCTATTTTTGTTTTCCAAAAATTTGTCTCTGATATTAATTCTGTGTGTTCTAGTGATATTTCAACGTCTTTATTAAATTATTTTAAATGTAATATTGATGATTCTAATGCTTGTATGAATGATGCTGTGAATGATTTTGTTCTCGAGAGTAAAGATTAAATTACAAATAATTGTTTTGAAAAAAAAAATCTCATCCCATTCCATCATATACCCCAATTAATATTTTACAATATAATGAAAAGGTAATGTCATCTTCTTGTGCATGCACAAGTGGTACAAGTACGACATGTACTTCAGATGATAATGCATCAACATCTGTAACTAATCATTCTATAAAAGACAAAACCAGAACTAGAGATATGTACGAGACTTACAGTGATGTTGATTCTAGATGTCTAAATGCGATGAGGAAATATACATAGATAAAATTCTTGACTTGAGGCATAACTGACCTAGATTTAAATCTCGTTGCTTTAGGTGTGGTAAAGATGATCATGTAATTAAAAACTGTCTTGAGCTTCATCACAAACATGTTCATAAGAATTCTTTTGGTAGTAGATTAAGTCATCTTGTTAATAATTTTTTTAACAAAAGATCATCTACACCAAAGCCCAAAATTGTTCAAATATGGGTTCTTGTTTTAGTCGGTTAATTTATTCATTCTATTCTTGTAGGAGTCATCCACTAAAGATGTAAATAGTGTTTGGTAAGTTGATAGTGGATGCTCCAGACATATGACATGACTGAAGCACTTGCTAACAAATTATCGCATCATCAATAGAGGATATGTAGCATTTGCTGGCGATAAGAAAGGTGGTAGAATGATTGGTTAATAGGAGGTCTCTAATGGATTCCTTACACTGGAAAAAGTCAATATTGTGCTAGAGCTTGCCTTCAATCTTTTGAGCGTCTCTCAGATTTATGATAAAGACATCCCGTTCTTTTTCTCTCCAATGAATGTCTTTTTCTGGAACCTGAGTTTGTTGCTCCTGAGGAGATGGTGCTCATGCGAGCTTCGAGAAAGAATGATACATATCTTCTTGACATGGGATCTAAAGAACCCACATCCACTGTCACTTGCCTTCTAGCTAAAGCTTCCATATCTAAATCTTTCTTATGGCATCGTAGATTGGGCCATGTTAATTTCAAAAATATTAACAAATTAGTTAAAAACAATCTTGTTAGGGGATTACCATTAAAAGACTTTTCTGTTGATGAGAAATGCATGGCATGCACCAAAGGAAAACAACATAAGAAATCTCATAAACTAAAACTTGAAAATAGCATTTCTAATCCCCTCGAGTTGTTACACATTGATTTGCTTCACCCAATCAGCGTTAAGTCCATTGCTAAGAAATCTTTTTGCCTTGTTGTTACAAATGACTTTTCAAGGTATTCATGGGTGAGATTTCTAGCCCATAAAGAAGAAGCTACTGAAGAGATGTAGAAGTTAATTCTTTCAATTGAAGTGATAAGCAAGAGGAAGGTAACGACTATTCGAAGTGACAACGGTACTGAGTTTAGAAATCACATCTTTGATTCCTTCTGTGCAAGTAAAGGAATTTTGAGATAGTTCAGTGCCACCAGAACACCTCAGCAAAACGGTGTCGCGAAAATTATTGAAGTCGCTCGTACTATGTTGATTGAGTCAGCTTTACCAATTATTTTCAGGGCTGAGGCGGTGAATTATGCTTCCTATGTTCTTAACCAGGTGTCGATTGAAAAGGACAAAATGAAGACCCCTTATGAACTGTTTCATAAAAGGAAGCCATTGATTGATTTCTTTCGTCCATTCGGATGCTCGTGTACCTTACTCAACACCTAGGCACAAAAGACAAAATTTGGTGTTGTATTAAACGAGTGTTACTTTGTTGGTTTTTCATCATCTTAGAAAGCTTATCGAGTGTATAACAAGAGAAAACGTATTGTGCAAGAGTCATTCTATGTTGATTGGCAGGAATCTAATTCCTTAGATTGAATCAAACACTGTTTTCAACTCCTTTAATCTTAATGTCCAAACAAATATTATTCCTTCAGATCCATTACCTCAAGTTCCTCTCGTTCCTCACTCTTCTACCAATTCTTCAGTTGAGCATGCTACATTTGTTGATCTTCCATCTTCATCATTAGTTGACATACCACCTCCACATGTCTCAACATCTTTTCCTTCAACACCAACCTCTACCTCATCTCAGCCTTTTCCCTCATCCTTACGAGTTGAACCTGCTCAATAATCATCTTCTCCATCATCTATACAACAATAATCTATCAGCCCACCTCCATCCAATCCGCTACCCATAACCACTGATTTTAAAACCTTAAAAGACCACCCTCGTGATAACATAGTTAGATCAATCACTAAATGTGTTAGGACGTGGAGTCAATCTAGTTTGATAAACTTGTGATTATTTTCTTGTTTTGTATCCCAAATTGTTCGAAAGATGTTCATGCAGTTCATTAGGATCCATGTTGGGTCGAGTCGATGCAATTGGAGCTACAACAATTTAGGAAACTCAAGGTGTGGATGCTGGTTGATCTTCCACCAAACAAATGCCCAATAGCCACAAAATGGGTATTCAAGAACAACTCCGATGATCTTGGTATTGTGGTAAGGAACAAGTCAAGGTTGGTGGTTCAAGGATTTTCCAGAAAGAATGGATTGACTACATGGAAGTCTTTGCTCCCGTAGCCTGTCTTGAAGCAATTAGGATCTTTTTAGATAATGCTGCAAACAAGCAATTCAAATTCTATCAGATGGATGTCAAATGTGCCTTTCTTTACGGAGACATTGATGAAGAGATGTGTGTGTGTCAACCACTGGGGTTTGAGGATCTAGATTTCCCTGACAAGGTATACAAGCTTGATAAATCTCTCTATGGTCTACATCAAGCTCCTTGCATATGGTATGAGACTCTAACATAGTATCTTCTGAGAATAGTTTTTCTCGTGGCTCCATTGATATGACTTTATTCAAGAAAGAGGTGGATGGTGAAATGCTAATCGTACATGTAACATCATGTAATTTTGGTTAATAAAAAATTAGCTTTGTTATAACCTTGTAAGGCTATTGTTGTCATTAGTATAACTATGAGTGCTATTCATATTTGTTTTTTTAAATCTTTAGTTTCAAAGTTAATATTTTAACTATTTAATTGATCATCATAATAATAACTAATTATAAAGTAATAATAATTATATTATCAATAACACTAATAATAATAATAATAATAGGAATAATAACTAATAAAAGTTAGATAAGTAATAAGTTGTAAGTGAATTAAAACTTAATCAAGGAAGTTAAGGGGGAGGTTTTGTCAATCTAATAAACTTTAAATATTGTTTTGAGCATAAATTAATAAAAACAAAATTGAAAGGACTAAATGTGTAAATTGTTAAATCCCAAACCCCCCCCCCCCCCCGCCTTTTTCCTTTCGCGTTTTTCCAGCCGGCCCTCCGGCCACCGCCGGCTGTGGCTCCGGCAAACTTTAAAACGCCAAAATTACACGATTTCGAAGCCCAAAACCGTTTCAAATTGTTTCGTGTGCGTGATTTGAACCTTAATGCAGCTAATAATTAAGGATTAAACGTCGGCTACCACCCAATTGAATGAGTAACCGAAAGCTTTTAATCTCGAACCATTGAGCCATAATAACTCAATTAATCAATCATAGTGAACTGTTTAACAATCCCTAATCTATCTACACTCTCAATTCCACATGAAACCCACACAAACATCTCCTTCGATTACTCGTTTCATCGCGATTTGCTACGCACTCGAACACCACTTTCGGGATTTCAAAACGTGAAATTTTTAGAGGGCTTTTAATCCTTATCACCATATGAAACTACTCGCGAAGTTAATTTGATTTCCATAAGCATTTGCACACGAATTGAGTCCAAACTCCGTCACGGCTTGTTCTTCAGCATACTTTATGTTGCAAGCTTCGATACCGGGTAATTTCATACACCCACATACTCGAAATCATGTGGGGAACAAAAGCCCATGATTATTGTTGCAATCCGAATCAAATTAAACTTCAATTTGATCATGGATGATTCTAGGGTTTATATGATTTGGGGATTTGCTTAATGCTCGTTTTTAAGAATTAGAAACGGTTTCATGTCGCGGCATCTGCCTTTGGTTCACTGGTTCCCCACTCACATTCTATACTAGAGGTCCCGGGTTCAAACCCGGCGACCTCCAATATATTTTTAGGCTTTTTCAGCCTTTAAAAAATATAAAATTTTCTGAAAATTATAACAAATAGTTTTGTAAACTTTGTTTATTTTTAAAGCTATCCCATTATTTTTCTATAAATTTATCACCATAAATACCTTCACAATTTTCTTATAAAATAATATTAACAAATATTTTGCCTAGTTTAATCATGTAAAAATAGACTTTATATAATATTTTCTTTTAAATCATTTAATTATTATTTGGACACTAAACATTTTATAGTTTAATCATGATTACAATAGAAATTATATATTATATGTTAAATTCACAAAATTGTTATAAAGGATTTAATTCCTTTAAAATTTCATACATGATATTGTTCTTGGACTAAAATATATATAAGATCTTACTAACTAACATTATCTAAATATTAAAAACCCCCCCAAATTCCCATCGAAACCCTAGATCATGTTAAATCATTAATCTAAATCTTGTAAATATATTTCACACTTAGGTACCTTGTGAAGAACTTCATTGGAAGTATTGCTTATTATTCTTATTAATTGTCATTTATATACATTTGATCAAGTGAATATTTCTATACTCCTTTTTATATTTTCACACTTTTGGGGTGAAACATGTTACATTATAAGTTTTGCACTTGTAAACACGTTTGATTCTTGTAAAATTATGGCATTTCACATGTATGTTGTGGTTAGTTGACCTTTGTAGCTACCATGTAATGTCGAATATATGTACAATCATTAACTATTGCTAGCCTGGCGACATCATAGATCTATGGGCCTGACAAGCCTGTTTGGTTGATCCAAGTATACTTAGCTAATCGTATATGCTTGTAAACGTTTGAGACTTGTAAAACTTTGTCAAGGTTTGATTGTGCATTCTGTCTTACATCCCTAGTTATTTTGCTCTCTAGCTTATAACATGAATTGCCATCTTTTATATATCTATGTCTTACAAACTATGAAAATCTCACCAACATTACCGTTGACATTTTTATTTTTAACATGTTTCAGGAAATACTCAAGCTTGATTTCTACTATTTGAAGCTTGCACATCTAGGAATGGACCTAGATAAATAAATGAAATAAAAATGACTTGTTACATCTTATGTTATGCTTTTAATTTCTTGAGACTTATGATTGTAATGGTACATTTGGAACTTATGATTAATATATATTTGGGTTATTAATAGCATTATGTGGCTGTGAACGATCTTAACTCTCACTCCTCGATGTTTCCGCCGTCAAGGTTGGGGTGTGACAGATTGGTATCAGAGCCCATAACTATAGGGATCTAGGTTATTAGAAATGGTGACCTGGACTATAGTATGCATGAACCTTATAGAATTATGATTCTATCTTATAAATTATATAGGTTGCATGCTACATAATGCTATGCCCACTTATGTGCAATTTGATGCCTTAGCATAGGATTGCCTAAACATTGTTACCTGTCTTCCTAAACTTAACTTTGACTCTTTGACTCTCCCCGAACATGAAATCTCTTAATCTTATTCTCAACAACCCGTGGAAACTTATGCATATGCTTATGACTTAGATCTTTAGACGTTATGTCTAATCTATATAAATCTCATCAAGGTTTTGATTCCATGAACCTAAGAAATATTGTGTGACACATAGACACCTGTATTCTGGATTTCTTGGCAAAAGGCCCTCGGGCTAAGGCAAGCATATCACATAAATCCTACGGGACTAGTTATGCTTACCTGGGGATTTCTCGGATGAGTGATAAACTATGGTCAACATGCAAAAATTTCTAAGGAGAATAGGTCAACTTACCTTGACATGTCAACGTTTCCAAATGGTAATGCGTAACCAAATGGAATCATTCCAAGTGCCTTACAACTCTTGTCTTATCCTTGATGAATTATCCTTTGTTATCCTTATTCACGTAACTAACTCATTCTTTGTATATCCAGCATGTCTCGTCACCATGGAAAGCGTGGAAGTTCCAACCGTAAAATAGCTGCAATGATCTCCCTGCAAATGGCTGCCATCATCCCGACCATGGTTGTTGAACTTAATAGCACCCTAATGGCTAATAGCAACAACACCAATGGGAACAATAGCGGTGCTCATGGACAGAATAGCAACAACCAAAACGGGAACAATCATACTTGCACTTTCAAACACTTCAACTTGTGCAAACCCACTAACTTTAGTGGAAAAGAAGGAACCACTGGACTTCTCGAGTGGTTTGAAAGTATGGAGAACACATTCATTGTTAGCGAGTGCCCTGACGAGTTCAAGGTTCGCTATGCGACAAGTGTTCTTGAACAACGGGCACTAACATGGTGGAATAGTGAAAAGAGAAACCGTGGAACTGAGGTTGCAATGGCTTTGCCCTGGGAAGAATTCAAGGATATCATGATCCAAAAGTTCTGCCCAAGGAGCGAGTTGCAAAAGCTAGAGGAGGAGTTTTGGAACCTCAAACAAGATGGTGAGAATCACTTGGCGTATTCCACCCGGCATCATGATTTGAGTATGCTCCTACCACACATGGTGGACACCGTGCCCTGTAACATTGAGAAATTTATCAAGGGGGTGCCACCTCAAATTCAAGATGCCATGGTGGGTAGTAGGCCCATAACTTTGGAGGAGGTGATTACTATCACTGCACAGCTCATCGAGAATCATATAAGAGCTGGCACGATGTTAGCAAAGGGTTCCAAGTCTACTGTGAAGGTGACACCTGAGGCAACAAAGGAGGTAAAGGCCGAGTCATCTTCCTAAAACAAGAATCATAAGTTCACCCCGACGCGCAACTACACTATGACTGCACCCAATGCTCCTCAAAAACAAATGGTGGTTGCAAATCAAGCCCCTGTGGCTAGAGCTTGTGCTGGTCCATATCCCATGTGTAACACGTGCAAGTATCACCATGCGAGCAACATCCCATGCCGAGTATGCTCGTTGTGTGGGAAGTATGGTCATTTGGTGGCTACTTGTCTTCGTGCACCAAACAACACTGCCATGCTTACCAACTGAACCTATTATAACTATGGCGAGCCTGGTCATATTCGTTCGCTATGTCCTCGCAATGCGGGAACTATGCCACCGGCTCATGGAAGGGCTTTCAACATCAACAACAACCAAGCACAAGCCAATAACAACGTGGTGAATGGTACGTCGTTGAACTTCTTTTATTCCTTTCTTGTCTTGTAAAAATTCCTATCTATGTTCATCATACCAATAATAGGTTGTTACCAAACAGGTATGTATGTTGTAAATAGTCATTATGCTTCCGTATTGTTTGATTCGGGTGCCGACAGGAGTTTCGTGTCCCTGGAATTCGAGCCTGTACTTTCTAAACCGCATGTTAATCTGGAAAGATCTTTCAAGGTCGAGGTCGCCGATGGAAAATCTATCATTGTTGATGTTGTAATACGTGACTGCACCTTAAGCCTTAACAAACACGATTTCTTTGTCGACCTTATTCCTATGCAATTGGGAAGCTTTGATGTTATCATTGGTATGGATTGGTTAGCCAAGCATCTTGCGGAAATTCTATGCTTCGAGAAGTGTATCCGAATTCCTTTACCGACTGGTGATACTTTGAAGGTCTTTGGGGAGAAATCATCCCAAAGACTCAAACTCATGTCTTGCATCAAGGCCCGTAAGTGCTTAAGTAAAAACTACATGGATTTCATGGCATATGTAGTTAATACGAAAGCCAAGGGTAAGGAGTTGAAAGACATTCCTGTCGTGCGGGACTTTCCCGAGGTTTTTCCCGAGGATCTTAAAGGGCTACCTGCCGTGCCAGAAGTTGAGTTCAAGATTGACTTAATCCCTGGTGCAAACCCTGTGGCTAAATTGCCTTATCATCTTGCACCGTTTGAAATGCAAGAACTCGCTAGTCAACTGCAAGAGTTGACCGATAAGGGTTTCATTCACCTTAGTTCATCACCGTGGGGTGCACCTGTACTATTTGTGAAGAAGAAGGATGGTTCATTTCGTATGTGCATCGATTACCAAGAACTCAACAAACTTACTATCAAAAACCGATACCTTCTTCCTCGAATCGATGATCTCTTCAATCAACTTCAAGGAGCAACTGAATTCTCAAAGATCGATCTACGTTCTGGGTATCATCAACTACGTGTTCATGATGATGACATTCCAAAGACCGCTTTTCGTACTCGATATGGACACTACGAGTTCATGGTCATGCCTTTTGGCTTGACCAATGCACCTGCCATGTTCATGAATCTCATGAATCGAGTATGTAAACCGTATTTGGATAAGTTCGTGATCATGTTCATTGATGACATTCTTATTTATTCCAAGACAAAAATCGATCACGAGACGCACTTGCGACAAGTCCTTGGACTTTTGAAGAAGGAGCAATTATACGCCAAGTTTTCCAAGTGTGAATTTTGGTTGGAGGAGGTTCAATTCTTAGGGCATGTGGTGAATAGCCAAGGAACTCACGTTGATCCTGCTAAAATTGAAGCCGTGAAGAATTGGTGTGTCCCCACAACCCTAACCGAGGTTCGTTCTTTTCTGGGTTTAGCGGGATATTACGTAGGTTCATAGCGAATTTCTCAAAGATTGCTAAACCGTTAACGGAGCTAACCCAAAAGAATAGACTCTTTGAATGGTGACCCGAGCAAGAATGGGCTTTCGAGAAATTAAAACGCAAGTTGTGTAACGCTCCTATTCTCACACTTCCCGATGGAAACGATGAATTTACCGTGTATTGCGATGCTTCTAATCAAGGTCTTGGTTGTGTTCTCTTTCAACGAGGCAAAGTTATAGCATACGCGTCGAGGCAATTGAAGGTTCATGAAGTGAACTATACGACTCACGATCTTGAACTTGGTGTTATGGTTTTTGCATTGAAGATTTGGCGACACTACCTATATGGGAGGCAATGCATAGTCTACACCGATCATAAGAGTCTCCAACACGTGTTCAACCAAAAGGATCTCAACATGAGACAAAGACATTGGATCGAGTTGATTAGCGACTATGACTGCGACATTCGCTACCATCATGGAAAGGCGAATGTTGTAGCCGACGCACTGAGTCGCAAAGTCCACAACAAGACTGTCTCGCTCCAAGAAATTGAAGATCGAAGGCAATGGTTTGATACACTAGGAGAATTTGATACCGAGATTCATGTGGATGTCAACGAGGCTACTATCATGCTTCAAAACATAAGGATCGATAGTGACCTCGAGTTATGCATTAGCGAGGCTCAACAAGCGGCGCTAACCGACGAAGGGAAAGATGAAGATTTGATGCCTAATGTTCGGTCACAACCGGAGACAAAACCGAATGGCATGTGTTACTTTTTGAATCGACTTTGGATTCTGAATCGTGATAACCTTCGGCACTTCATTATAACGAAGCTCATCAAACCCGATATTCCATTCATCCTGGCTCCGATAAGATGTACATGGACCTGCGTGGTCAAAATTGGTGGCCTGGAATGAAGAAGGATATCGTGTCTTATGTTTCCAAGTGTCTCACGTGTGCAAGAGTCAAGGACGAGCATCTACGACCAAGTGGTTTACTTGAGCAACCTGAAATCCCTATGTGGAAATGGGAACATATATCCATGGATTTCATAACTCGTACTCCTCGTGGACATGATAGCATATGGGTCATTGTTGACCGTTTGACCAAGACGGCACATTTCATACCCATACGAGATACATACAAAGTCTCAATGCTGGCTTGCATCTATATTGATGAAATTATGAGTCGTCATGGCGTGCCTTTACACATTATTTCCGATCGAGATGCTTACTTCACTTCACACTTTTGGTCTTCGATGCAAGAACTCTTGGGTACTCAATTGGATTTAAGTACGGCTTACCATCCTCAAACCGATGGTCAAACCGAACGAACAATCCAAACCCTCGAGGATCTACTGCGTCTTTGTGTCATTGACTTTGGTGGTGATTGGGATACGCATTTACCGCTCGCGGAATTTTCGTATAACAATAGTTATCACTCAAATATCAAGATGGCACCAATCGAGGCTTTGTATGGTCGTAAAGTCTCCACAATCCGCAAGAACCTTGAAGTGGCAAGAAGTCGTCAAAAGAGTTACGCCGATAAGCATCGTAAGCCATTAGAGTTCCAAGTTGGCGACATGGCTCTTCTTAAAGTTTCAACATGGAAAGGTGTTGTTCGTGTGAAGTCGGCTTGGTACGATAAACATCCGAGCATGTTCTTGACGGAAGGATAAGCAACAGCAAAAACCAAGAGACAATCAATAATACGAACTATAATTGAATGGTTTCATTGATAAAACCTAACGACTACAAGCTCGTTACAACATAAGAATCAAGACTCTTGGTAAGGGGAAGATCGAGCATGATGTCACACCCCCGCTAAGAGCGGAAACACGGGGTTGCGACGAGACGGGAATCGTCATAACACATGGTAAGCGATAGAGATGCAATAATAAAAATGATGACAAGCGTGTCATGACGACACCCGACAACAAGGGGACTTGTGTCGTGTATAGTCGATGTTCACGACAACATAGCCATAAGCATAACAGATAAACTATTCACATGATCACATAAAGATGAAATTGTAATGTAAATTCCCACAACCCGGGAACAAGTTACAAAGTATAATGTTGTTTGAAACAGTTACAACAATTGTTTTCAAAAAGACAAGTTTGGCCCGAAAAATGCATCCTAGGGTCTCCACTAAGGCAGCACACCTAGAACCTCAGCTAGCATGATCACCTGAAAAGATATGCTCAAAATGGTCAACAAAATTGTTGGTGAGCTCGCAGGTTTAAGTAATAAAAAGTGTAAGTGATGCTGTATAAAGTAAATGATATGGAATACCGTGAATACAGTTATATACACAAGTAAAATCACATGACATGAGCTTTGCAACCAAACCTAGCGACGTACACAAAGAAATTGTCGGCGTATATTCACCCAAGACCCGTACCTGGCTATTGTTGGTACTAACTAGTATACCAACACGAGGGTGGGGGTGTCAACCCAGTAGTACTACCAATACCTAACCGTCGGTTCCCACACTGGAATTAAATAGTTGCAAAGATAGAACCACACAGCAGACCCAAGCATGTATCAGATAAGTACGTGCAACACAGTATTACGTTGATTCCTTGTATGAAAATTGTATGTATGTTGTACAGCATAGGAAACGGGCGAGCATACTTTTCCCCCATGTTTGTAAATGTTTGTAAAATAGTATAAGCATAAAAAGGGGCCACGAAACTCACTTGTTAAGCGGTAAGTATGTAAGATCAATGTATCCCAAATGTTGAGTGCAAAAGAACGGTCAAACACCTATTGACAGTTATTGTCAAGCATTAATGGCATGTATAAAGCGTATAGTAATGCTTGGTTGGTTTGGGTTGTATCGGTTCGGTCGAGGGTGGCACACACACACAAGCGGACACACGTATCAGATCTTATGTAGATCCAAGTCCTACGAGTAGTCGTCATTGCTTACGACATCCTTGTAAAGATCTCCTTGTTATGAAAGATGACACTTGTTAAGTATTTGTAGTTTCAAATGGGTTGTCGGTAATTGTAAAATGTTAGGTTTATTTCAATTGAAATAGTATGTGCATGTTGATAGCGTTGACTTTAATCTTTGGGGTCAAGCAATGACACTTTTACTGATGTTGCCTTATCATCATCAGACGTTCAAGGGATATTCACACTCATCATCAGTCACGCAACAGGACTAGACGCTCGACCCACGTTCCACTCGTACGAATCAACCTTCAATCGTGCGAATTAGCTACTTTCGTGCGATTGAACCTTCATTCGTGCGATTGGACTCAGTCGCACCACACAACACACACATTCGCACGGCCCAACCTCCATGCGCACGAATCAACCCTCAATCGTGCGAATTAGCTACTTTCGTGCGATTGAACATTCATTCGTGCGATTGGACTCCAGTCGTGCGAAACACGCACAATCGCATACACTCAGTCGGTCACCTGACTCGATCGCACACAATCATCCACACGCATGACTCAATCGCATACAAACACCCAGTCGCACAACTCAGTCGCACGACATGCCTAGTCGCACAACTCAGTCGCACAATTGACTTAGACGCATGATTCAGTCGCACGACTCACTCAGTCGCACGGCTCAATCGCATGACAGACCCAGTCGCCTGAACTGCAGAATCACGACTGTGGTCGGGCTGAGCAGCCCCCCGAGCTGCTCTAACGTGGGTTTTATACCACGAGGACTTCCAGAAACACTCAACAAACATACACAAACATGAAACACAAGCAGAAAGACCTCACACGCACCCACTCGACCTCATGTGCTCGGATGAACCCGAGCACCCGAAACCCTAGAAAACGCAGCAGTAAAACCGAACCAAAAACGGGTTGAACAAGGTTGTCTACCTGCTAGGAACGCGTATACACGATGATGCCCAAGATTTGGCAGTGAAAACGCGACAAACGTGACGATTTTAGGTGCTAGATCAAGAGAGAAAGTGGAGAAAATGTTGAAGGTGAAGAAGATGAAGATGAGGATAAATGGCTGGGAATGGGGTTTATATACCCAGCCCAGGTTTGCAAAATTACAAGTTTAGTCCCTGCACTTAACCCTCGAGTTTCCCAAAAATTTGTTTCGGTTGATTACGATCTTAAAATGTTCGTTATATTACGGTTAAAAGCGTGTTTAATGGCATTTGATAGCCTAAAATGGTTTTATTAATGACAATGATCGAAATTAAAAATGATATATTTGGTGGTAATGGTGATGAAATTTATAAAAGTTTTATGCTTAACACACGTTCTCGAAGGAAGTACAGGCACAAGGGAAAAGATAAGCAGACATGATTCCTTAAAGCAGGAGTTCATGAAGAAAAGGAAGAATAATTAAAATATTTCTATATTATTTATGTCGTTCGACGGACCTTAAGGTGACGGATGTCACACATGATCTCCCCTCTCATCCGGCAGCCCTAGGCTCCCGGGCACGCTCTCTCTAAAACCCTTATCTCTCTACACATTGAAACTGGTATATATAGGCCTCGGCCCATATTAGATGCGACTAGGCCCATTCGTGCGATTGGACCATGCGTATAGACATTGTGCGATCGGCCCCCTCACATTCAGCATATCCCAATATATAGACATTGTGATCTTCTGGCGTCTTCACACGGTGTATTTGGCAAAAGGTTGAAAGCTCCAATCCACATCTGACAATATCAAACAAATCAGCATGCATGTAGATTCGTCATCAGAAACCTGCTCACATCATCACTTTCTGATTACGTCTTCAATTTCTCTATACATGGATTCCCCCTAAGAATGAGAATCCTCTTTGTGCGGATAAATATAACTTGATTGGCCCATAAGCACCAACTGCTGACATCTTCTCTTCTCTCTTTCGTGTTCCAATTACATTCACCTATTCTGGAAGTACGACGAATAATGGGTTACACATCAAACTTATTTGACAAAAGAACCTCAGGGTGAATATGCTTTGATCATCTTCAAATCTGTGCAAGAAGTTGTTCCAGACTTTTTTTTGGTCTGGAACAAATGCAGATGAGTCAATGCGGATGGCTTATTCGTGCGATTGAACATACGACTGGTCCAGTCGCATGATTGAACATATGACTGGTCCAGTCGTACGAATGTTCCATTCACATGGTCCAGTTGTACGAATGGTCCATCCACATGGCCCAATCGCATGAACAGGTCTGCATGCAGATTTTCAGATCTGCAACCGCCAGGGCTGCCTAAAACCCTAATCTGATGAATTAACATGAATCATAACAAAGTAGGCATCATCATATTCGAAAGGGTGATAGGAATGTGGTTTCGAATTCGATTTTAACATAGAAGCAACACACGTAACAAGATCTGAGCAAAACACGAAGAACACGAAGTGGGTTTAACGTCAAGATCTAAAATTTGATCTAGAAATCAAGAGCTCGGGTTGCTAGAATGATTTTTAGATCATTCCAGTAGTAACCGGCTCTGATACCAATTGTGAAGTCGGCTTGGATCAATAAACATCCGAGCATGTTCTTGACGGAAGGATAAACAACAGTAAAAACCAAGAGACAATCAATAATACGAACTATAATTGAATGGTTTCATTGATAAAACCTAACGATTACAAGCTCGTTACAACATAAGAATCAAGACTCTTGGCAAGGGGAAGATCGAGCATGATCTCCCCTCTCATCCAGCAGCCCTAGGCTCCCGGGCACGCTCTCTCTAAAACCCTTATCTCTCTACACATTGAAACTGGTATATATAGGCCTCGGCCCATATTAGATGTGACTAGGCCCATTCGTGCGATTGGACCATGCGTATGGTTCAATCGTACGACTGGACCATGCCTATGGTTCAATCGTACGACTGGACCATACTTATGGTTCAGTCTTACGAATGTCCCAATTGCATCTCTCAGTCGCACGGTTGGTCCATTAGCATGGCTCAGTTGTACGACTGAGTCTTATTCGCATATGCTCCTGCGAATGACCCCGTTTCATGTGTTTACAACATATCAGGTGTATAACATTAAGCCTAGACTATTCGACAAGCGACGGACACACTATATATGACTATATATGCTCCAATAGTTCGCTTTGGAAAGAAGGGTAAACTAGCTCCAAGATTTGTAGGACCTTTCAAAATCTTGAAAAGAATTGGGAAAGTGGCTTATAAACTGGAACTACCTTCCGACCTTAGTGGAGTCCATCCTGTGTTCCATGTCTCAAATTTGAGAAAGTGTTTGGCTGACGAGAGTCTGCATGTTCCATTGGAAGACATCTAGATCGACAAGTCATTGCACTTTGTTGAAAAACCTGTTGAAATCATGGATCGTATTATGAAGAAGACGAGAACCACAACTACTCCAATCGTCAAGGTTCGTTGGAAGAACAAGTGTGGGGTTGAGTTCACTTGGGAGCGTGAGGATCATATGAAGGAGAGATACCCGCATTTGTTCGCTTAGTTCATTTTTTAATTCGGGACAAAATTCTTTTAAGTTGGGGAGACTGTAACATCATGTAATTTTGGTTAATAAAAAATTAGCTTTGTTATAACCTTGTAAGGCCATTGTTGTCATTAGTATAACTATGAGTGCTATTCATATTTGTTTTCTTTAAATCTTTAGTTTGAAAGTTAATATTTTAACTATTTAATTGATCATCATAATAATAATTAATTATAAAAGTAATAATAATTATATTATCAATAACACTAATAATAATAATAATAATTATTATTATTATTATTATAATAGGAATAATAACTAATAAAAATTACGTAAGTAATAAGTTGTAAGTAAATTAAAACTTAAATCAAGGAAGTTAAGGGGGAGGTTTTGTCAATCTAATAAACTTTAAATGTTGTTTTGAGCATAAATTAATAAAAACGAAATTGAAAGGACTGAATGTGTAAACTGTTAATCCCAACCCCCCCCCCCCTTTTCCTTTCGCGTTTTTCTGGCCGGCCCTCCGGCCACCGCCGGCTGTGGCTCCGGCAAACTTTAAAACGCCAAAATTACACGATTTCGAAGCCCAAAACCGTTTCAAATTGTTTCGTGTGCGTGATTCGAACCTTGATGCAGCTAATAATTGAGGATTAAACGTCGGCTACCACCCAATCGAATGGGTAACTGACAGCTTTTAATCTCGAACCGTTGAGCCATAAAGAATCAATAATAACTCAATTAATCAATCATAGTGAACTGTTTAACAATCCCTAATCTATCTACACTCTCAATTCCACCTGAAACCCACACAAACATCTCCTTCGATTACTCTTTTCATCGCGATTTGCTACGCACTCGAACACCACTTTCGGGACTTCAAAACGTGAAATTTTTAGAGGGCTTTTAATCCTTATCACCATATGAAACTACTCGCAAAGTTATTTGATTTCCATAAGCATTTGCACACCAATTGAGTCCAAACTCCGTCGCGGCTTGTTCTTCAGCATACTTTACGTTGCAAGCTTCGATACCAGGTAATTTCATACACCCACATACTCGAAATCATATGGGGAACAAAAGCCCCATGATTATTGTTGCAATTCGAATCAAATTAAACTTCAATTTGATCATGGATGACTCTAGGGTTTATGTGACTTGGGGATTTGCTTAAGGCTCGTATTTAAGAATTAGAAACTGTTTCATGTCGCGGCATCTGCCTTTGGTTCACTGGTTCCCCGCTAACATTCTATACTAGAGGTCCCAGGTTCGAACCCGATGACCTCCAATATATTTTTAGGCTTTTTTAGGCTTTAAAAAATATATAAAATTTTCTGAAAATTATAAAAAATAGTTTTGTAAACTTTGTTTATTTTTAAAGCTATCCCATTATTTTCTATAAATTTATCACCATAAATACCTTAACATTTCTTATAAAATAATATTAACAAGTATTTTGCCTAGTTTAATCATGTAAAAATAGACTTTATATAATATTTTCTTTTAAATCATTTAATTATTATTTGGACACTAAACATTTTATGGTTTAATCATGATTACTATAGAAATTATATATTTTATAAGTTAAATTCACAAAATTGTTATAAAGGATTTAATTCCTTTAAAATTTCACACATGATATTGTTCTTGGACTAAAATATATATAAGATCTTACTAACTAACGTTATCTAAATATTAAAAACCCCCAAATTCCCATCAAAACCCTAGATCATGTTAAATCATTAATCTAAATCTTGTAAATATATTTCACACTTAGGTACCTCGTGAAGAACTTTGTTGGAATTATTGCTTATTATTCTTATTAACCATCATTTATATACATTTGATTAAGTGAGTATTCTATACCCCTTTTTATATTTTTCACACTTTTAGTGTAACACCCGGGTATTTTTAAAAGACAAGATATGAGGCATAAAAAGAAAGAAAGGCAAATAAGTCCAAGTGGAGGGACTAAAAGTGTCCAAAAGGACAAAACTTTGAAAAGTTGGTGTAAAGGTGGGCATGGCCGCCCACCCTCACCTCACATCATCATCTTTCTTCGGTTCTAGAGAGAGAGAGCAGAGGAGTTCTCGACAGAAGAAAAAGAAGAAGAATTGAACGAATTCAAGGTAAGAATTCGTGGTTTTTATGTGTTTATGACGGGTTTTATCCCGGTTGCATGCTTATGTGCTTATGTGTTTGTGTATGTGCTCGGGAGTGTGTGTTGGGTGTTGTTTTTAGGTTTTGAACTCATTGCAAGCGGGTTAGAAAGGAAGAAATACCCAAGTTGCACCAGGTGAGTTCTAGACCCCGGTTTTTACATGTTTTAAACTATCTTTGGGGCTGAAAACGTATGAAAAAGATTTTACAAAGTTTATGTGTGATACTCGTATGTATTGTGTATGTTAGATGATGGTTCTTGAATGTTTACAGGCTACTCATGTTTAGAATAGCCGCATTATGCTTAGAACAGATGGGTTTGATGATTAGGATTGAAAACATCCTAGAAACATGTTTCATAGAAACTCATGCGCCTAGATAAGTGTTCATACGCCTGAAATTGCCTTAGAAAGAATTAAGTGTAAGCCATGCGCCTAAACAGTAGCTCATGCGCCCAAAATTTGCCTTAGAAAAGTCTAAGTATAGCCCACACGCCTGAACAGTGGCCCATGCGCCTAGAAATGTTAGTCGGATGACTAAGTGCAGGGCCATGCACCCCAATAGTGCTCATGCGTCCAAGTGGCCCATGCGCCCCAATAGTGCTCATGCGTCCAAGTGGCCCATGCGCCCAAGTGGCTCATGCGCCTGAATAGTACCCATGCGCCTAGAAATTGGGCTGGAATTGACTAAGTGTCCAGACGTCCAGGGTTTCCATGCGTCTAAGCACCCATGTGCCTACATAGTGACCATGCGCCTGAAGTTGCCCATGCGCCTAAGTGTTCCCCATGCGCCTGCATAGTGTCCATGGGCCTGCATAGTGCCCATGCGCCTAAGGACTTAGAATATTTTCTGATTTTTGGGGAAAATGTGTAAAGCAGGCTTGACTTGGAGATTCCCGAGGGACTATATAAGTTGACTTCTGGGGTCATAGATGGTATGATGGGCATGTTGTGCATTGTGATTGATGCTTATGATGATAATGATGATGTTGCATGGTTATGCATGATGCATGTTATGTATGTATGATGCCTTGTATGATGATATATGAATGTATGTTATGTTCCTATGATGATGAATGTTTATCTTTCCATGGCTTTATGTGTTATGTTAATGAATGAACCGAAAGTAATATGTAATGTAAAGTGAAAGATAATGAAAGAGGAACATGATGAATGAATGCATGCATTAACGAATGAATGAACGTAAAAAGTCTTGCAAGCAAATGTATGGAGGTCCACACCCAATGAAAGGTGTTAGCTCAACTGTGTTCGGGTTAGCTATCCCAAAAGGATGCACACTGGGGTCCAATCCTTGTGATTGACCATATGTATGGGATCCTTGCCGCTTGCCCTGGGTACTGGAGTCAGCTTCGTGCACAATGTTCGGGGTATATGAAAGACCTCAGGCCCAGTAACCAGCTTCGTGCACAATGTTCGGGTTATAGCATATGGCATTGATCCGGAATGAAAAAGAAAAGATGAATGCTGAATGTACTTGCCATAGGTACTGGAGTCAGCTTCGTGCATAATGTTCAGGGTCTATGAAAGACCTCAAGCCCAGTTACCCGTTTCGTGCACAATGTTCGGGGTAATGTACATGTCACAAGATGTAATGAATGAACGAAGGTTAACGAACGAAATGGAAGATAATAATGATATTATCTGTATGTACGTATGATGTATGATCATGAACGAATGATACGTATTGTATGGCTCTGAAAGGAAATAAATAACAATTTTATGTATGTTTTATTATGAAACTAGAACTCACTCAGCAACGCTGACTTTTATACGTTTTCAGTTGGCATGTAAATGTTGCTGAGGATGGCACGAGGCGGCTACTCAGCTCCTTTGGATGGCATCCATTTATTTAAAGCTTTTGTGATGTAATACAACAATGTAATTTTGTAACCGACAAACGATGCATTATTTTGCAAAAGTTTTTGTGATGAAATGAAATGCCATTTGTTTTATGTTTCCGCTGCAATGTTTTGATGATTAAATGCAAAGTATATGTTTTATGTGTGATGATTTATCAGCTGTGAGCATCCTGGAAATGGGGCCTTACAAGTTGGTATCAGAGCCAAAGTTTAAGTGAAATGGGTAAATTTTCAAAATAAACCTTAACTTAAACTGAGAATGGGACAGAATGGGAATAGGATACCAATCTGAGTAGTTGCGTGCCATCAGGTATTTTTGTAATGTTAACCGGTTTATGTGCGCATGGTATGTGGTTATGTGTTGTATGTAGATTTAAATACTGATATAGTCAGGACGGGTAATGCTCGGGGTATGAAGAGTAAAGTAAGTGGCTAATCATAACTGGCCACTGTAATTAGGGACTTACTATATTTGACATAATCTGAGTTGTTCCCTTGAATGACCGTGTTGGTGTTTGAATCTTTCAGTGTGTTAATAGATGGTTGGTGGTAGATCTTCGAAGGCCTCTCGTGGTGGAGGTCACGGTGCTGAACCGCGACCCAAGAGAGGGAGACCCAGAGTCGAGAAAGTGGTTCATGAAGAACCAGAGGCTCCTCATCCGGAGGGTGGCGACGAGAGCGCCAATCTGAGAGCCTCAGTAAAGGAGGCATTGGTGGAGGAAGTTCATCAGGTCATGCAGACGATTTTACCGTCTGTGGTGACTGAAGTTATCAAGGCGGTTAGAGACAGGGAAAGAAAGGAAAGGAACAGGTCCTGGGGAGGACGAGAACAACCAGAGCTGGAAACGGTTCTCTCTGATGATGAGGACGAGGAAGAAACAGATCTTGCGCCGGAGGCGACCCGAGGCTGCAACTACGGGGTGTTTATAAGATGCAAACCCCCTACTTTAGATGGAAACGGCACTGCCGCTGCTGCACACCGGTGGGTGAGGGAAATGGAGGCGGTACTTGATATCAGTGAGTGCCGAGAAGACCAGAAGGTTAAGTTCGCTACCTATTGATTTGTAGACTCGGCTCTGTGCTGGTGGGATAATATAGTCCAAGCCGAGGGTAGTCGGGCGATCGGGAGAATGAGATGGTCGGAGTTGAAGAAGTTGGTGATCGAGGAGTTTTGTCCTCACCGGAAAATGGACAAGGTTGAGAGAGAGTTTCTGCAACTGGAGGCGGGAACTATGACAGACCAAGAGTACACCACAAAGTTTAATGAAATGGCACGGTTGGTGCCCGATTAGGTGACACCACTGTCACGAAAGATTAAGAGGTACATCTAGGGGCTGCCGGCGGACATCCGTAGGCATATGATCGCTGCCCGGCTGAGCACTTTTAGGTCGGTGGTCGATTTGGCTGGTAGATTATATGATGAGCGTGGGGTGGTGGTGGCTGAAGAGAAAAAGACGACTAGGGATGGGAGGAACTGGAATGGGAAATGGTTTGGACGTGGTAGAGCCGCTCCAAACAATAAGGTGGCGAGGGTAGGTGACCGACATGTGGTCACAGCTGGTGCTGAGTTGAAGAAGTGTGGCAAGTGTGGGAAGGAGCACGGTGGTGAGTGTAGATGGGGGTCAAATATTTGTTTCAAGTATGGGAAGCCTGGCCATATGGCTAGAGATTGTGGAGGCATGAAGTGTTTCACCTACGGGGGAAGTGGTCACATGAGTAGGGAGTGTAAAAAGCCAAGGGCCGAGGGTTCCGGGGTGAAGAGGGTGGGAGGAGAAGGACAAAAGGCAAGCGCCCGAGCTTTCACGATGACTCGGGAGGAGACTAGGATAGACCCCGACGTAGTGTCAGGTATGTTTCTAGTAAATCAAACTCGTGCATCTGTGTTGTTTTGATTCTGGTGCTAGTAGGAGTTTCATTTCTGCTGCCTTTGGTGCTAAGTTTCCTAATAAGAGTAGATGTATTGGTGAGCCATTCGATGTAGAAACTGCTATCGGTAAGTCCACTAGAATTACTGATGTGATAGAGGACTGTGCCATAGAACTAGAAGGCCATAGGTTTGCTGCTAGGTTACACATGATACCCCTAGTTGGATTTGATGTAGTACTAGGGATGGACTGGTTAGCAACCTATGAAGCAAATATTATGTGTCGCAAGAAGATGATCTGATTGACAACGCCTGACGGGAATAAGGTGACGGTTTATGGTGATCGCGTCACGACGATCCCAAAGGTGATTTCGATGGCGGTGGCGGGAAAGTGCATGAGACGCTGATGTATTGCCTACTTGGCATACATAAAAGATGCGGATGCGTTGGTACTGCAATTATCCATAGTACCAGTGGTGTGAAACTTTCCGGACGTATTCCCGGAAGACTTACCCGGTGTGCCACTGGATCGCGAGATTGATTTCCAAATTGATCTGATACCGGTGCTCAACCCGTTGCCAAAGCATCGTATCGGTTAGCTCCGACAGAAATGAAAGAACTGATGGGGCAGTTGCAGGAGCTTCTCAATAAGGGGTTCATTAGACCGAGTGTCTTTCCCTGGGGTGCTCCGGTCCTGTTTGTGAAGAAGAAAGACGGTAGTATGAGGATGTGCATTGACTACCGCGAGCTGAACAAGTTGACGGTGAAGCACCGATATCCCTTACCAAGAATAGATGATTTGTTCGACCAGCTTCACGGTGCCAATTGGTTTTCAAGGATAGACCTTTGATCTGGTTACCATCAGTTAAGGTGAAGGAGCAGGATATCCCTAAAACAACTTTTCGTACGCGCTACGGTCACTACGAGTTTCTTGTCATGTCTTTTGGTTTGACCAACGCGCCAGCTGCTTTTATGGACTTGATGAATCGAGTGTGTTGGTGAATATTAGATAAATCAGTGATTGTGTTTATTGATGATATCCTGATTTATTCAAAGAGCGAGGAAGAGCATGCTAATCGCATTCGAGAGGTGTTGGAGACGTTGAGAAGGGAGAAATTGTATGCCAAATTCTCCAAGTGCGCATTCTGGTTGCACGAAGTTCAGTTCTTGGGTCATTTGGTGAATCCTGACGGGATTATGGTGGACCCGGCTAAGGTGGAGGCAGTGATGCAATGGAAGTCTCCAAAGACGCCATCTGAGATTCGTAGTTTCTTGGGTTTGGCGAGCTACTACAGAAGATTCATCTAAGACTTTTCCAAGATCGCTTCTCCACTGACCAAGTTGACCCGAAAGGATGTAAAGTTTACATGGGGTCAAGCTCAAGAACAGGCGTTCAAGGAGTTAAAGGTCACGTTGACTCAAGCTCCTGTCTTGTCGTTACCCGATGGAAGCGAAGATTTGATGGTGTATTCAGATGCTTCTTACTCGGGGTTGGGGTGTGTGTTAATGCAAAGAGGAAAAGTTATAGCCTACGCATCCTGACAACTGAAGGTTCATGAGGTCAGCTACCCTACTCATGACTTGGAACTAGTGGTTGTGGTCTTTGCACTAAAGATTTGGAGGCACTACCTGTATGGAACGAAGTGCACCATCTTCACCGACCACAAGAGCTTAAAGTACTTCTTTGAGTAGAAGGACCTGAATATGAGGCAGAGACGATGGTTGGAGCTCATAAAGGATTATGATTGTGAGATCCATTACCATCCGGGCAAAGCTAACATGGTAGTGGACGCCCTTAGCCGAAAGGAGAGGCCCGAACCAATTCGGGTGAAAGCTTATCAACTAATTATGACCTCTAAGGTGATGAAGCAAGTCAAGGAGTTTCAAGATGAGGCACTGACAGAAGATCATCTAAACTCTGAAAGAATGAGAGGTCTGGTTGGGGAATTGGGTGAAAACACACTTGGTGTTAAAACTCGATTTGGACGGGTGTGGATTCCTCGTTTCGGGGATCTACGTGTAAGGATTTTGGATGAAGCTCCAAGACTCGATACTCCATTCATCTTGGTTCCACAAAGATGTATCATGATATGAAGAAAGATTATTGGTGGCCGGGTATGAAGCGTGACGTGGTAGAGTATGTGAGTAAGTGCCTTACTTGTTTGCAAGTGAAGGCCGAACACCAGAAGCTGTATGGGAAAATCCAACCTTTGTATATACCGGAATGGAATGGGATCACATCACCATGGATTTCATTACAAAGTTGCCACGTACTTCGAAGGGGTACGATTCCATATGGGTAATTGTCGACCGTCTGACGAAAAGTGCTCACTTCCTACCGATCCGCGAGACATATTCATCTGAGAGGTTGGCTGACCTGTTCATCAAGGAGATTGTAACTCGTCATGGTGTGCCAGTGTCTATTGTGTCTGATCGTGACACCCGGTTTACCTCTAAATTCGGAAGAAATTTCACGATACCATTGGGACGAGGTTACATATTAGCACGGCTTATCATCCCCAAACTGATGGTCAGTCGGAAAGGACCATTCAGACATTGGAAGACATGCTTCGGGCATGTGTGATTGATTTTGGGGGAAGTTGGGATGACCACTTACCGTTAGCTGAATTCTCGTACAACAATAGCTATCACGCCAGCATTGGCATGCCACCATACGAGATGTTATACGGTAGGCGATGCTGAACACCCGTTTGTTGGGGTGATATTGGTCAAAAGGAATTGGGGAGCGTCGAGGTAATTGAGGCTACGACTGAGAAGCTTGAAAAGATCAAGGCCTTCATGAAGGTAGCTAAAGATAGGCAGAAGTCGTATGCCGATAGATGACGCAGACCGATCGAGTTCCAGGTGGGTGACCGGGTTATGTTGAAGGTCTCACATTGGAAGGGTATTATCCGATTCAGGAAACGAGGTAAGCTAAGCCTGAGGTACATAGGACCTTTCCGAATTATTGCTCGAGTAGGAGAGGTGGCCTATAGATTGGAGTTACCAGATGAGTTAAGTGGAATTCACCCGACATTCCATGTATCTCATTTGAGAAAATGCTTAGCTGATAAAGACATGATTATTCCACTGGAGGATATCGAAGTAGACGAACGGCTCAATTATGTGGAGCAACCAGTGGCAATCATCGATCGTAAAGAGAAAAGGCTGAGAAGTAAAGTGGTTCCTCTTGTGCGTGTATAGTGGAAGCACAGGAAAGGATCCGAGTCTACATGGGAGACTGAGGAGGAGATGAGGCAGCATTATCCTCATCTGTTCGAGTAATAACAGGTTTCGCAGACGAAACCTATATAAGGGGGGTGGACTTGTAACACCCGGTTATTTTTAAAAGACAAGATATGAGGAATAAAAAGAAAGAAAGGCAAATAAGTCCAAGTGGAGGGACTAAAAGTGTCCAAAAGGACAAAACTTTGAAAAGTTGGTGTAAAGGTGGGCATGGCCGCCCACCCTCACCTCACATCATCATCTTTCTTCGGTTCTAGAGAGAGAGAGCAGAGGAGTTCTCGGCAGAAGAAAAAGAAGAAGAAGTGAACGAATTCAAGGTAAGAATTCGTGGTTTTTATGTGTTTATGACGGGTTTTATCCCGGTTGCATGCTTATGTGCTTATGTGTTTGTGTATGTGCTCGGGTGTGTGTGTTGGGTGTTGTTTTTAGGTGTTTGAACTCATTGCAAGCGGGTTAGAAGGAAGAAATACCCAAGTTGCACCAGGTGAGTTCTAGACCCTGGTTTTTACATGTTTTAAACTATCTTTGGGGCTGAAAACGTATTAAAAATATTTTACAAAGTTTATGTGTGATACCCGTATGTATTGTGTATGTTAGATGATGGTTCTTGAATGTTTACAGGCTACTCATGTTTAAAATAGCCGCATTATGCTTAGAACATATGGGTTTGATGATTAGGATTGAAAACATCCTAGAAACATGTTTCATAGAAACTCATGCGCCTAGATAAGTGTTCATACGCCTGAAATTGCCTTAGAAAGAATTAAGTGTAAGCCATGCGCCTAAACAGTAGCTCATGCGCCCAAAATTTGCCTTAGAAAAGTCTAAGTATAGCCCAGGCACCTGAACAGTGGCCCATGCGCCTAGAAATGTTAGTCGGATGACTAAGTGCAGGGCCATGCGCCCCAATAGTGCTCATGCGTCCAAGTGGCACATGCGCCCAAGTGGCTCATGCGCCTGAATAGTACCCATGAGCCTAGAAATTGGGCTGGAATTGACTAAGTGTCCAGACGTCCAGGGTTCTCATGCGTCTAAGCACCCATGCGCTTACATAGTGACCATGCGCCTGAAAGTTGCCCATGCGCCTAAGTGTTCCCCATGCGCCTGCATAGTGTCCATGGGCCTGCATAGTGCCCATGCGCCTAAGGACTTAGAATATTTTCTGATTTTTGGGGAAAATGTGTAAAGCAGGCTTGACTTGGAGATTCCGAGGGACTATATAAGTTGACTTCTGGGGTCATAGATGGTATGATGGGCATGTTGTGCATTGTGATTGATGCTTATGATGATAATGATGATGTTGCATGGTTATGCATGATGCATGTTATGTATGTATGATGCCTTGTATGATGATATATGAATGTATGTTATGTTCCTATGATGATGAATGTTTATCTTTCCATGGCTTTACGTGTTATGTTAATGAATGAACCGAAAGTATTATGTAATGTAAAGTGAAAGATAATGAAAGAGGAACATGATGAATGAATGCATGCATTAACGAATGAATGAACGTAAAAAGTCTTGCAAGCAAATGTATGGAGGTCCACACCCAATGAAGGGTGTTAGCTCAACTGTGTGCGGGTTAGCTACCCCAAAAGGATGCACACTGGGGTCCAATCCTTGTGATTGACCATATGTATGGGATCCTTGCCGCTTGCCCTGGGTACTGAAGTCAGCTTCGTGCACAATGTTCAGGGTCTATGAAAGACCTCAGGCCCAGTAACCAGCTTCGTGCATAATGTTCGGGGTATAGCATATGGCATTGATCCGGAATGAAAAGAAAAGATGAATGTTGAATGTACTTGCCATAGGTACTGGAGTCAGCTTCGTGCACAATGTTCGGGGTCTATGAAAGACTTCAGGCCCAGTTACCCGCTTCGTGCATAATGTTCGGGGTAATGTACATGTCACAAGATGTAATGAATGAACGAAGGTTAACGAACGAAATGGAAGATAATAATGATATTATCTGTATGTACGTATGATGTATGATCACGAACGAGTGATACGTATAGTATGGCTCTGAAAGGAAATAAATAACAATTTTATGTATGTTTTATTATAAAACTAGAACTCGCTCAGCAACGCTGACTTTTATACGTTTTCAGTTGGCAAGTAAACGTTGCTGAGGATGGCACGAGGTGGCTACTCAGCTCTTTTGGATAGCATCCATTTATGTAAAGCTTTTGTGATGTAATACAACAATGTAATTTTGTAACCGAAAAACGATGCATTATTTTGCAAAAGTTTTTATGATGAAAAGAAATGCCATTTGTTTTATGTTTCCGCTGCAATGTTTTGATGATTAAATGCAAAGTATATGTTTTATGTGCGATGATTTACCAGCTGTGAGCGTCGAGGGAACGGGGCCTTACATTTGGGGTGAAACATGTTACTTTATAAACTTTGCACTTGTAAACACGTGTGATTCTTGTAAACTTATGGCATTTCACATGTATGTTGTGGTTAGTTGAACTTTGTAGCTACCATGTAATGTCGAATATATGTACAATCATTACCTATTGCTAGCCTAGCGACATCATAGATCTATGGGCCTGACAAGCCTGCTTGGTTGATCCAAGTACACTTAGCTAATCGTATATGATTGTAAACGTTTGAGACTTGTAAAACTTTGTCAAGGTTTGATTGTGCATTCTGTCTTACATCCCTAGTTACTTTGCTCTCTAACTAATAACATGAATTGCCATCTTTTATATATATATATGTATTACAACTATGGAAATCTCACCAACATTACTGTTGACATTTTTATTTTTAACATGTTTCAAGAAATACTCAAGCTTGATTTCTACTATTTGAAGCTTGCACATCTAGGAATGGACCTAGATAAATAAATGAAATAAAAATGACTTGTTACATCTTATGTTATGCTTTTAATTTCTTTGAGACTTATGATTGTAATGGTACAATTGGAACTTATGATTAATATATATTTGGGTTATTAATAGCGTTATGTGGCTGTGAACGATCTTAACTCTCACTCCTCGACGTTTCCGTCGTCAAGGTTGGTGTGTGACAGTACAAGTCTATGTTGATGACATTATTTTTGGCTCCACTAATCCCAGGTTGCGTTAGGAATTTTAGGAGGTTATGCAAAGTCGTTTTGAAATGAGTATGATGGGGGAGATGTGCTTTTTCCTTGGGCTGCAAGTTGAGCAAAAGCCTGAAGGAATTCTTATTCACCAAGAGAAGTATGTCAAGAAGATTCTGAAAAAGTTCAAGATGGATGACGCTTCTTCTGAATTAACTCCATTCATAGCTCAAACATACCTCACTCCAGATAAGAACGGGAAATCAATTGACCCTTATTTGTACAGATCTATGATAGGTTCTCTTATGTATCTTATAGCAAGTCATCCCGACATCACCTTTTTTGTAGGATATTGTGCTCAATACCAATCTAATCCTAAGGAGTCTCATGAGAAAGCAGTCAAACGGATCTTTCGTTATCTTAAATGATATTCTCGTTTAGGTCTTTGGTATCCTTATGGTGGAAATTTTGATTTGCATGCTTATTCTCATAGTGTTTCTAATGGTTGCAAGTTGAACAGATAATATGTCACCAGATGTTGTCAATATCTAGGCAATTGTCTGGTATCATGGCAGAGCAAGAAACCAACTACTGTGTCTCTTTCCACAAGGGAGGCAGAGTATACTGCTGCTTCAAGTTGTTGCTTACAAGTGTTGTGGATACAACATCAGATGATTGACTATGGAATCAACTTTCTTCACACTCCCTTATTATGTGACAATGAAGTTGCCATTGGAATCGCAAAGAATCCAATTCATAATTCCCACACCAAACATATCAAGACAAGGATTCATGCAATCCGTGATGCTCATGAGAAGGATTTATTGACATTATTCCTACTGGTACTAAAATTCAAGAAGCTGATCTTTTCACTAAAACGTTCGATAACTCGTTTTTATGAATTGATCTCCATGCTAGGATTGATATCATTTAAAAACTCTTTTTCTTAATTCTCTCATGTCATTTTTGTACATAATTCTTTTTTGTTCTCTTTCTTTATTTCTTTTTAATTTTAGCTCCATAACCTTTCATTATTATTCATTATATATATACATACATATATATATAATATATATATATAATATATATATCTTCTTATTTTACTTAGAAATTTCTTCAATCTTGCAGATTTGTAGAAATTTTAGGGGAGATATTAATAATGTTTTCTTGTTTCTTGTCTTCATTGTAGAATTCTCAAAAATAAAATTGTTTGTTGCGTGAAAGTTCTGAAGGAGGTCAACAGTATTGTGTTGGGATATGCATGATAGCCTTAGCCAGAACGTGAAGTAGACATCGATCTTGTGGCAAAACTAATAGAATAAGAAACTTATTTACTCGGATTATCCCTTGACATTCTTGGCCTTCACAAAATTTCAAGTCTTTGTTTAAAAGGGATTGAGAACATGATACCTCTTCTTTGATGTGTTTTTGAAGTATCCTTGTTTCCCTTTCCCATATTATCTCATCAGCTACTTGCTAGCTCCTTTTTGTATCAAAGAAGCTTCTTGTGGTATATTATTACATGTTTATTTCCTTTGCTATGTGTGAACATTAACCTAGAGCGATGATCTCCTCTGTTATACATAAGTATAGAGCTGGAGCTCTCATCAGCACATCATGATGATCTTCTTTGTTATACGTGAGCATAGACCTAAAGCTCTCATCTGTCTTAATCAAATAATCATCTCCTCTGTTATACGTGAATATAGATCTAGAGCTCTCATCATTTGACATCTATAATGATCATCTCTCTGAGTCACGTAAGTCTTCTTTAAACAA
Organism: Flaveria trinervia; assembly: GCA_025506515.1. Classification (NCBI taxonomy): domain Eukaryota; kingdom Viridiplantae; phylum Streptophyta; class Magnoliopsida; order Asterales; family Asteraceae; genus Flaveria; species Flaveria trinervia. The sequence continues at coordinate 16,414,300 of CM046456.1, read as the reverse complement.
ACCAAAGGCATGATAACAGAAGTTGCAGTTCACTTGTTGAAAAGAAGAGGGCGAGGGTTTAAAAGCACAAGTATATCATCAATTCCGCCAAACTTTGATTTTCCATAAGATCTCTTCAGTTTATCGTATCTTTATATTCTTTCATTTCACTTTAATTTCGTCTCTTTATTTTTCTCAAATTTGTAAAATTATGTTAGGTATTGTGGTGCATTATATATATATATATATATATATATATTATATATATATATATATATATATATATATATATTTATTTATTTATTTATTTATTTTTAATTTATTTATTTTATTTTTGATTTTTGATTCTTTTATTTTATTTTTGTTTTTGTTCTTATCTTAATTCTTTTCTAAATAATCATATATTAAAAGGAAGTAGAGAATTTTAAGTTTTGTGTTCCAGCGAAATTATAGATTCGGTGTATGCAAAACTATAGATTCGGTGTATGCAAAACTATAGATTCGTCGGCACTTTCGCTCACTTCTGAGTCATTTCTGATCAAAACATGTACCGAGCGAAACAACAGTTTCGCTGTCAGCTAAACTAAGTGCTATATGCTGCCCAAAGCGAATTTGAATGCTCATTTTCGCACTATCATAGGTTTTTAGTCTCGAAGCCCTAAAAGTGGACCTCTCGTACGATTCTTGAGCTTTAGTATGTTTTTTTAGTGATTGATGATTATTTGATCTTTAGTGTGTGTTCCGAACCCTCGTTTGTAGTTTAATATAGGTTTAATAATCATTTTATGGACCGATTGGATATTGATCGTTTGGTACCTTCGCAGTTCATACTGCGAAAGTACAAATGCTCCTGCGAAACTAAACGAAAGTTCAAGGTTTTCAACGAAACTGTGAAGTTATGCTGTTTGAGCGAACTTGACATTTTTGCTTGACAAAACTCAGTTTCGCATGGCCAAAATTATAGTTTCGGCTTGCCGAGTCCTCTTCTTCAGCCTGCTGAAACTACAACTGTTTCTCTGCCGAAACTGTACTTTCGCTTGCCAAAACTACTATTTCGTCTAGCGAAACTATACTTTCTTCCAACAAATTTAATTTGATTTATCTTTATTTTTATTCTTATTAATTGTTATTCGTTTTTATTCTTTTTAATTCATTTTTTTAATGTGTTTTATCTTCTTCTTTTCAGATAAATGGCTAACTTGAAATTCGAAGAACGGAACAACATCACGACCATTCTTATGATTCAAACCCAAAGGTCGTAGGATTCCGTGACAGTATACGATGGCTCCAACGCTCACCTATAGCTTATGCGGTTTCTCACTATCCTACTATATATGATCTTCATATCCAAGACTTCTGGAGAACCGCCGAGTATGACACGAGAGGTAATACTCAAGGATTGTAGCTAAAGTTCTAGAGAATGACATCTTGATCACTGTAGAGGTTATTGCACGGGTACTAAGACTTCAAGAAGACTATGGAGATGAGGTTATGTTATCTGATCAGGAGGTGTTTGAAGCGTTCAAGAGTATAGGATATGAGGGGCCTCCTTTTGGGATAAGGAAAGAGATCAAGAAATCTTTCTTGTCCAAGGAGTGGAGATAGATTGCTCATGTTTTCATTATGTGTTTGGATCACCGAAAGGGTGGATCAGATGGGCTAACTTGGACTGGGCCAAGGCCATGATTATTTTTGTAGAGGGCAGAAGGCTAACATAGTTAAGTTTATTATTTGATTGCATGGCCGAGAATGTTATGGCACTAAATAAGGATAAGTGGTTGCTATATCCAAGGTTCCTCCAGATGTTAATAGACGATTTGATACCAAACATGCCTAGACATGGAGAGATAAAGAGACATGTTCAGATGAACACAAGAATATTTTCTAACTACTCTACCATCAGGCATGACTTTAGTAGGAAGATCACTCATAAATGAGAAAACATGTATCTAGCCGAAAGATGGAACTACATTAGTAGTGTGATAGAAGCTGAAAATAAACATGTTGAGGAAACGAGAGAGAAGCACGCGGAGTCAGTGAAAAAGAGAAAGAGGTATGCGAAGGAGAAAGACTATGACTTTGAGGAGGATATAAATGAGGTGGAGTAGGTGTTAAGAGCTGAGAAGAAGAAACGATCAAAGAAAAAGGCTGATGAGGGTGAGACTGAGACTGAGAGAAGAACTAAGCATAAGCATCAAACATTTTCTAAGCCACATAGAAGAGAAGAGAGAGGAAATTTAGATGAGGACGTGATGAGGTACCTCAACTCTTCACTTGCTAATGAGTTGAGCATGATAAAGACAAAACTAATAAATTAAGAGTTGAAGGAGAAGAGGAAGGATGACATGTTGGAGGGGATGACGAAGATGTTGGTTGATCAGCAAAATTTGATTAAGAGATTGTTGACAAAGGTTAATAAGCTTAAGGTTGCCACCGGCTTGCCTAATCAGCTAACTCTATCTGAGTCAGATGATCTTACTGATATATCAAGGTACCCATTCCTGAATGTGGGTACCTCTTCCAAGGCAGGAGAGGGCACAAGTGGCATAGCAGATGAGACTACAGGAGGATCATGTGAAGAATATGGAGGAAACGAGAACGAGGATAGAAGGAAGAAGAATGAAGAGAACGTGGAGGAAGTGATTGAAGCGGGATTTATAGACATTGGGCTGAACGTTGACACTGACTTTGGAGGTGAGGAGATAGTCAGAGAGAAAATTGTAGAAGGTGCACAGAAAACAGTTGAGATGATCTTGATTGATGAGGAGGATGATGATGAACAGTTGGTGGATTATGACTCAGAACCGGAGTATTATAAAGTTGATGAATGGCCCTTGACATATGTAGTCAAGAAGGGCTCCAGTGATGGTGATGTATTTGAACTTGAGAAAGAGGAGTGGTTCATTAAGGAGAAAGAACTAGAAGAGATAACCCCATTATTCCAAAACTTGTTGGGGCTGAAAAAGAAAGAGGCTGACAAGAAAATAATCAGCTGGAAATACAACACTGGCCTGAAAATGTTTATGATAAAGAGGAGAGGGGAAGTATCACTTACTTGCATAAAAGGAAGGCGTTTAAGATATTGCCTAAATGGGATCTAAGGAAGTTGGCATTGATTCCCATGATAGATTCTAATCTAAGTGAGCGAGCCAAGTTGTTGGAAGAAGAGATTAAACAAGGGCTAAACAATAATTTTGAGGCATTCGGATACATGAAGGATGAAAGGAGAAGATCAAAGAAGGATAAAGACTGTGTAACATCCGCTATTTTTTCCAAGTTAAAACTCAATTATTAAGTAATATTATAAAATTTTAATAATTTTATTGGATTAAATATATTAATTTTTTTATTATTATTATACAATGTTCATAATCCAAACAACTTGTAATAACTTATTTAGAAATAACCCTTTTCATAAAGTTATAAAGACTTATTATCATGGTATGTTAAATAACTAAATAGAAAAAAGTAATTTATTAAATTTTTTTAAGTTATAAAATAACTTTTAATAAGCTTAAAAAGTTTTATTAATAGTCATGAATTTTTATAAATAATCATAAAGTTTACAAGTTTTATGAAAATAAAAAAAGATTAATAAATATTTAATTTGATTTATTAGTTAAATTTGTTTTTATAAGTCAAGGGTTAAATTGTAATTTCTGAAACTTAATATAAAAGTTTCAAACATAAAATAACAAGGATGGATACTTTAGGGACCAAATTGTAAATTCCCAAACCAAACCCCCTTCTTCCCGTCGGCTTCCCGTCTCCGACCGCCATCTCCAACGACCACCAAACCACCCAAAACGCTCATTTAAAATGCAATTAAACCACACTCTAACCTTTCGTGTCAGTTACACACATTAATTTGGATTAAAACTCCCGTTAATCAAAGTTTAATCAAAACCAAAACACACCTTCAATATATTAACTTTTCGACATGTAACAGCCATAATCGGGACTTGATAATCATGGGAAAACTTTAGAATCGTTTCATTTGAACTTTCTGTAACACGAATTTCCATCTAAACTTGCCCGCACATTACCATCGAACATCATCTTCATTGTGAACCGGTAACTTAGTCGATCTCCGGCTTCTGAGCATTTTAAATCCAAATTGAGTGAGGGCTATTACTCAGCATCATCATCCGAAGCTTCATACAAGTTTAATTTGGTTATCAACCTCGTTTGCATCTCGAATCGACTTCAACTCAATCGTGGCAATCCTTAACAACATCTTCATCGATCTGAACATAATCACGTAAGTTTCCCACATCTTTATACTCGATTTTATAAGGGCAATTAAAGCCCTAACATTCCATACCTTAACATTAAACATTTGGGGTTCAATTTAAACCAAATCGAATTAGGGTTCGTGAGCATTTGGGGGGAATAAGCAGTTTATGTTTTTAAAGTTTTAAAGGGACTATTTAACAGATCTGGGCTTTAGTCTAACCGGTTACCACTTCACCCTTGAATGCAGGAGGCCTCGGGTTCAAACCCGGCCTCCGGCATTTATTTTTTAAGCCATTTTTGAATATTTTAAACTCCATAAATTATACTAATATGTTATTGAATCAAAGTAAAAAATAATTTGCTAACTAAAACATTTCAGAAATTATTAAATTAATTTTTAAGATTTTTTTTAAAAAAACATATAATTTTAATTAATTACTTTATAAAAGATAACAAAGGTTATAGAAACATTATTAATTATTTTTTTATGTAATTTAAATGTTATAAACCTATTATGGTTCAAATGTAGATTATTCTAAAACATTATAAATCTATATGTCAATTTATAATTATTCAAATAGTTATTTAAATAATTATTTAAATAATTAGTTATTCATCTATTCATTTAACCATGCTATATATAAATAGTTAATAAATTTATTCTTTACACTTTTATTTAAATTCTTAAAACTTATAAAACAATATAATTTGTTATTATACATTATTCTCATTTTAAAGTTTTGTATTATAAGTCCTTCATAATAAATCACTTAAAGGTTCAAAACTTTATGAAATTATTTTAAATGATTCTAAAGTCATTTAAATAAGTATTCAATTAATTCTCTTGATCAAATTTTAAATAATTATTTATTAAATTAATTATTTCTTTTTACACATATCATATTTAATCTTTATTAATAAATTAGTTATTTAACCTTTCACTGTCATTCTTATTTTATTCTATTATTCGAATTAATTATTATAACCCCCAAATTTCCAAATGAAACCCTAATTCATTTTACTCTTAAATCACATATTATCCTAATCCTAAGACACCAACTCTTAGGTTGAATTGTAAAGGAATCGTTGGAACCATCATATATTCTCATCGTTATCTTAAGTGCAACTTATAGCACGTGAGTTTTCCAAGTGAGTGTTTCTATACCTCTTTTTTCTATTTTCACACTTTGGGGTGAAACATGTTACATTATAACCATTGCACTTGTAAATGTTTGATTCTTGTAAACTTATTTGTGTGTTGTGGTTAGTTGAACTTTGTAGCTATCATGTAATGTCGAATATATGTACAATCATTAACTATTGCTAGCCTGGCGACGTCATAGATCTATGGGCCTGACAAGCCTACTTGGTTGATCCAAGTACACTTAGCTAATCGTATATACTTGTAAACGTTTGAAACTTGTAAAACTTTGTCAAGATTTGATTGTGCATTCTGTCTTACATCCCTAGTCACTTTGTTCTCTAACTTACAACATGAATTACCATTTTTTATATACTTATGTATTGAAAACTATGGAAATCTCACCAACTTTATAGTTGACCCTTTATTTTTAACATGTTTTTGGTTTCCTACTTGAAGATCTTCTTGTGCTCATATAGGACTTGGACCTAGACTAATTGAAAGACTTATGTTATTGGTTGTATCTTGATTGTTATGTTATTATTTTATTGTCTTGTAATGTTTAATAAATAATGACATTTAATATTATTTCAACTTAATTAGTTCCATGTGCTATGAGCAATCGTCTCCCGTTCGTCCGCCCCGATGATTCCACCGTCGGTCGGGGTGTGACAGACTGGGAGATGGGAAAGAGCATGATCGTGCTAAGGGTTAAGCCTCCAAGACTTAGTATAGTGAGGTTACCTGATCTTCTTCCCCAAAAGCTTTAGAGGTTTGAGAATTGGTTCTACGATAACAAAACGAGAGAGGAAGTGATTAGGTTAAAGGATGGAACTGAATTATTTGATCTAATGGAGATATTTTAATTATGTGATGAGGATTTGTTGGTGTTGTGTGAAAATCACATAAAAGTTGGGGCAGGAGCTGAGGCGAGAAAAGAGGAAAGCCTGTTTATGACGGTTGCCAACAAGGTGAAAGGGGTTAGGGCAGAAGTACGAGAGCTGGCCGAGAAAATCCGTGAGGCTGATGAAGTAAGGATGGATGTGCGGGATTTCGAGAGAGAGTTTGAGCAAGCTAACACACATGCCGAGGAAGCTACTACAGCAGGAATCGACCAAGAAGAATCTTTGGCTAAAGCTTCTGAGGATGATAGTACAGCAGGAGCTGAAGCTGAAGGCATATCTATGGCTGGAGAAGAATCTAGAGAGAGAGTTGCTATTGAAGATGATCCGGTCGGTGAGGTCCAACCTAGGGGGAGTACTAAAGATCAAGATTAGGTTAGACTCACTTTAGATTAGTTTTTTCTTTATGTTTAATTGTAATAGTTTAAATGTTAGATTATTTTTGTAAGTGTTTAGTTATTTGAGTTTTGCTGCTCAGCGAAACTATGAGCAAAACTATATTTTCGCTCATAGTCAGTTGTCAGTTTCACCTAGCGAAACTGTGTTTCTCAGACGGGCGAAACTAGGCTTGGGCATGATAGCAAAACTATCATCTCAATATATAGAATTTGTTTCTTTCATTGTAGAAACTCTTGCAAAACCCTAATTCGTGTTATCATTGTTGCAAGACTACTTTGTAAGCTAGAATTTCATTGAAATATCATTGAGCTTTTATTCTGTTGATTGTATTGAATTTGATTGTGTTATTTTGAATACTTTTACTCTATTCTTCATCATCAATTTCTTCTATTATGTGTTTGGTATTGATGAAATAAATTAGGACCTATCATATGGTACCCACCCACCCAGTTCACAGGCCTGGGGTGTACCCGATCCAGGGTGTGACATCAATTAGTATTAGAGCCATGGATTTTAGTAAAATAGGTATTTGTAGGTTAAACAAATATTTAAACTATATCCATGATTAAGATAGAATACTTTTGGAAGAAAAAATGTCTCTAGAGATTTAAATTCTTGTAAATAATGCCTTTTGTAAGTTTGAAAATATTGAATATTACAAGATTAACAAATTTTATTATAATAACAAGTACGACCTTTACTTTGCCACCTTTGATGTTCCACATTTATATGGTTATGAGGAATTTATTATTGTGATTTCTAGTGATGATAGTAACATATATCATCCAACTAAAGAAGATCAGGAAGTCCAAAGCCAAGGAATAAATTTGGCATCTCCAAGGTCTTTGATACAACAATAGTATACCTTACCAATACATGGTGGATAAGGTTCGAGCAAGCCATGGAAATCTAGAATCCAAGTTGCTACTATACAGGGGTTGTTCAGAATGCCTAAAAATAAAAAAGTGAGAATGATTGATGAATAGATTAAGCAAAAAGGTGAGGAAGAAGAAGATACAAAGGAGAAACAAGAAGATTACAAGAAAAATTCACTAGTATCATATTAATAGTTTCAAACTCAACAAGGAAGTTACATAACCAACAATATTGAAGCCTAGCCCAAAAATAATATGTACTAAGACATCATGATGGGAAAGAGGGATCCTCCACCCTACGATGGTTACATTGCAGGTCACCCATTGTCATTGTATGAGTATCTTGAGCGATCTCTTTAAGAGACTGATGAGATCAAGAGTAAAAATATATAGTAGTCATGACAATGAACAAAGAACTGAGCGATAAAGTTCAGACACTTGGCGATCAAGTGAAAACTTTGTGATGCGAGGCGAAGGAATGAAGATATAGTGATAAAGTAATGAAGGAAGCACACATAGGATTTAAGAAAAGAATATATCTATTAGCTACTAAAGTTGATAAGTTAGATGTTTATTTTAGGTTTGGAGTAGTTGTTGTTAGTTTATGGTGTTTGTAGGTTAGTTTAGCTTGCAGGATGTGTTTGTTGGATGACAAAATGGTTGGCAAAGTGTTGTTAAAGATAGTTGGTAATGGTTGCTAGTGAAGGTGATAATTTATAGTTTGATATGATAGTTATTGGTAGTGGCTTTCAGTAGTAATTCTAAACAACTAAATGATAAGTGATGATTTCATGCTAGGGAGAAGGTGATGAAAATTGATTACAATGGAAGTTTGTGAAACTAAAGAGAGGTTAGAAATGATAATTGGAATGAAGATATGAAGATCGTAGAAAAAAATAGTTATGGTTGTTGTAATTATTAGTTTTATTTATATAAGTAATTTTGTAAAGTTAACTAGTTTGATGTGACAACCCATTGGTGACTCAATTATATGGAAAAAATCTTTAATCATACTCAAATAGCTTAAATAAGATGGCACATAAAGTTTTATGTCAGAGTTTTATTTTTGAAAAGTATAACCTTGTTACACATGTCTAATCCATTTTCAAAATGATGTAGTATGTCATAAAAAGAATCCTAGTTTCACATGTAATTCATCTAATACTCACTCATGGCATATTAACTATTACTGCAACGGGAATAGACATTCCACACATCTTTATGGGTATCATCTACAAGACCAAAAAACACTGTTAGGCTTACCACAGGGGGATTCCCCTGCAATCCACCTCTAGCGTGAGAATAAAAGGGTTATTCTTAGAATGAGAGAATGCAAAGTGATTGGTGTAAAGAGAGTTGTATCTTGGGTGTAGTGGTCCATACCTGGCCGTTTAGTGGTCTTATTTATACTTGAAGGATCGAGTCACGAGGAGACTCCTGTGATAAAGATCTTTGCTATCCTAACAATCCAATCTATCTCGTACCTGTATTCCTTCCTTGGTCTTAGGTATATTTCCTTTTCCATACAATAGTTTAACTCTCCTTTACAAGTTGTTGTAACTTTGTCTTTTCCCTACTTTTCCATCCTATTATTACTAGGTTTTGACTTTCTTTATTAATGATAGAACATATCAGTCACCTTTTGTCGATCTTATTTGGATTCCTCTTCTTTTGGTTCACCTCGTTCTATGGTCCACCGCCAGGCACTTTTCCTGCCTCAACGTTAGCCTACACTGGGTACTTTTCCTTTTGAAACAAAGGTCTCTTGCCTGTCTTGGCAAGAAAATCATGTTTTACTTTTGTAGGTTCTATTTCACATTTCTTACAAGGCTCTCTTGCCTTGCTTACGTCATCATCCTTACCTACATAGTCATTAACGTAACCTAGAAAATCATCATACATAAAGATCCTAGTTTAGAACGGTATAAGAATAGATTGTACAATTACATCATGATCTTCCAACACACTCCTCTGATCATTCTAAAACCATTTCAACCATCACACATTGTTCTAAACATATCATTTCAACATATAAAACACCGTGTCACAAAACATTTTCATAAATAGCAAGTATAACCATACAAGATGTTTTTCATAATTAGATCATTTCAATCCATTCTTGGGTTCTAAGCATCAAATATAAATTATTGAAACCCATTAAACATGCCTAGAACACAATCTAGACACTAACTTACACAAAAAAGTTTCTTTAATGGAAAGTGCCTAAAAACTTTCACCAATTAACATCAACTACCATCCTAGTATCAAGATTTCAACTTAATTATATTAAACTCATCCAAATTCACAAAAAGCCTCATTTACAGTTTCCTTTATAGGCAAGTGTCGATTTTTGACCTAAACACAACAATTTCATAAAACCAAATTATACAATTGTCATAGTAGTCCATACTAACATAATATCAATTAGCACATTCAATTTCATGTTTGGATGCATGTTTGGATAATCTAGGTTTTGTGTTCATAATGATAATCAAAGGGTGAAACTAAACCATAAAAATTACTTGTAATGCGATGTAGATGCTTACTACAACGGTTATGCTACAAGAACAATCAATTTCACTTCCAATTGCAAGAAATGAACACAAGAATGATATGTGTATGTGTGTTACAAGGTGGGAAGGGGAAAAGGTAGGGGAGAATGGGGGATTAGGGTTGGGGGTTGAGTTTTTTCTTACAAGAATAGTCTTCATGTAAAAATCGTTTAAACGTTAAATTATTAAATCTTTAGTAACCGAAACCATAGAAAAGTCATATAATATCAAATGAACACTAAATACATAAAATAATATTTATTTTATTAGTTTGAAGGCATTATTATAATATTTATACTATAAAAGCCAAAAATGCATGATGATGGGTAAATGTCCAAAAATACCTAATTTTCAAAATCAAACTACACATTTAATCACATAATCATATAACATATAATCTCACACCAATTATATTTGTTTTAAAGCCATTTTGATAAATCATCAACGCTCGTGGATAGACTCATGTGTGATCCGATAATCCTTCAAATTATTGTTAAGTGAAGGTTCGTGAATGTTTGTGCAATAATCGATGCATCTAATTAAACATCATTAAATGCATGCATGTATGATTGAAAATATTCTTCGTGATAGTTGGAATATTACCTGAAAATGCCAAGCGTCGCACCTTTCAAATTATATAGAGCTTTGGGTATGGAATTTTAATTTTTCCCATCTTTAGTCATTACATCTCCCTTTCTTTCCCTTTAATCGGGTTTTACCAAAAAAAATCAGAGTGTTACACACTATCTCATCAAATATACAACTGGGCCAACTTTTCCATTCCAAATGTTTCCTTGATGGGTATGAAGTGTGTATTTTTCATCAATCAATCTACTATGACCTATATTTCATCTATGTTATTTCTTGTCACACCTTGAAACTTAAACACAAAAAAAATTAATTAAAAAATGCATCAACAATCCAGCCAAACCTTAAACAAAAACAAGAAGGATTGAAAATGTATCTCCTAATATTAGCTTAAAGATATCTTTTCCTAGTGATTCTTCCGATCAGCTCTTAAGTTTTTTAGTTAGGATACCAATAAAAGTAGCTTTGATAGACTATCACATAATGAAACTGATCCGCGCAAAAGTCAGAATGATTAAATAGAGACCGAACAAAGGGGTATTTAGGCGTGATGACTCAAGATTTGAAACCCTAATTAGTGAGAGCGGAAGAACCTCCGAAACCCTAATAAGTTGACTTCTTTTAGTTAGGTTACCAATAGCAGCAACTTTGGTAGGGACAACATATATATGATATTGCATGGGAATTCTCAATGAATTCAACCTGTGATTTTCTTAATTCAATTCTTTAAGTCAATATTTTATGGTCAGGATGTTATGTTGCGTAGTTGTAATTATTTTAGAACCTAAGGAACTGGAATCATTAAAAATAGTTGTAGGAAGGTCATTATTGCAAAAAACAGTAAAAATTTTATTCCTCAACTGCTAGTTGTTAAATTAGTTGCAACATGTATTGATAACTAACAAATGGTAAGAATTTAGCTAAGGGTGTAAACGATCCGAGTTGAACCCGAGCCTAACGCTACTCGAGCTCAACTCGTTGGAAAATCTCAAAGCTCGAGCTCGAGCTTGAGCTTTGTTCGAGCCTATGATTTTAGGATCAAGATCAGCTCGTGAACTGATAATAAAGCTCAAGATCGGGTCGACAAGGCTCGATTTCATTCAAAGTCGCTTAAGATCAAGCATGAGCTTGGCTTAAGCTCATGTATAAAAACCTTTAAACCAACCCTTAAAACCTAAAATCACTTTACGTTAGCAAATTCAATTGATATAGCTTCAAGACCAAATGTATAGAAGAACAAACTGATAGAACAATGAGGAGGACGAAGTCTAATGGCCGATGATATGATGATTTGTTACGATTAAGAAAAGGAGAAGTGACTTTTGGTTTTAAAAACTTAAAAGCTTGAACTCAATTACAGAAAGGGTAATGAAAAGTATTTTAAATATATAAAAATAAACTAAAAACTTTACTTGGCTCGTTAAGACTCACTAGCCTAAACGAACTTTGAATGTCATGCTCGGACTCGTTTATTCGAGCCTTTTTCCAAACCGGTTGGCATAACTCATTTTCTTCCCTTAATGTGACTATCAACTAAAAGGTTCTTCTTTCTTTTCTCTCTTGAAATCCATAGCAAGAGTGATGTATATTAAAGTAATAGAAATGCTAGAAATAGAAATGCTAATGTCTCCAAGTTAAAAGGGGGGCAAACTGCAAAAACATGAAAATTCATGCCTTTAATTGTAAAAACCTCATAGATAGGATGATATTTTTGTGAGGTCTTCCCAAACAAGAATGAAACATACTCAGCTCACTGGTTGTAATCCAACGGGAATGAAGAAGATAACAATGGCGACTGCATCATTTGCAGGCATTTCAGCTCTTCCTCTCTCACACCCAAAGCTAATAACAGCTACTCAACTTCCATCTAAAGGTTTGTTGAATTTCAAAACACCTTAAAACCTAGGGTTTTAGGTTTTAGATCGTAAATTTCATTGCTTTTGGTTTAGTTCATGCGATCGCTTGCTGCTAAGTTTAAGACTGAGTAGTGGGTCTGAGAAAATAGGTGCTTTTGGTTCTGAGAATTCATGGAAGTTGCGATACAGTTTTAACGTAACTTGTATACTAATACGGTAATACCCAATTTGCTGTGAGTTGTTAAGGGAAGTATGTTTGGAGACTCATCAAAGATTTTATATTAACGTGAAGGTTGTGTTTACTTTGAGTATGTCTATCAAGTACCAGCTGTAGGAAACAAGATCATTACCCTTGGTTACCATGTAGTGGAAGATAAGAACTACATATGAATTGATACTCTTCTTAATTATTTTTAAGTGGAATCAGTGGATATGAAAAGGGTTAAGTTTTGCATACTTGATGTGCAGAGAATAATGTTGAAGTTTGCCATCAAAGATAAGTCATGGTTGTAAATATTGTCCAGGTTCTATCAAATTGTTGGTGGTGCACATGCTTTCTGTACCTTTGATGATTTTAGCATGGTGTAGGAAGCCTATGAACACGTGCATAGATAATTGCGGGACAAAATTTGAGTAGAATAGCTGTAGCTAGCATTTGAGCAAGCAAGAAGTGGCGAATCACTTGCATATTTATGCCATGAGTACACCTGTAATCACGTACGAATAGTAAGATATCATTATGATATGCAATATGTTATAGGCTTAAGTTATTTTAAGAGGACATTGGTGTAGGCACATTGTTCTTCACTCTTTGTGTGTGCTGTTTCATGCTGGAACTTGAATCTTATTGATCACATGCATATATAAGTTACAAGCTCTTTTGCTTTCTCCATAGAGTGTCGTATGTGCAAATGTGTAATTTAAGTAGATATTCTTGTTGAGAGATATTCACTTTGATCTACTCTTAGTTTTATTATGTTGTGGTCCAGTTTAACACAACTTTCTTATCATGCAATCTTAGCCTTTTATATACTTCTCTGACAGTCTGACATTTCTAACTGCCCTTCAATTTCTTATTCATCCAGAACAAGTTCATTTTCATAATTTTCTACAACCAGAAATTCTGTTTATTCAACAAAAGAATATCATGGGTTGGTGTTGAAGAAAAGGATATGTATAGCCCCCAGATGCAGCAATTCCTCAAGCTCTGATGGGGCTACAGATGAGTCGTCTAATAAAACCAAGGCATGTCACCCTGTTCTTCTATTCTCCCTTGTGCATCATGCTTGTTATTTACTTCTCTTGTGTTGTATGTTTTCTCCACCGTAATTTAATGGCTTCCATGTTTGAATCAAATAAATATGAATTAAGAATTTAAGATTGCAGTTATTGTGCTAGTTTTTATCAAATATATGTTAAATCTGGTAAATTCTTTTGGTTTAAAGCAAATATATATATATAGCTGCAGTTAGCTATAAGTTGCATTAAGATAACAATAACTGAATGTTGTGAGCTCATTTATCACTTGATGTTTGCAGGTTCCATTCGGGTATAGTCGAAAAGATGTTATTTTGATTGGACTTGGAGTTACGTTTTTTGGAATTGGTCTAAAAAGTGGATTAGAGGTATCCCTTATCATCTATTTTTACTGGCTATCTTTTTTCTCTTGGATTAAGACATTTAATGTTTTTTGAAAAGCGAACATAGTAAATAAATATGAAGCGTACTTCCTTTTAGATTTTCATTTATCTTAGGAAGATTGTCTTTGCAGTTTGAGCAATAATCAAATGTAACCTTAGTAACTAGGACTCTAGGAGGTTAGGGCTCAAGTCAACAAAAATTGTAGGATTGATTGTCACATGTACAAAATTGTAATTATATAAATCGAGGAAATGTGATCCAACAAATTTACTTACATTGTCAGATGTTGCCAGTATTTGTGGATTCTATAAAATCATACATTACTTTGTTTTCGCACCATTAAGACTTGAAAGTAATATACTAATATCATAATTAATTTGTAAATTTGTCCACTGTAGGATTTTGGACTCCAGTAGTGGCTGCAATTATATTTTTACTTGCAGCAATATTAAGTAATTCCTGGTGATTTTGAATATAAACAGGAAGCTAGTTTTCTAATTTTGATTTGATGACATGCTCTATGTCTTGATGTTATGCAGTTCCTTGGAGTGGATCCTCTACAGGCTGGGAATGTGGTCCAGTTAGTGTTGGTGTTAGGCCTTACAGTCGGATGGATTTCAACGTATATTTTTCGTGTCTCGAACAAGGAAATGACGTATGCCCAACAATTACGTGACTATGAATTGAAAGTTATGGAGGTGTGACTTCTTAATTATTAGCATTCTCTTTTTTCTTTATATGCTTACTTTATGTTAGTTTGGGGGAAGGGGCCCATTTATGTGAGATCTTATTCTATTGATGAAGGCCAACTGAACATGATATGTGAACTTAATTCTAATTATTGTAGCTTTATTTAATTTAGAAGAATTTTATCATGTTATTCAATTTACAGCTTCTGATCATTTTTGAATGCAGAAGCGGTTAGAGGGTCTAAGTGAAGCGGAACTAGAAGCGTTGCTTGAACAAGTCGAGGAAGAAAAGCGTTTGGCAAGCAGGGAGTAGTTAAACCTGGTTTGCCTTATCCTTGTATGGTACCACCATAGTTCTGTAAATGACAATTAGACAAGCGAAATTTAAATGTTATATACCACACCCTGCAACACCTTCATGCTGTAAATGTTTATTACAATTTTATTCTTATACAAAATAAAATAAGATGCATGTTTGGGGTTTAAAATCTTTTTTGAAGCCGGAGATGCAGGTTAGTTTTTAGTTATATTTCCTTTATTTGATTAATATTGTTAGTTTATATAGCAAAATTGTAATTTTTCTCTATTTTCGATTGAAATTGAATTGGAAATCAAACTTCATAAAAGATTGGAAAAGTATATAATAGAAACCTATAATATATATGAATACAAAGATAAAACATGCAATGCACAGAGAGACATGTTGGTTGGGAGAGTCTTATCTACGCATGGCAGTTATACTACTACTATTTGGTAAAGTCGGTGAGGTTTGTCTTTTTTTAGTTTCCGTCGCGTAAACATTTTATAATTGTTTTGTGAATTTCTTCACAGTTGTATCCTAGAAGAGACAGTCTTTGGTGGAGATTTTGTTTCAATGGATGAGTGCTGGTGCGGGTGGGTTCGAATCACTGCACCTTTTTTTTAGCTTCGTCTCTTAGCCCTAAACACGTGTCTGCAAACATGTCCTTAAACCCTTGCCTCTCAATTGCCTGTTTACTCCTTGCTTTTGTTATCCTTCTAGACCTGTTGTTCTCCTTTTACAAATCACTGCTGTGATTTTCATGAGTATTACATCACGCAATCATACTCTGTTTTTACATGTGTTTTCGTATGCCGTTTTGAGATGCAAGACATGAGATTGCATCTTTGTTGTGTGTCATTCTTTTTCCTCTGGAAATTTGCTTCTCCATTTTTGATTTCTTCTTGATGACTAGTGGTCTATATGAGATAAGTAAACAATTGAATAACATTAGCTTGAAGCCTTGAACTGGGTCTAGAGACATACCTCATTGGTATATTAGTCTACTTATATAGAATTGCTATTGATCCAATTGCTTCCCCATCAAAAGTGTTATAAACGTTCTGCACAAACCATGCTCATGGCCTTATGGCTTTATTTACAAATACAATCATTGTGATTTTCGTGGTCATTGCATCGGCTGTGCTTTTTTTAACATATGAAGGTAAGGGTACTAGCCTTCTACCTTCGATTTCAAATGCCGGCTTTGATTTGGGATTGCAGACATGGCATTAGCTATTGGCTGGTGTAGGCTTCTTTATCATGTGAAGGTTTACTTTTAACCTCAATTTCTTGGTCGTTAAATGTCTGTTAGATTCAGGGTTAAGTGGGGTTAAATTTGTCATTTGACATCTCTTTTTTTAGTATTTTATAACACTAAAAAAACCCATTACCTAAACAAAAACCCAATTGATCGATGTTGTCATTCGCTGCTACTCACAAACCTAGGGTTCTTCCAACTTTGCAGCTTCTCATTCGATCTACCATACTTCTCGTCGCTCTTTTCTTCCTCTTTTATTATAGGATGGGTTGGTCCACCCATGTGCAGAAGAAGCTTGAAGATCATCCCTAGTGTGCTGAGGAAGAAAAACAAACTTGAGACTGAATTCAAAGAACTAAAATGAAATCAATTGAAGAACGTTATAACGTGTGACTTGCTCGTAGCGTTAGGGCTCATATTTCTGTAATCTTCCCAAATTGACGAGCAATAGTGGTCTTTTGTTTCCAAGTTTAATGTAATAAATTTACAATGAATTTCTGCTTAGTTCATTGTTTTGCAATGTAATCTGTTTTCCAAGTATGTTACTTAAATTTGTTCATGCGCATGGTGTAGTTAGAAGTGTAGGTTGTGCACATTGTTTAATTTATATTTTAATGGTGCATAATGAAATGAAGGTGGACCCATATTTTAATTTATATGCATATGGTTAAAATTACTTAGTTGCAGCCATAATGAAATGAAATGAACCGGATTCATATTCTAATTTACAGTGAAGCCATGTTCAAAGTTGCATATTAATTCATGAAGATGGTCAAAGTTGTGGCCTAAATGATGCATTTTGTGCAGGTTCTGCACTTATATTTCAACCATTAAAGTTGCAGCCATGTTTAATTTATTTTGTATATATATATATACACATATATATATATATACACGTATATATATATATATATATACGTATATACGTATACACGTATATATCTATATATATACGTATACGTATATACGTATACGTATATACGTATATATATATATGTATATATATATACGTATATATAGATATATATGTATATGTATACGTATATAGATATACATATACGTATATATACATATGTGTATAACTAGATTTACACATATGTGTATAATTAGATTTACACATATGTAAATAACGGATGTATGATTTTTTTTAGAAAAGTATATCAATATGGTATATGTATATTATATATATATATATATTATATATATATATATATATATATGTATGTATATATATACACATATATATATATATATGTGTGTGTATATATATGTATGTATATATGTATATATATGTGTGTATGTATATATATATGTATATATATGTATATATATATATAATATATATATATATATATATATATAATATATATATATATATATATATATGTATATATATGTTATATATATGTGTGTGTATACACACTAGGGCAATTGTGATAATGTTTGTGAATAATGCCATGCCTTCTTCTAGTATGATGAACGTGTGGTCACGGCCTCTTTGATTCATCGTCTTCGATATCATCGTTGTTGTAGCGCGTTAGGATTCCATATCTTAAAACTCCTCCTTCGACATTAGCTGAGCTATTTGATAAGGATGATTTTCTTATGAATATACGAGCATATAACTATATGTTGTCCATGATATCTTTTGGTGGCAAGATAGATGAGAGTATCAAAAATGATCCATATGTCTTCAGGATAGAGGGCTAGGACTGGTTTGGTTCTTTATGTCCCCAGATGTGCCAAACTTCTTCATTCGTCTATTCAATTCTCATAACCCTGTGTGCTATGATAAGCCCGCTGAAGATTGTATCAGCGCGGCGATTGTGACTGACCCTGATCGTAAGTTTGATGGCTTTGACATTGTCTTTCGCCATAAGGACATTGGTCCTCGAAGAATAAACAAGTTACATCCTTTATACATGTCCTTATAGTATCCTTTGTTGTTTATTTACGGTGAGAGTGGATGGTCACGTGATATGCGTTACGAGGTTACGAGGTGGCAAGAGAGGTGATGAAAAAACTAACCATGAATATGTTTTATAGCTACCAACTACACGATCATCTTAATGTCTATGCGTTGTTGTTAAAAGAAGGTCGACTCTTTCAACAATATCTGGTCAACAATTATGTTTGCATTGAACAAAGCAGGCTTAAATATATAAGACAAAATCAAAGTATCCTTAGAACTGAATTTTTGCAAGGCATACATTATGCATTAGAAGGAGGTGATATCAAGGGACATGACATTGTAGTCGTAATAACTTTTTGTAAATAACCTGGTTGCTGGAACTTGCAATTACTTCAATCCTAGAATAACAGTACAATATTAGCAAAGCCCGCGCAGCAACACGTTGCATCAATACTCGTTTTAACTCATTCTTCAGGGCTAATTTGGGTAAAAAATTATCTATCGATTCATTTGGTCCCTTAAAGTTATTCTATGGTCAATTGATTATACTAAGAGACTATGAGTCATTATTATAAAGCATGCCAATTTAAATAGGTCTAAATGTGCAAGCAGTCTAGCACCACTCGCTCACTACCATTGTGTATCACCACCACCTACTAGTTGATGCCACTAGTAACAACTTTGTCATCGCCTCTCCATAACCATAGCCGCCGCAAGCATTTCACCATCTTGGCGGTGCCACCACCACCATGGTAGTGATGACACCATCACCACCATCATTATAGTTGCCACCATTCACTCTCCTACAATAGCCACCACCTCCACCACGACCATTATTTCCATCTTCTCCTAGAATCTCACCACCCCCGTTGTAGCAATCACCTCTACTGTCACAACCACTATCAATGTCACCACCACTGCAGCCACATCACCATTAGTGTTACCACTACCATCACTACTCACAACCGTCGTCACCCTCATTGTAGTTACCCTCACTATTACCAGCCCCTTTGATGCCACCTCCTCCACTAGTTGGTAGCCACCACCACATCTCGTCACTGGTTGTCGTATAAGTCGCTATAGTTGTTGAATTCATTATGATCATTTCTTTTAGAATGACCTGTTTCAAGACGAGCTCATTTTGGTTAGATCCATTTTGATCCAAATCAATTTCTACTTCCAACAGTCTACAATGACCTAAACCAAATTTGACCCGAACATGTTTTGTTCATTATATTAATTAAGGAAGATGTGCTAATAACCGGATGTGGAAAATTATTAGCTTTCTAAATTATCTCAAGAAAGAGGTTGCAAGTATTTTGAGGCCTGGTAAGAGATATGGAATGGGGTTGCTCCAAAGCTTTGAGTCAAGAGTTCCCGTAGTTTTTTAAAACAATTTAGCAAAATGTAACGGGTTTTAAACATTTTAATATTCGTAACCAATGAACTAAATGTATCAAGTTTAGAAAATTAACTTTGAAGCTTGAGTTCTGGCGTTCACGAAACGAAAATAGTTGTTCGCATAAAAATATTAAGGAAAAAATGGTTTTAAATATTTTTTTTTTGAGAGTGTAAATCAGGGAATATCCGGTATAGACTGAGACCTTTGGTGAAAATTTAATTTCATAGTCTTGTGTGTTTTGTTTTGGTGTTTATTTTCTCGCTAGATTTTGTCTATCTTATAATATTTCGATGTCGTAAAAAAACATAAAATGTAATTAAGTCAATAGTATAGGGCTGTAACAGCAAATTTCTCTTACAAAAATACACAATGACATCATCCACAATTAAAAAACACCCAACAAACCATCACAAGAAACAAATCAAAACCACTCAAAGTCTTTCAACTTCACACAACAAATCTATTAGATGACGATAACAACAGGCATGTTTGGAATTGCTTTGATTGAAAAATATTTTTGATAAAAAGAACTTATTAGCTTATAATTTTTTAAAATGAACTTTTAAAAAGATGTTTGAATTATCTTATAAAATAAACTGTTATAAAATGACCGAAAAAACATGATTTAAAAATCAGGGGAGTTATAAGATATAGTAGAAGGATATCATAAGAAATTAAACTAAAAGTAATGTTTAAAAGTTAATAAATAACCCCTCTTTATTTTTTAAAACCTATTTTTTATTTTATATGAAAAGTCAATTTAAAAAATACTTTTGGGTTTGACAAACAATTTCTTTTGATTTATTAAAGTTAATAAGTCAAAAGTTAAACTTCAAAAATCATTACCACACATCCACACGCTCATCAAATCTCCACAAATGGAAACCATTTTAGCTCCTCACTATCTTCTCTTTTCTCTCTCAGATCATACGCCATCAATCTCTCAACCTCCAAACCCCTTTGTTGTAATCTCAAAAAAGATTCAATTTTTCAATCTTTTTCACCATTGCCCACGAACCCAAATTGGTTTTCTCACGTTCATCATGGATTAGCTGCTTTAGCTATCTCATTAGCACTCAATTTCACCCGATTGGGTCTGCATTGGCATCTGAATTTGATGTGTTGAATGAGGGTCCTCAGATTGGAACTTATGAGGTGGATGATGCAGGTGTTCTTAGTAGGGTTACGCAATCTGATTTGAAGAAATTGTTGTTGGATTTTGAGTACAGGAAGAAGATTAGAATCAATTTTGTTACTGTTCGTAAGCTTACGCTTAGTGCACACCAAGTGTTCTAATTTATACTTATAGGTAGTAAGAGAACATGTAACATGGTTTGTAGAGCCAAAACAAATGCCAATGTGGCAGTGACAGGCGAGCTGGTAAGGATGCCCGCTTGAACATGCCTATCCATGCCCGTTTTTGGCAGTTACGAAAACACTCTGTTTTCTATCTGTTAGTTCCAGATCTTAATTTTATTTGTTAGTCTTTCATTTATTTTTTGTTCCTTTATTCCTTTAAACAATAAATACTTGCTCAAACTACAAATAATAAATAGTTTATTATAAAACTAATAGCATAAATTTATAAATAATAAATTACTTATTATTAAAACCTAAATAGTTTATTATGAATTTGAGAATATTGTAGGAAAGATAAGGATGGTTGTAAAGTAGATGCATTGCTTGAGAAAAGTATTGAGAAAAGTATGGTCTAAATGAGTGAGGTGGAAGATTTGAGTTTCATGTCAATTTGGGTGCAGAAAATATTTTTCTTTCTACTTTCTATGAGTAATTAATGTGTGTACCCGTATAAAAGACGGAATTTTCTTTTAAACTTCCTCTCAGTTTTACCAAAAGATGAAGGAAAAGAGTAGGTTCTTGCAAGGACAAAAATAATTTTATATATAATTGATATGAATTTATGTGTTACCCAAATGTTTATAAAGAAATTTCAGTTGATGACAAGAAACCAACCAGCTTTTACTAAACAAGAAATCATGAAGATTGGTTGATCAGAAAATGAATGATAAATAATCTGCGGTTCAACGTCTAGTGGCTTAGACATGTTGACAA
Organism: Flaveria trinervia; assembly: GCA_025506515.1. Classification (NCBI taxonomy): domain Eukaryota; kingdom Viridiplantae; phylum Streptophyta; class Magnoliopsida; order Asterales; family Asteraceae; genus Flaveria; species Flaveria trinervia. The sequence goes on along the minus strand of CM046456.1, from coordinate 16,392,496 downwards.
AAAATTATAATACGGAGGCCTTACCTGCAGCCTCTAATTCCTGGTTAGTTAGTAATCTCGAGGTGGGAGTAAATTTCATGTTTGATGGAGGTTTGACAGCTTCAAACTCAGTTGGCTCAACTGAAAAATGGCTTCCTGCTGCATCAATGGTTTTATTGATAAAATCCGACCTAGAAATGTAGTCCTTCATGGGGCAGATGAAATCAAGATGGTCCCTAGCCTGAAAAAGAAAGTAGAGAATAAATTATTAAAAAAGACACTTAACAAGTACTTAACCATTCAAATTTGAAGCGTCATAGCATGTAAAAAAGAAGATTGCATGTGTGAATAAGCCATTTTTGTGACTAAAATTCTGAAAACACATCTATCAGTTCTATTGTGGGTTGAAATCAGTTGAACTTATGTAGTAAATATTATTACAAGTTTACAACCCTGTATAACAGAATAATGGTCATATAACTTGTTTCTAAAAAGTTGATTTCAAATATTTATGCATTTTCGGCCCGCTCCACAAAGTTCCTCTTTAGTTAAATCTTTTAGCTTGACCCACTTGACCAGCAGAGATAAACATAACCAAAATCAACCCATTGTGATATTAATGTCATGATTGCCGATCTTAACGTGAACTTACAGGACTACTGTAAAGTTATTTCTTATACCACCACCCATAAAATGCCAAAACAAACCGAGGTTATACATTTATTTCCATTCATCATCATGACAGCTAAAATTTTAACTTGATGCAGTTCGGGTTAAGTATTTCTTCCAAGGAAAATGGAATTCTCATGCATTTTCTGATTTTGTACCGTAGCACAACCCTGCTAAAGGCCTACTAAAGCCACTATTCTTTCTTTTAAAATCTAAACCACGTTCGTCGGACATAACTTGTTCTCTAAGGCGGTAAACTCCACCATTCAAACTGTAATAGACTTTCACTTTTCTGATTGCACTCATATGGGCAGCTAATAAAATTAAATTAACACAGGATATAACATACCAGTCGATATTCAGGAGCCCTTTTGGGAAGCTTGAGATAGGACATGTTACAAGCCTCATAATCCCACAAAAAAGATGTATGATGAATCCAACGATTTTTAGTAATTGATTGGGCGTTCCCTCCAAACTTCCGGAGGCCAAACACATAGTCTACAAAACATTTAAAATAGGTCCTGCTGTCAACCCCTACCATTCAGGCTTAAAATTGCATAAAAAATTAGATATTTGCAATTAAGAGAAACTAAAACACACCAACAAGTACAGAACATAGAATTCTAGTAACCTATTCGCCAATTTACCCAACCTAATTGGGATTCAGTTCTTCAAACAATCATACCATTCTCACGAAGCCTGAAATCAGCAATTCCTTGGAATACTTGACTGTATAACAGGCTGCTCCAAGACATGATGGGTCGAGGATACGGCTGTACATCAGCAACATCGTTCTTGTTACATATAAATGAAATAAATATTGTCCCGTGATCAACAATTACAGTCCCACCACCAGTAAACCTTCGTATGACAGGAATCTTATCTTTCAGTACAGGTCTAATTTCAACAAGTTCAGCAGGTTTCCTAATAAAGGATTTACGCAAACTAGTAAGGTCTCCATTACTAATCAGAACCATTATTAGCCAAAAGAAAAAAACTTACCCAGATACCCCCATGACTATGTTGGGTTTATCCGTCCCATCATTAATGATGCACCAATTGTCCGATGAGGTCCGCAGAAGGCACTCTTCCATCTCCAACTGTTGTAGGATTGGCACTCCCTTCATTCTAACAATATTCATCATTGGAAGTCCAGCACATGCAACTTGTCGCGTAGCCATTTCAAGCAGTTTTTCATGAACTGCTTTTTTTTCGGTTCTTTGTTAATGTAAGATTGTAACAATCATTTTTAGAGTGCAATGAACTGCAAAATAGACATAGATGAGTTTTGTCCCTTGAGCAAGAGCGTCTCTAGTCTCTACTGTTCTAGAAAATAAGTTGTAGCTTTAGGCCGCCAATATTTAGGGGTGTCAATAAATTTTCAGGGAGTAATGTTTGGTCATGAGTGGTAATGAGATTTTGGCTTCACTTCTCCAATTTGTGTTCAAATTTCTATAGATCCCCAAAATGAACACCATTCATTGATTTACAAATTAACATTTATATTCGAGGTGTTACACAATGAAAGTTGTTTATAATACAAAAAGAAATCAATTATAACTTACATTTTAGAGTTGTTCCCTATGCCATTATTTTATTTGAACATTTCAAATTTAAAATGACATATAGGTTTGCATCACAACAACAGAGCTTGGAACTGTGATGAGATCCTTAGGGCAGAATCCGACTTAAGGCGAACTCCAGGACATGATAAACTTAGTTGACGCTGATGGCAGCGGGACCATTGACTTCCCTGAGTTTCTAAATCTAATGGCCAGAAAGATAAAGGATACAAACTCAAAGGAAGAACTGAAGGAGACATTCAGAGTTTTATAAGGATCAAAACGGTTTCATTTACGCTGCAAAGCTTCATCATGTGATGAACTAAAGAAGTAACACAGTGAAATACCAAAATTAACAAACAAATTAACCATATACTATATTTCTAAATACCCAAATTAACAAACAAATTAACTATATTCTAAATTTCTACCTATCAAAATCAACAAACAAATTAACTAACAAATAAGTGAAATACAACAATGAAAACACCAAAAGGGTTTGAGCTTTCATAAAAACAACTAACCTTTCAAGATTCAAGTAAGATGGCAGCAGCGGCAGCAAGGGACAGGAGGCCGCAGACGGCAGCAGGTGGCCGGAGCAAACAACGGGAGGCGGTGAGTGGTCCAATTTCGATGGTGGGGGCCGGGGAGTTGTAATGGGGTTAGGGTTTTGATTGGTGTTATAAGAGTAAGGGGTAAGTTAGAAAATTTCATATTATATAAAAGTTTATATTCTTGGATTAAAAAAATGATTTCTAATTTCCTTTATGATAGTTTGATTTTTAAAAAAATTAAATAAGAGAGAAAAATATAACAATTAGTAAAATTTATTTTTAATAAGAGAGAGAAATTTGTATGAAAATTTTAATTATTATAATATTTTTTGGAATGAAAATTAATTTGTGAATATCTAAAAAATTGACAAGTGACAAAAACATGAGTTAAGAGAATGACAAGTGGCAAAAATTCTTTATTTTATTAGAAGTTATATATGTATGATTAACATTACATAAGAGTAATAAAATAACGATATCATATTTTATACTTTTTTAATTAATTTGCTTTTTTAATTGGTTTTTAAATAATTTGTTTCAAAACAAACCATTTTAAAAAAGTGCCATTTTTAATAATTTTTTTGAAATTTAATTAATTTTGTTTCATAAGAATTATTTTTTAAAAGTCAGGTTTTAAAATATATTGTGTGTTTTTTTTAAGTTTTAATTTTTTTTTAAAACATTCTTATTTATAAAAAAAATTATTTACTTACAAATTGCATTTGTAGAAATATCACTTTAAAAAAAGAGTTAATCTCGGTTTTCGTCCCTGAGTTTTGTAAATTGTCTTCACTTGAGTACCAACGTTTATTTTGCCTCCCTTATTGGCCTAAGTTTTGCAAATCGTTTCTATTTTGTCCTTATGACTAACGGTTTTAACATTTTCTACTAGATTTTTTAAAAAAGACCAAAATACCCCTAAGGGCTATAAAAATATCACAATTTTACTTTTCAATTTGTTCTACACAGCACGACATACCACCGCCACCACACACCACTGCCACCGCACACCACCACCACCACACAGCACCGCCATAGCACAACATGGCTACCGCACAACACCGCTACCACACACCACATCCGGCACACTCCATCGCACCTCACACCACCTATACCACACACCACCGCCGACCACACACCATCGGCACCACACACCATTGTACCACCGCCACCACACACCATTGATTTCCTATATTTAGTACCATCTGATCAGACGACACTAACCTTCATTTAACATTTTCTTTCGCTATCATCGTGTTAACTTTAGATGTTAGGGCGGTGAGGGAGTCCAGTAGCCTCTTTCTTCGAGGGTTTAGATTTGTGGTTTCACCATCATTATCGAAAATTCCTTCGAAGAAATCGATCTTTTTGACACCCCTTTTAGCTACTACCGACAATTGAATCAATGGGTAAAGAATTAAAGATTAATATGCAGAAAAACAACCTCGATTTCTAATGTAATCGCTAGTTGAATCAACTACAGATTGGGGTAAAGAGAGAGGGAGATTAAAGGGTGGAGAAATAGGGGAGAAGATCACGTGATTGAGGCAAGATTAACGTCTCAAGTTATGCAGCATTGCAGTATGTGTTGGAGTGTGAAGATGTGGATACATGTGCTAATTTCATCACAAGAAAGTCGATCTAAAAGGTGGATCTGTGAGATCACTTGTGGGTTTGACTTGGGTTGCGTATAATGATTTCTTCCCAAATTTAGTACCATCTAATAAGACGACTCTAGCCTTTTTCTTTCGCATGTGAAGGAGTCCTGTAGTTGATTAGGGTGAGATAGAGCAGAGGTTGCGGAGTAAATGGGTGACGCCGGAGAAGGTAGTGGTGAAGGGCTCTAACGACGGTGGTGGATGGGGTGAAGGATGATTGAAGCAAATGGGAGAATGAGGTTTTATAATTGGTGTTTGGTGGCGGTGGTGTGTGGTGCTATGGAGAAAGAAGAAAGAGGCAGATTGTGAGAAAAAGTGAAAAGTGAGGTGGTGATATTCTTTTATAGCTGGGGGTATTTTTGTCTTTTTAACACTCACTTAACATAAGTTCTTAACACTGTTAGTTAAAAGTACAAACATAGAAACAATTTGCAAAACCCAGGCCAATAATAGCGACAAAATAAACATTGGTATTCAAGTGGAGACAATTTGCAAAACCCAGGGACGAAAACCAAGATTAACTCTTAAAAGTATATATGTAATATAAAAAGAATTGAATAATATTATTTGTATTTAATGTGATATTTATTAGGAGAGAGGAGTGGGAAAATGGAATTTAGTAGCTTTAGAATTGTGACAAGTGGCACACAAATATCTTTTTTTATTAGTATTTATAGATTATAGATTGTCATATCCCGGTGGAAGCGTGAGATGATATTTGGGTGTGACTTGTTTGTACAGAACTCATTGGTTAACAGAGTTTCAGATAGCAAATCAACATATCTTTAAACATAACAAAACATACTTCATAAGATAATAATAAGGTTAGGATTACATTAAATCATGATAGTCAAAATTTGATCTAATTATAATCCTATTACAACATATTTTCTAACTGCTACATCTTCAGTAACGGTGGAAATGAGCGTCCACCGATATGCTGAGATCATACATATTCACAGTTAGATTCACACAGACTTTCCCCATAACTTCTCCCCAGCCGTTATACACATCAAAAGAGAACATTAAGTTGTTAGACATGATGAATTCCTGAAAAAACATACTCAAAATAGTCAACATAATATTGGTGAGTTCATAGGTTTATCTTACATAAAATATTATTGATGCATCAAATACAACTAAACCTTACTTAATAATCAGATCAACCATATTGTCATAATATAATTCATAAATCAAATAATATAGCATCACAACACTCATCCTGTTGGTGCAAGAAATTATTTTCTAAGTAGCGCTATCTATATTATCCAACGGTTCCACATCCGAATTAATGGTTGTAACATAAATGACAGTATAACTCAAAATTACATCAATCATAAAAATCAATAGTATTTTTTTCCCCCAAAAGTTTATCAAAATCAAAATGGGGCTATGAATCTCACCTTTTCTCCAAGAAATCACCTATAAACAAAAATATTTATAGTTTAGAAAACATAAATATTTTCTTCAAAATTTTCAGTACCTCAAATAATATCAAAATTGTTACAAGAAATAGGTAATGAAATAAAACATAACATACTCAGATTTCATATTTTAATTATTTGTATTTTATTTCTTATAATTTTTGGAATATTCAAATAAACTGTTAAAATTACCTTCGGCTTTCTAAAAATTCTAAAAATTTATCATAATTTTTGAAACTATATATATAACTTCTCAAAAATTTTCCAAATCCTAGATCACAACAGAGTCAATTTTTATGATTTTCTTTATTTTACTAATATTTAGTAAAATATCAGTATGTCTAAAAATTCCTATTTTCATACAGAAGATTCTTTTCAGCTTTTTATATTTTCTGAAATTTTCTCATAATTTATTGGAAATTTAAATTATTTTTCCCCATTTTTATGTGACAGAAAATCTAAAAATTCGTAACTTATTCATAACTTCAAGTTAGATCATGAAACTTTTTTTGTAATTCCTATAATTCATAAGGTTTAACATATAAGTTTCTCAATATCATCCCAGGTTCAGTTCTTCCAGCATAAATTTTTCCTTTAAATAATAAAATAATTTGTATAAATTATTTTATTAATAGGAATGACATTAAAATCTGCAGAACTATAATTCTTAGTATTCTAAACATATTTTCAATGTTTGTTCCCACAATCATAGTCTATAACATAATAAACTGAATTTAACAAGTTGCACATAAGATTTTAATCCTTATGTTGATAATTTCCTTTTATACAAATTTTGATTTATCAAGATTTACTTTATTTATTTCAGATTCTTAAAACCTTCTTACTGACTTTTTAAATAAAGTTGATATGTTTATAGGATTCATAAAGATCTTAGATGTAAAATCATAAGAGTTAATCATATGTTTGTTTAAACATATGTATAATCTTTGTAATCTTGACTTAGACATGGTTTAGAGAGTGAAACCTTGATTTTGACAGAAGGAGAGAATGATGATAGCTAATGGTAGCTTCTTTCTCCGCTTCTTCAACGCGTGTAAGTGTCTTGAGCTTCCAAAGTTTCCAATCTCCTTGGTCCGTTGTAATTTGCGATTTAGAAGGAACCGTGAATGAGGAGTGGAGATGAAAATGATTGTGGTATTCGGTTAAGGTGATGGTGATCGAGAGTTTAGAGAATTAGTGAGGGTAACCAAGAGGTGATCATGATTTGTGTGTGCAATCCATCGGTCGAGAGTTTACATGTTATTGTGGCTTTGTAATCATGAACTCTATACTTTAGAGTGTGTGATGTGGAGATTATAGGCTGGATTGGTTGGTTCTTAGGATGCTAGGTGGCGAGTTCTTAGTGTATGATGGAGATAGGTGGCATTCAAAGAAGGTGGTGAGTCATTGGTCATTAATTGGATGTTTAGATTGTTAATCGGATGCTTAGTGTTCCAATGAACCGAGACTAAAGCTTATATTATGCTTATGTTGAGGTTTAGGTGTTTAAATGTTTAAGTTTTTCTTAGTTTTGATGTCAAGTTTCTTTGATGTTATCTTGTATTGAGATGTTTGTTTGGGTTATTTTTTTGTATCATTTGGTGAATGGTTTGAGGTTATTAAGTTGAAATATTAGATCATATTTTGAGATCCATGACTTATGAATATGGATACATGCACACGTAAAATTATACATGCATGCAACCATGCATACGTGCAACACATAATATATACATATAAACACATAATACACATATGTATTTAACAAAAGATGGCACATGCATTTGTAGGATATGTATGCAAACAAAAGATGGCAAAGAGATTAAATTTGCAACCAAGTGTTGTGAAAGTGATAAGAACCGATATAGATTTGATGAAATCAAATACTCAACTATAAAACTGAAGAAGATAATCCAAAAAATCTACACAATATAACTAACCAAAAGGTTCACTAAGCTATGCTTTACTCATGTTAATGCAATAAACCTTACATTAACTATTATCTTTCCTACCTTACCACATAAACAATGATCCTTATTTATAAAACTAGCAATTACACTAATCCCCCTCCCACAATTACAAAAAACAAACTAAGACTAACACGTAATTCCTATCAGAAAGTTCCTTTTTACTTTATCCCCTACGGGTTTTTTTATGATGCTTGCAGTGTAAGTTATAATTAGTTTATATTAAATTTATGCAAATAGATGAGTATTCTCCTAGCATTTGGGCCATAGGTGATGTTACAAACCACTCATTCTTGTTGCCTTATATGTTTATATACAGCATGCTAAGGGGTATTTTCGGGATTGCTTATTAGAAATTTACAACTAATATGTTTTGAAATTAGCATTTGAATAAGCTACTTTGTGCAGCTTATTCTAAACAACTTAAAATGGCTTTGGAATATCTTTGCACCTGACAAAATGCAAAAATAATGCAACCTTGGTTTAAAAAAGCGCGAGGCGAGGCGTTTTGGTACCAAAATTTGAGGTGCTATGCCGCAAGCGCGAGGTGAGGGCTTCACGTATGCGAGGCGATAAAATTAAAAAATAATAATAGTAATAAATTATAATGCATGACACATTTCACTTCATAATCATAAACACAAAACATAATCACAAAACATAAACATAAAACATACTTAAAATTTAAAGTTTAGAACATAATTAAACATCTTAAAAACGCAAAAAAACGCAGAACCTATGTCGCTAAAGATGGAGAAGAACCGAAGGCTGCAGAAAACACAGTTGTTGTGATTGGAGAAGAACCAAAGTTGATAATTTAGGGTTCTAAATTAACCTATTTTGATTTTGTTTAAATGGGTTGGTTGGTTGGGCTATAATAAAATTAAAATAGGGAGAGATGGGCCAGGATAAAAAGGCCCAATATTTAACCAATTTGACCATTTAAACAAAAAGGCCCAATAAAAAGCTCAAACACATGAAGCGTTGCTTCATGTCACCTCACGCTTTCCTCCTGGAGTGCCTCCTCTGAGCGCTTCGTGTACAGACAGTGCCTCGGTGAAACGAAGCGCCCGGGTCCAACGCTTCACGCTTAAGGCAGCGCCTCATAGCGCTTTTTTAAACCAAGAATGCAACTTAAGCGTTTGATATGTTGGTTATGAACTTTTGATTGTTTCATGCTAACATGAAATGATTCTTTTTACCCTTTTAACCACTTTTTTGCTAGTACAAACTTGAAAGGGAGTGCAATTCAATTAAAGTATATGAAGATAAAATAGTTCATCTTGCAAACCTGATGGATGGTTATTCACTAGCAGGGGAATTTTGAGACGAAGAATTGAGATCTTTAGCATATAAGCATGAGGTATGCATTCTACTATTCTAGATTTCAGCTCTTCATTTACTTTGACAACTTCTTTATTATATCAACCAGGGGTGACAAGATAAGCAGGTCGGGTGCCAGGTTTAAACTGGGTTCATCTTGTCCACCATGGGAGTAAAACCCTCAAGTTGACCCATTCATAAGTATGCTTATTTTTTGTATTTATATGTTTTTAATGTAAATTTTCATCGAAAGTGACTCATTCATAACTAAATGCATCTTAGTTTTTTTTATTTTAACCATCTCATTATTCTAGGTGGGTAGGTGACAAGACAAGCCCATTGGTAATGATTTAAATGGATTATTCTTAATCTGGGTTGAATTGTTTAGCTAATTATATTGTTTAACCTATTTTATGACTCTTTTGGCGGTTAGCTATTTTAAGAAAAATATCACAGAATAGTAATCAAGTTTCAAAAATGTTCTAATTTAGTCACTTATGCATATTTTTCTCAAATTAGACCATCAAATAATCAAATCGAGTCATTACCAAATTTTATTATGACAAGAAGTAATAATGGAAAAGACGTGGAAGTCAGAATTTTCAATATATAAAATTATATTAAAAAATAAAAAACATGTTAATTATGAAAAAAAATAAAAAATGTCTAAAATTTACGTCAATGTTCTATATCAGCATCAAAAGATAAAAAAAATATTTTCTAACTGAATCTAAAAGTATGACATGTTAAAAAATATGTTATGACTTTTAATTTGTGTTGGAGCTGTAAAAGATAGTCTATATTATCAACACAATCAAAATCAACAAAAGTCAACATCACGATCAAAGTCAACGTAAAAGTCAAACCCGACACGTTCGAGACAAGGAACGGAAACGAGACGTTGAATATTTAGATGACTAGGAGTTATATTGTAATATATATATTTTATGTGAACAAAATATATTTTATCTTGTTTTTAGTCATTTTTATGTTTTATATGTAATTTCCATTAATTAGTCTAAGTCTAGGGAGTTAAGTGCAATTAGTGAATATTAGTCTAGACTATAAATAGGTTAATTGTCATTAGTGTTGGTTAATGATTGAATGACCAATAAATTGAGGGATTACTTGTAAACATATTTTGCAATCTAATTGAAGATCAAAGGGGTTTTAATTGTGATTATCATATTTTGATCTATAATCTTTATGATTTGATTCAAGTGTGTTCATCCTGGAGTTACAATTTGTATAAAATATAAAAACTGAGTGATCTAATTGGAACACTTTTAAAATTTGAGTTACCTAATTGAAACACTTTTGAAAGTTGGTTATTATTTTATAAAGTTACCCCGCTATTTTATTATTTAACCTGTTTTACCAAATTGAGATCATATATAACTTAGTTTACTCATTTATAAGTAAATGCGTGAAATTTTAAACCTCTAATCTTATATGTAATACGGATTCTAAAGGAGAAATATGAGAATTATTCAGGAATTTCAAGGAAAGGAATTAAGTTAAAAAAGTGTTGAAAATGAAACAGAAAGCAACTGGAATTCCCTAAGGGAGCGTTTGGTTGGAAGAATGGAATGGAATGGAATGAAATTGAGAAACTTAGTATAATTTTTAAGTAAAATTATGTTTGAGTAGGTAATGAAATGTAAACCCAAGGGAATGTTTCACCTCAAATTCCCTTGGTTGTGGGATTTCAAAATCCTTCCACCTAGAGAGGGAATTTGAAATCCCACAACCAAGGAAATTTGAGGTGAAACATTCCCTTGGGTTTACATTTCATTACCCAGTCAAACATAATTTTACTTAAAAATTATACTAGTTTCTTAATTCCATTCCATTCCATTCCGTTCTTTCAACCAAACGCTCCCTAAAAGAAGCACTGAAATCCAAACTTGAAGAAAGTGATTTGCTTGCCGAAAAGCAAAGGCAATAGAATCATTTGGAACAACATATAAACATGCTTATAGATTTTGTCAACATGAAGAAATGTAGCATTTCGGTTGTTATAAATTAAACCTTACTTGAAAATTATAAATGGCTCGAATCGGCTACCTCAAGACTCGTATAACAGACCAACTAATTAAGATGTTTGTATCTTTATGATTTAGCAATTTGCTTAGATTCATAGTTAGGATGTTTGTTATATCTTGTGTATTTTAGAAACTTAAACTTCAGACGTACAATGGACAAGTTGATCATTAGGCATTCAGATCCAAATTAGTGACATTTTTAATGGTTAGAGTTTATAGAACTTTACATGACATCTTTTCATTTCATTACATTAGCACAGTAAGCTCTCTTTTATATCAAAACCAGATTGCTATAGAACTTTACCCGACGTTGCTAAACCTCAATGTCTAGCTAGCCACACTAAACCTTAGGGGCTGTTTGATTGCTCTTACTCGGTCAGAAGGTGATGACCGGGTAAGAGCTTGTTTCAAAACTGACCCGTAAAAGGGAAAATAGGCATGGGTCAGTGGCTTCGGACCGGGTCAGACGCAAAAATGTGATAATCAAACACGCTGACCGGCCAAAATGTCTGACCGGGTCAGTGGGTCAGACATTTTGACCGGGTCAGAAACAAATCAAACAGCCCCTTAGTGTATTTGAAGTTTTAAAAAAATTATGCAATCAAGCACACGACAGTACAAACATAAAACAATGATTTTCTAGCGTAATTATTAATTGGAATTATTGTAGTGGTAGTTTAGAGTTTTGTAAATCTTAGGCTGTCAAGTTAAGTTAAGATTCACATGGCTATAAGACACATAATCCAACATTAATGTGTAAGTGATGACAATGAAATAGCACTTGAATATCGAAAAAACTACCGCTCCCATCTAACCAAACCAAAAACTATCATGCATAGTCGATTTCATTCCCTCAAATTTATTCCATCCACTCCCCCTTGTTTTTTTTCATTCCATACCTCCTTCCATCATTAGTCACCAACACCACTCACCACAACAACCACCACCGACCACCAAGATCGCTCGTCACCGGCAACCATCACTGGCCACCACCGCGGTCGGCCACCACTACCCCGAGAACACTATCGCCGGACACCGCCACCGCCGCCGCCACCGAAAACCACTGAAGGTCACCACCACCGGCCATGGCCGGTGCCGGAAACCACCACCGGAAACCACCTCCGAAGGCCACCGCCACCGCTGGGAACCACCACCGCAAGAAACCACCTCCGAAGGCCACCACCGCCATCGCAAGAAACCACTTCTGAAGGCCACCACCGACATCGCAAGAAACCACCTAAGGCCATCGCTGCCTCCGGAAACCACCTCCGACCACCATTCTGTCGAAAACCACCGCCAGCCACCACCGTCACCAGAAACCGCCGCCGTCAGCCACCACTGCTGCCGGAAACTACCGCCAACAAAAACCACCGCCAACCACCACCACCACTGGAAACCACTACCGGCCACCACCGCCACCGGAAACTACTGTCGGCCACCACCGCCGCCGGAAACCACCGTCGGCCACCACCGCTGCCGAAAACCACCGCCGTCGGAAACCACCGCCGTCCAGCACCGCCGCCGGAAACCACTACCGGGCACCACCCCCGCCGGAAACCACCGCCGGCCACCGCCGCCGGAAACCACCTCCGGCCACCACCTCCGCTTGCTATCACCATCATAACTACTTTTACACTTTATTGTTTCGATTTTTATACCTAACTAATAAAAAAAAGATATGTTTCATTTATTGTTAAAGGGAGATCAAACGGAACAATGGAATGTAATGATTCATTTCATTCTCTTATCCATTCCATACCTTTATTCATTCCATTCCTTTGTCCATTCCATTACCACATACCAAACATACCCTAAGTATAGGCATTAATTGTATTCATGGCCACTAACTAACGTTCAAGTTTTGAATGTAAGTAGAAATACCTATATATATCGACAATTTAAACATACTATCTTCAGCCTAGCGACTAGAAAAGTAGGAGAAATAAAAAAATTAATTTAAAAAAACTAACTCTCAATCTTGAAAGCTTCAATACTTCAAAACTTGAATAAGCCGCCGGAATTGATGGCAGCCACGCATGTCGATGTCGATGTGGGAGCAGCCTGATCGATGGTCGATGGTGGTATTTAGGGCTAGGGCTTTTAGAGCATTCATAACGATTCTTATCTTTATCCATATAATTATACTAAAATTCACTACATTTTCTCTCTTTTTTTCAATCAAATAATATTTGCAGGATCATTGAAGGGTTAGTTACAACACAACAACACAAAGAGAAGATTAACTAAACTTTAATCAAACAGTAAACTGGATTAACCAAGTGTTAAGATACTAAGAACATAAGTAATGCAAGAGACAGAACACAAAGAACACAAGTATTTGGTTTTCAAGAATGCAGTATATTACATTCTCTATCTTCTATTACAAGTGTTACAAAGCATATTCGAAAGATACAACAACATGAGATACTTATACTACATCCTACAGCCGGCTATACTTTGAAAGCCAGCTAGATACAATTGACTAGACAGAAACAAAATCAATTGTAGAGTCAAAAGGTAGATTGCCTTTTGACTTGTGACTATGACATGCCATAGCTCACATCCTTATCTATTACAAAAAGGATAAAGTACATAGAGTAGAAAGTTACAGACTCAAGACCTCAATGTACAGTTACCAAAAGCATGGACCTTTTCACCAACTCATGTAAGTTGGTGACTTGCAGAGGCACAACAGAAAGGTGTCCAGCTTTATGGAACAGTACATCAGATAAAGCATGTTACTAAAAGTCTTCGGAAGAAAGCTGTCTTCATGAGTTGAAGCTTCGGAAGACTTTGTCTCTGAGGCTTCGGAAGACTTCATGTTTGGCTTCGGAAGATATTAGTCTTGGCTTCGGAAGAATTCACACTTAGAGTATTTTATGTTTCATGTGTGAAACTTTCTAAGCTTCTTCTTTAATGCACTTGTGCAGCATGCCGGAAAGACTAAAGATGTTTAGGTTGTATCAGCCTCTTCATTAATCTCTACGAACTCCCCCTAGGCTGATGCTACCAAAACACTTTGAAAACTTCAGATATTAATAGTCCTTATTAGGATGATCACCATTCCTTTCTTCATAAGAGGATCATGATCCTTCTGGCTGTCAAAGTGTCTTCTCATGTCAAAGAGGTCATGCAGAGGCAACTGAAACATATCTTGCCATGTATAAATGCCTTCAATGCCTTGATCTCTAATAACATGCCATCTTTCTGGATTTGTGGTGTATGTCCAAGACAAGATGGGTCTTCCTATTGCTAGAGGAGCTAATTGAATTGGAGTTGGTGTAGCTTCTCTGGCTGCACATCCTCAGGCTGTTCTGATTCATCCTGAGGTTTAGAAGGGGATGCGGGCTTCTTTTTCTTCTTAGGCTTTGGTCTAGAAGCCATCCTCTTCTTTCTCTTTCCAAATTTTAACTGAAAAGTCTGGCCTACAGCACCAGATTGATCTTCACTATCTTTCTCAGTTGGGACTTCCTCTCTCTCAGGTTCAGATGGAGAGGGAGGTTGACCCTGCTGTGGATCAGAAGACAAAGCTTGCTGAGCATTAGCAGGAGGTCCGGGTTGTGTTGTCTCTGGTTGTTCAACCTTAACCTCCACTTCAGGTGGAGCCTGACTTGGAGTGGAGTGTAAGTCAGTGAGCTCTCCACTCTTAATCTTCTGCTTGATTACCCTGATATGCTCATCCATAGTGGATAGAGACATGGGTCCAAGTCTCCTTCCGGAGAATCCATACAGCTTCAAGAAGCTCATCATCCTCTGCCTATCAGCAGACTTCTTCATGCTCTTTTGGATGATGGCTCTTGATTTTGCAGCTTCTTTTGTCTTTCTTTTCTTGACTAACTTAAGCTCAAGTTGTTTTAAGTACTCAAACTCAATATAGTCATAAGGCAAGGGAAGGAGTGCATCTGCCTGATAGAAGCCTATGGCACTCAGGTAGTTAATCATCTTGATTCTGTCTTCTTCTTTATCTACCTGAGGTTCTTGTTGAACCACATCCTCTTGTTCAGGACTTTCTTGAACTGGGGAGAGAGTAGGCATTCCTTTGTATAGTCTTTTTCTTCTTCTCTCTTCTTTGACTTGTACTAGGAGTTCTGCATCTTCTGCCTCCTTCTTCTCTCTTGACCTTTCCAAGTCAACCAGTTCATTCAACTCATCCAAGGGAAGAGAAATGACACTATCTATGTCATAGTTCCTAGTCTACAGATAGCTAATCCTGACTGCCCTTAACTCATCATTCTGAGTATCTGGTCTGGGGGCAGCCCTGATTACAGACTTCATAAGTCTTGGAGACTCAGCAGAGGAACTTTCTCCCTTTAGCCTCCTTTTCTTCTCTCTCTCCTTCTCCTCAATCTCCTCAAATGTCATCTTTCTTTTCCCTTGTCACTCACAGACCTTTGTGACTCAGGGTGGAGAGAGATTTGGTCTACATTGCTTGTTACAGCATCTGAGCTCATGCCAGAGAGAGGTTGAGAAGCACCTTCACCAGCAGGTATCTCAGAAGGAATATGGATCTCTGCAGCAGTTGGAGATGATGAGACAGGGCTCTCAGGTTCTGTCACTAGGCATTCAGTCAAGGTTTCCCCTATGAAGCTAATCTTAGGGTCTGCCTCAACATCCAGTTGACCGATGACATTGCCTGATTGCCTAAGTCTCCTTCTTAAGCTGAACTCTGCAGTGATCCTGTCTTGGATTCTTTTAGCCAGTCTGTCAGCTTCTCTTGATTGGCTTGGGTTGACAAGTGGCATGTTGACTAGATCCAGACCTTCATAATAGTCCAAGGTCTGAAAATTGAAGACTTCTTGCTGTCCTTGAACTCTTATGATGATTAGGGCCTTCATGTTGTTGTCATACCTCCACCTAATGATGTGATTGGAAAATGGTGAAGGTGACATAGCCTTTGGTATCCCATCCTCAAACAGACTCTGTGTGAAGGAGTTTGTGTAGTCCACATCAATGTGAACTAGAGTAGGTTGCTGAGAATGGACAGTTGCAAGTGAGGATGGTGAGTCCTCAATGTCCATTCTCTCTGAAGAACTCCCAGGTTCTGTGGCTGTAATGACTTTCTCCCCCTTTTTGGTAGCATCACCCACTTGCATAGGTGAGCTGGAAGATAGGTCAATCACATCCACATGTTCTTGTGTTCCTGGTTGAGCTCTCCTTAAGGATCTCCCAGCTAGTTTTTCCTTAAGATATGAAATCTCAAGTTGCTGATTATTGATCCTGTTGTGTATGGTAGTCACCTGAGTTTCAAGGTGACTGACCTTTGAGACTAAATAAGTGCATGTTTTAGACATTTTTTGCACCAGTAGTCTCAAATTCCCCTCATCTTCATCAAAAGATTGATTGGGGGATGAGATGATTGGACCAGAGTCCTCTCTCTCACCACCAGCTTGAGGTTCTTGGCTGCTAGTTTTCCTCTGCTCACTGGAAATCTCAGTTGAGATGTCAGTGAGCTGAGTTGCCATGGTTGAGGTCTTAATGATGTAATCACTTTCAGAAGTAAGAGCCTCTTCCATATGGACATCCTAAACAGGTTCAGGAGTGTCCACCTCAGTTGTAGGTGACTGCTGTGGGATAGATGTAGGAGACTCAGGAGTACTCATCTCTCTTTGAGTAGGTGGAAAGAAGAGAGATTCATTATACTCATTGAAACCTATATCTTCATCAGTATAGAAGTTAAGGTTGGGAATTGGTTGGTTGAGATCTATAAGCTGGGGATGGTAACTGTCTCCTGAAGGTTGATCACTTGAGTGTTGAGACTCAGAGTGATTGCTTAAGGCTGTAGGGCTAATGAGCTTATCAGGCTGAGCATGAGGAACCTCAGCACTGATTCTTGAAGAGATGGGAGTGGTCTGCTCCTCAGGAGAAGTGGGAGCTCCAGTGTCCACTTCTTCCTGTATGGTTGAGTATATGGGGGCCTCCACAGACTGAATAGTCTGAGCAGGGGTTCGTTTGGATTTTCTTTGGTAGGTGATGGAGATTTGAGGCTGTGTGGGTGGTTAGGAAGTAGTAGGTGTGGGTTCAACACTAGCTTGTGCTGCTAGGTTGTCACCTTGAGCAATGAGCTCTAATATTTTTGGGACTAGGGCTGTTTCTACCCCAGAGAATCCAATAGTGGGCTTCCTTAGTATTTTAAAGATTCCGGGCTTCATAATTTAAGAATGTTACCTGTTTCCCTCAACTGTGAGCCCAGTTCACAGTTAAGAATGTACTGGACATATCTAGGAAACATGTAATACTCTAAGGAGTCCAAAGTAGCAAGTAAATTTATATAAACAAACTGAGAATACCTGAATTTGACCCCCTGAACCATTCCATGGATTATGAAGGAGAGATCCTCAGGAATCTGGTCCCATCCACCATGCTTGTTTGATAAGCTGTGGATAATCACATGGAGCAAGAATCTCCATTGGGATGAGACCTTCCCTTTCCTAAAGGTTTTTACAGAGAAATCTCCCTCATATCCCGTCTGATCAAAGGAATGATTGACAGCTTCCTTTGGGAAGAACACCTCACCTTCTTCATCATCCAGCTGAAGATGCCTATTGATGATGGCCGGAGTGATAAAGATTGTTCTCCCCTGCACTGTAGCAGATAGTGCCTTCTCCCAGTCCATAATGACCTCTTGGCATGTCTTTCAGAATTCAAGCAGCTGATCCTCATTGAGTAGAGGATCAATGGTTAGGGAGGTGAAGTAGTTAGACAGAGCTAGGAAACGGCAAACCTCTGAGAAATGAGGATCTTTCTCAGAGCTTAACAGAGCAACCTGATTCTGTTGTCTGTGTAGCTGCATGGTAAAGTTGGGATCATTTCTGTGAGCAAGGTTGGCCATTTTGAAGTAGCTTAAGGATGAAGAAAGAAAAAATAAAGAAATTTCAGAGAGAAATTTGGGGTTTTAGGTTTGGAGGAAGAACAGATGATAGAAAGAGGGGGGAGAACTGTTGGGTTTATATGTGAGAAGGATTTCAGATAAAATTTAATGAAAGAGGATAAATTTTGAAATCCGGATGTCAGTCCCACCTCTGAAAAAGTAGTTTACTTTTGCTCAAAAAGTAGTTTTCTTGGAAGTCAAAAAGCTTCCGAAGGTTAATTATCTTCGGAAGTTTTAATTAAAAAGCTTCCGAAGCTAAAATGACTTCGGAAGAATTTCCTAAGAGTTTTTGAAACTTTTGCTTCGGAAGAAAAATTAAAACTTGAGTGCTTTGTATATAAACTAACAAAGCTTCCGAGAGCTAATTTTGCTTCGAAAGTAAATGATCCTTGAAAATAAGTAAGTGTCTGAGACAAGTATTTAAGCTTCGGAAGATAAATTTGAAGACTCTTCCGAAGGTAAATTTCTTAGATGGTTATTTATTTTGAAGGCATGATTTACTTCTGAAGTTAAAAGCATAACTTCCAAAGTATCAGAATTTTTCAAAAGTCTAAGGAAAGTCTTCAAAAAGAAAATTTTCATCTAAAGAAAACATGAGCTTATGAAAGTGATGAACTAGAAAACTTAGGACACACATAAATTTTAAAGAAATAATAAGAATTAGTTTTAAGAAAAGCTTACTCAAAGTTTATCATCCCAATAGCTAATATTAGATATTTAAATATTTGTTCATCAAAAGCCTTTGTAAACATATCAGCATATTGTTCATCTGTGTGAACTTTGACTAGTTTAATTAATCCTTTTTCATAGTTATCTCTTATTAAATGATACCTGATATTGATGTGCTTTGTCCTTGAGTGCTGCACAGGGTTCTCTGTGATTGAGATAGCACTGTTGTTGTCTATGTGAATGGGAGTCTCCTTGAAGTTTAACCTATAGTCCAGCATCTGATTTTGAATCCAAAGTACTTGAGCACAGCAGCTTGCAGCAGCAATGTATTCAGCTTCAGCAGTTGATGCAGAGACACAGGATTGTTTCTTGCATTGCCATGAGACAACCCTTCCACCAAGAAATTGACATCCCCCAGATGTAGACTTTGCAGTCATGTTGCAACCACCATAATCACTATTTGTATAGGCATACAGATTGAAGTCAGAATTCTTAGGATACCATAGTCCAAGTGTTGATGCACCTTTGAGGTATCTTAGAATCCTCTTGACAATGATAAGGTGAGACATCTTAGGGTTGGCTTGATATCTTGCACAAATACATGTAGCAAACATGATATCAGGCCTGCTAGCAGTAAGATACATAAGAGACTCAATCATATCCCTATATAAGTGCTCATCTACACACTCCCCCTCAAGATCAGGACCAAGAGAGTGGTTTCTGGCTATGGGTGTCTTAGTAATCTTGCAGTCAGTCATATTTAATCTCTTGAGTATGTCCTGAACATACTTTGACTGACTTATGAAGATGCCATCTTCAACTTGCTTCACTTGAATTCCTAGAAAGAAATTAAGTTCCCCCATGGTACTTATTTCAAATCTGTCTTTCATCAGCTTCTCAAATTCTTTACAGAGCTTTGGATTAGTTGAACCAAGATGATGTCATCCACATATACCTGAACTAGCAATATGTCTTTTCCTTGTTCTTTGATGAAGAGTGTTCCATCTATAGTACCTCTCCTGTATCCATGTTTACAAAGATACTTAGATAGTGTCTCATACTATTTCCTGGGTGCCTGATGCAGCCCATAGAGAGCTTTGTCAAGCTTGCAGACATAATCAGGATGATCAGGATCTACGAAACCAGGTGGCTGTTTGACATAAACCTCTTCATCTATCACTCCACACAAAAAGGCACACTTCACATCAAGTTGAAAGACATTGAAGTTCTTGGATGCAGCAAATGCCAGGAATATCCTAACAGCTTCTAATCTTGCCACTGGAGCAAAGACATCAGTCTAGTCAATCCCTTCTTCTTGTGTGTATCCTTGAACAACTAGTCTAGCTTTGTTCTTGATAATGATGCCTCTATCATCTTTCTTGTTCCTAAACACTCATTTGGTTCCAATGGTAGTCTTTCCAGAAGGAAGAGGACAAAGGTTCCAAACTTTCTGCCTTTTGAATTGAAGCAGCTCTTGTTGCATAGCTTCAACCCAACTTCCATCCTTTAGAGCTTCATCAACTTTCTTTGGCTCTATCTGGGATAGAAAAAAAGAGTGAAGACAAACATTTGCTTTATGGGTTTGTCCTCTTGTCTTTACCCCTGAGACAACATCTCCAATGATATTTGTGGTAGGGTGAGACTTGTGGATCCTAAGTTGAGGGATCACAGCAAGTTGTTGAGAAAGATCTAAATTAGAGAAATTTAGATCTGGCATGGATGTTTCTCCCACCACATCAGCACACTTTTCAAGTGAAACTTGATCCAAGCAGTGTATGACTTCATTGATGTTCTCATCAATGGTGTGGTTAGTGGCATCAAGAAATTCTTGGTCACTGTCACCACCACTATTGGTGTCTTCCGCAGTTGAGGTGTTCTTATCTGGTTGTAGAGCCTCTGAGCTGGAATGGTTAGGCTGACAGAAACCTCATTTGCAGAAGTGGTTCCAACTGGAGCTGAAGATATATGTCTTGAGGATCTTCCTAGCTCAAATTTTGGATCAGAATCATCTGTATTTAAATTTGCTACAGATCCTGAAACATTATCACAAGATTTGTTAAAACAGTTGGTAACCAAATCAAGATCAAACAACCAATCCGGACTAGAACCAGCAACACAGGGTGTGTGTTCATTGAAAGTCATATTGGCTGACTCCTCAACAATTCTAGTTCTGAGATTGTACACTCTATAAGCCTTAGCTTGGGAAGAGTATCCAATAAAGTGTCCATCATCTGATTTCTCAGAAAACTTGGCAATTTGATCTTTGGTATTCAAGATGGTGCAAGGACATCCAAATGACCTAAGAAAACCAATGAAAGGTTTCCTCTTATGCCAAAGTTCATAAGGAGTCTTGCCATGAGTCTTAACTACTAAAACTCTGTTCTGCACATAGCAGGTAGTGTTGACTACCTCTGCCCAGAAGGTGATGGGCAGTTTAAAGTCTGACAGTATGGTTCTTGCAACTTCAATCAGTGTCCTGTTTTTCCTCTCAGCAACACCATTTTGCTGAGGAGTCCTAGGAGCACTGAATTATCTTGTAATACCCTTTTCATCACAAAATGTATCAAGGATATGGTTCTTAAATTCGGTTCCTTGATCACATCTTATGATCTTGACCTTGTGATTAGACTGATTCTCAATCTTTAAGATGAAATTCTTCAGAATCTCAAGAGTCTCATCCTTAGTTCTAAGGAAGAAGACCCAAGTGAATCTTGTAAAGTCATCTTTGATCACTAGACAGTATAAGGTCCTTCCTAAACTCATTACACTAGTGGGGCCAAAGAGATCCATATGTAACAAGTGTAGGGGTGTAGGGGTGTAGTGATGGAGTTCTTTTCCTTAGGCTTGTGAGATACCTTATGTTGCTTCCCTTTCAGGCATGCAACACAGTGGTCATCACTTGTAAACTCTTTCTTTGGCATTCCAGTTACTAAATCATGCTTAATTAATTTATTCATGTTATTAAAGTTTACATGGCACATTCTTTTATGCCATAGGAAAGACTCATCACTATTGGCTTTAGACAGAAAGCATGAAACTTCTCCAGAGGGAGAGGTTTGTTGCAAATCCATCTTGTACATGTTTCCTTTCCTGGGGGCTCTAAGCAGGATATGCTAATGAGAAATGACCACACCAGGCTCAAGAAAAATGCACTCATGCTCAGTAAAGAGCATGTTATGACTCTGATCACAAAATGAAGATACACTCAGAAGATTGTATCCTAGCTCCTTAACAAAGTTTACCTTTTCTATGCTGAGCTTACCATTTGTGACCTTTCCCCTTCCAGAAATGTAGCCACCTTCATCTCCTCTAAAAGAAACTGGTCCTCCATCAATCCTTTCAAAGTTCTGGAGTAGTGACCTATTGCCTGTCATGTTCCTGGAGCAGCCACTGTCTATGATCCAGACATTTCTGTCTGTCTTCAGCTGTCCCTGCATAAAGAGAATGATTAGTTACATTTGGAAACCCAAGCCTTGCTTGTCTTGGGCTCATATGCAGAAGGTAATTCAACAGTAATAGATCCTATGGTTGTACTAAGAGGATCTTGAGCTGTTGTTGATGGAGAAATCTCAGTCACTTGGTCTTTCTTAGACATCCACACCACCTTTGGAGTCTTAGACTTGACCTTCAAAACTTTAGAAGCTTTTGAAACTTCAGAAGTTTTGATGACTGAACCTTCGGAAGATTCTGCAGACACTGCAGCAGACTTCAGTGCTTCGGAAGAATTCCTTTCTTCTGAGACCAAATTTTCTTCCGAGGGGAATTTTCCACTTCCCTTCTTGTTAGATTTTGAGCTTCTGAAAGAAACAGGTTTTTCTTCTGAAGCTTGAATCTTCTTAGAACTCTTTGAAGCATTTGTTTTGGTCATATGGACAGTGCCTTTAGGATTGAAGGGACAATCCTTGGCAATGTTAGTGGTACTTTCACACATGACACAATTCATTTTCTTCTTCACAAGATCCTTTTCTTTGGAATAGGACTGTCTTTGGTCACATCCCTTCTCCACCTTCATCTTTGCAGATGATGAGACAATCCTCTTGGGCTGAGGACTGTGCTTGGAGTTTGATGGTCTAGGCTGTGCAACAGTGGTACACAGCAGATCAGTCTTCTTCTTGCTGCTGAGATGAGTTGAACAAGAACCAGAACTCTTAGCGGAAGATTTTTGGTTGATGTCTTCAGTCCTTAGCACTTTAAACCCTACAGTGATAAAAACTTGTTTCTGCTTAGAGTCAAAAGTATTCTTGATCTCTTGAGCCTTCCTTGCCTTTATTTTGCTCTTTCTGATCAAGTTCTTTCTCATGGACTTGGTCATCACAGTCTTCACTTTCTCCTCAGAAGGATAGTGGCCCTTCTTGGAATCCTCCTCTTCACTCTTTTCAGAGGGATTCTTCACTGTCTCTTCTTCATCCTCTTCACTCATAGGATCTATGAGAGGAAGCTCATCTTCATAAGTTCCACACCTAGGAGATCTTACTGACAAGATTGTGTGTGGAGGAGCTATCTCATTGGATCCTAGTCCCTGCCTGTTTTGATAGCACACTTTGTTGTGCAGGGATGAGGATATCATGTTCTTGAACGTATCCTCTTCAAGAACACTCTTTTTTGACCTGGCTTTGCTGATCACAAGCTCAGCCTAGCACTTAGTTAACTTGGTTATGAGATCTTTGATTTGAGTCCTTAAATCTGTGTGTTCATGTTTTAGAACTGAAATGGTTTTCTCTAAGTCCTCTATTTTCAGCTTATAATCATTTTCAGACTTTCTAAAATCAGATTTTAAATTGTTTAAGGACTCACGGTCAAATCTCAGTTTCAAGTTGTAGGACCTGTACCTGTTAACTTTAGCAATGCATTCAGGAGTACAGAGATGTTCTAATACATTGGCTTCATCATGATCAGCCATTAGTGCTTGGTTTGAAGAAGCATCTTCCACCTGAAAGCTCCAGTCAAAGCCTCCTTCTTCAACAACAACAGCAGCTTGTTGTTTTGACTTCTCATTATGGAGAACTATGTCAGTGTAGTTTGGTCTGGATTGTGTTTGGCCGCCATTTGTTCTAGGTGCCTTACACTCTCTGGCAAAGTGGCCCATCAAGTTATAGTTGTAACACTTAACTTTGCCTTTGTCCAGTCCAAACTTTCCACTAGTTGCATTGCTTAGAAACTTCCTTCCAGTCCTCTTGTAGAACTTCATGGCTCTGTGAGTGAGAAGAGCCATCTGCTGGACTATTTCCATATATTCTAGATCATCTGGATGGATACAGTCCAGGTCTTCAAGAGTGAAAAGAGAGTTGCCACAGCTTTCATCAGAAGACACAAAAGCTTGAGAAGAGCTTGTCTTTTGGAATGGGCTTCCTTGAGTGTAGTTCTCATTTGGTGTCTCTGGGAAGGTGATGAAAGGACCCTTTGGTGAGTTTTCAGGGTAGCATAAGAGATGATGTTTGGGTTCTATGCTATCCCTTTCAATCACATGTAGGGTTGAACCCATCTGATTGTTAGAGTTGCCAGATGAACCTTGCATGTTCATCTCCATCTGGTAGCCACTGAGAATCCTATATAACTCTGTCAGAGTAAGAGTTTTGAGATTTTCAGTTCTCTTGATCACCACACAGTAGTGTGTCCATTGCCTAGGAGTGAGGACATGAACTTCCTTACAATGTCTCTGTTTTCAAGAGAAACTCCTCCATCCACTAGGGTATCCACAATCTCAACAAACCTGAAATACTGCTGAGTCATGGTTTCACCTATTTAGAAGGTGAAGTTTTCAAACTACTGCTTCAGGAGATCCTTCTTGTTCTCCTTGGCTTCAAAAGAACCCTTATACATCAGTTTCAGTGCATCCCACAGCTGCTTGGCTATTTTGCACTTCTTGAAACCTCTATATACAGAGTTTGGAAGGGCAGTTTGAAGAGCTGTCATGGCTTTTCTCTCTACTCTCTTCCTATCTTCATCAAGTAGTTAGCCACATCTTTGGGAATCATACCAGCACCAGTAGCAGAAGGGGTGCTGGGTATGAAAGGTCCATTCTCAATAGACTCCCACATTCTTGAATCAAGAGACTTGATGAAACCTTCCATTCTTAAACACCAGGTATCAAACTCATCAAGAATGATCAGTGGGGACTTGTTCATGGTTCCAGTTTCCATATCAGTTTTAGAAATGGCTGCCATTTGAAAAGTTTTAGTATTTGTGTGTGTGAGGGATCTTAAGATGGTGAGATCTTATATCAAGAGCTTGAAAATCTCTGATACCAAATGCAGGATCGTTGAAGGGTTAGTTACAACACAACAACACAAAGAGGAGATTAACTAAACTTTAATCAAATGGTAAACTGGATTAACCAAGTGTTGAGATACTAAGAACACAAGTAATGCAAGAGACAGAACACAAAGAACACAAGTATTTGGTTTTCAAGAATGCAGTATCTTGCTTTCTCTATGTTCTATTACAAGTGTTACAATGCATATTCGAAAGATACAAGAACATGAGATACTTATACTACATCCTACAGCCGGCTATACTTTGAAAGCCAGTTGGATACAATTGACTAGACACAAACAAAATCAATTGTAGAGTTAAAAGGCAGATTGCCTTTTGACTTGTGACTATGACATGCCATAGCTCACATCCTTATCTATTACAAAAAGGATAAAGTACATAAAGTAGAAAGTTACAGACTCAAGACCTCAATGTACAGTTACCAAAAGCATGGACCTTTTCAC
Source organism: Flaveria trinervia (assembly GCA_025506515.1). NCBI lineage: Eukaryota > Viridiplantae > Streptophyta > Magnoliopsida > Asterales > Asteraceae > Flaveria > Flaveria trinervia. The sequence continues at coordinate 16,367,062 of CM046456.1, read as the reverse complement.
CAACTCATGTAAGTTGGTGACTTGCAGAGGCACATCGGAAAGGTGTTTAGCTTTATGGAACAGTACATCAGATAAAGCATGTTACTAAAAGTCTTTGGAAGAAATCTGTTTTCATGAGTTGAAGCTTCGGAAGACTTTGTCTCTGAGGTTTCGGAAGACTTCATGTTTGGCTTCGGAAGATATTGGTCTTGGCTTTGGAAGATTTCACACTTAGAGTATTTTCTGTTTCATGTGTGAAACTTCCTAAGCTTCTTCTTTAATGCACTTGTACAGCATGCAGGAAAGACTAAAGATGTTTAGGTTGCATTAACCTCTTCATTAATCTCTACAATATTTTTTATACCCTTATGGTTACTTTTTTCTCTCTCATATACTCACAACCACTTTAGATAATATTAAAAATTTTATAAGGATTAAACAATGATTTTTGAAATACCCATCCACAATAATATTTTCTTTCTCATTCATTCACAATTACTCAAAATCATTCCATATAATATACCAAACACACTCATATATTTTTAAGGACTTCACTATGAATGCTCTTAATTAGTTAAAGATAAGGGTTAAATTAGTAAATTTACTACTTTAACAATTGGTAAATTAAAAAAGGGTAACTTTGTAAAATAGTAATCAAGTTTAAAAATTATTCTAATTAGATCACTCATAAAGTTTTATGTTCCAATCAGGTCACTCGAAAATTTTTTGTTCCAATCAGATCACTAAAGTTTTAGGATTGTTCTAATTAAATCATTCATAAGTTGCAAAAAAATAAAAAAAAATGAAGTTTTTAAAATAATTAACAATATTTATAAAAAATAAATTATTTAAAAAAATTGTGAATTATTTAAAACAATTAAAAAATATGAATGACCTGATTATAACACTCCTAAAAATTTTAATGAACCGATTGAAACAAATAAACTTAATAACCCAATTTGAACACTCTTAAAACTGTAGTGATCTAATTAGAACAAATAAAAAATACGAGTGACATAATTGGAACACTGTTAAAACTTGCTTACTATTCTGTAAAGTTTTCCCTTGAAAAAAACTAAGTTGCAAACTTGCAGATTTGAACCAGCAAACCAAGAAAATATTTAGGTTTTAATGTGAACCTAAAAATACTAATTTGTCTACTTCCTAAAAAATTATGAATTTGGTAAATTATAGTGCTTCCTGTTTTGTGCATATGTGCTTCCTTATATCATGATTGAACCATACTCTTGCACTTTTCTTTTATCATTTCGTAATCTATATTGGCATCATGTACTTAGATTATGATTGATCTCTTTTTTGTGACTAATTGCAGTATCATAGAGTTGTTATTTTGCACAATTTATAATGAAAATTTGTATAACCATATCGCCATTGTTTCTAATATTTGTGTGTTTTGTTGTGTTGGCAACGGACGAGAAGTATAATGAAGCAATTTCAATGTTAAGCGGCTAGCTGTAGCAATCGATGGTTTTCCTGATCCTGGTGGCCCGCAACCTAAGGAGACCAAAAGGGAATCCAACTTCAAAATCAAGAAAAAGACAATTGAGAAATGTGATGAGTTTACGGTTGTTGGAGGTTTGTTGGTTATCACTTTCGTTGTTCCCATGGCACAATACTATGCCTATGTCTCCAAAAAGTAGATAACTTCATATACTACCCCTACCAACGACCATCGTTGTAAATAGAAATTCAATTTTTACATGTGGATCCGTTTGTTTTCTGTTAAGAGGTGCCTTAGTATTCATTTGGTTTGTAACTCATGCGGTTTCATAGGAATAATATAACTAGATAATAATTTCAACCTGCTTATTTGTAAAGAGTTGATTTTAATTAGATTTATATGTAAAGGAGTTGATTTTAGTTATATATATTTAAGAGGTCAAAAGTGCTAAAATTGAAAGAAACAAGTAAAATGAAAATCACATTTTACATTTAAGTGTAGAAACTTTGATACACGAAAGGTTACTTAAAAAAAGAACTTCGCAATGATTTGGTTGCCAAGCATATATGACACTCCCTTTCAATGATAGTCCTTGTTATACAAGACGACATTCATTGACTTTGCATATACACATTTTAAGATGTTTATATCTCTTAATGATATGTATCGCGTCCACATTAAATATAGACTTGCTTAGATCTCTCAATGTTGTTAGGACAAAGTATGAGGGTTTTGAATATGTCGGTGTTATAATGGTTGATTGTAAGAATTATAAAAGAAGTCTAAATCTATTCATTGAATTATATGATGTAGATATGATTGTTGGTAGACTAATGAGGAAGTGTATCTAGAGTGTCTTTATGATTTTTCTTTTAATTACTTTAATGGAGATCGTAAAGTTCTTGTTATAGACTAATAAGTAAGAAGAGTTTTTTTTTATTTTTTACTAACAACACCTGGAATATTTTTAAAATAATTTTTACTTTAGATAAGACTAGAATACACAACCTTTTGGTCATAAGATCATCTTCTATCGCTAGATTTCAACCTCGCCCAATAAATAAGAAAAAAATATTTTTGTTTTTTCTTTAATTATTTTACCAGAGATCGTGATTCTTACGATACTCTTTATGAGCATTCTAAAATGAATTCCTATATACTACAATTAGAAAATAAAATAATCAATAATAGTTTTCATTCTTTAAAGGTTGACCATAAACTTTTTGTGCCTTGAAGTTTGGCCAACAACTTTTTTTTTTATTTTGTATAGTTATCATATAACTTTTCAACTTTAATAAAAACTTTCAATATACATTTATCAACTTATTACTTTTTAAAATACTTTGAAGTTTCATCATAATAATTTTTCTTTTATCTTTTTTTATCTCCTCAACTTTAACTAAACCTGTATTGTAAAGATGTTTATAACCACTCTTATCATACGTTTCAACATTAATTTTAATGATTTTTAACCGTTCTATCATACATCCTGAAGTAAATTAGTAAATTTTAATGAAAACACAAGCGTAAAAATCATCAAAACTACTGCATTACTTCATTTTTATATGAAGCACCTTATTTTATCCTTTCCTACATTATACGTTCCGAAGTCTTCTTTTAATCTACATATCGACATAAATTTTATTCTAAACCGAAACATTATAGTTTTTCTCTAAAACAAAACTATAATTAGCAAAGTAAGATAAAAAGAAAATTGACCTAATATAGTATTTTGAGGATTTTATTTAACATTTGCCTATGCTTATATAACATAGAGATCAAGTATCCTAGTTCTAACCACTTTTGTTATACCAACATGCTAGTTATTAAACGAGTAGTGTATATGACGATTTGATAATTACAGAATTTGTGTTTAATAAATTCTGGTTTCGTCGATGCCCCACAGAGAGGTTTGGTAACTCAATTGTGGCAGTATAAAGTTGGCGATATTACAACGAAGCTCGGATCTTGGCATTGAGTGTGCCAAGTAGACATAGACTAAGTGACTAATAGTAAAAAATAAAATTTAACATCATATGCATGTCAGAGAAAACAAGTTAAGATAAATCAGTTACTTGGAAGTGTTGCCAAACAAATTAAACACAACATACTTTTCTAGAAAATGCTAATAGACCCGTCTTAGTTATTTAAAACTAAAATAGCATGCTTCAAACTCTTGAACGGTGTCATAGTTGTAATGCTTTAGTTCCTCTACTAGAAGTCTCAAATTTAAATCCAACTTCCAACTTCCATTGGTATTCTGGCTTAACCCTTCAAAGGGGTGACGCATTTGAGATTGCTACCCTCTTGTAGAGGTCTCAAATTCAAGCCCAACTTCAATTGGTATTCCACCTTAACCCTTTTAGAAGTAACATATGTCTATGACTCATTGGTTAGCAGGGTATTGATGAGGTCGCGTAACTTTTATGGTATCAAGGTCTCATGGTTACAAGAAAAGGTTGGCCATCTTGGGATTGTTCTATGGTCATATGTGATACATTAACTATTCTACTGGATTTGGTTTTATAATCATATTTGAAAAATTAATTATTTATAAATAAATGAAGTGTTGATGAGTCAACTCAACTCTCTTTTACCCATTAGAATTGGCCAATAATGAGCCTTTTCATTGTCCATTGAGACCAAAAAGTATTTTTCAAGAATAATTTACAAAATGCTAGTAGATCACTTCCCACAATTGAATTGGCTAATATTAACATTTTCTTTTTAAATCAAAAAATAAAAACCCAATGGATATACTTACAGTTGAAGAATGAATATTGGGTCAGAAAGAGAAAAGACTTGTTTGTACATCTGTAGGCTTGGTTAACCACTGGCAGAACAACCATGCTGCACCCACAACTGATAGAAGCGAAAGCATTGCCAAAAATCCAAAGTGTGATATGTCGTTTGCAATTATAGTGACACCCAATATTATTGATTCTGCTAAACTGGCAACTGAAACCTCTGTTGCACCAATGAGATTTGCTTTGGAAGCTGGGATTCTGGTTTGTAGAATCTGTGATCCAACTACTTCGTATGACATGTGTCCCAATCTTGATAACACCTGCAGATATAGATATATCCACTTTTATATATAACCACTTTGGAGATTTGGCTAATAGTCAAACTCATGTATCAATATATATGTTTAGTCAAAACTTGAAATGTAGGTGAATTCGGGCTACAAATTACTGATAACAGGTCAAATGGGTCAACTTTCAATCAAAGTATAATAAACTGTTTGCAATCTTCGTAATTGTTGTGCTAAAGAAATATGGATAAAAATTTTACAATATTCAAAAACTGGATCATAAATCACATTAAATGTATGAATTGTCAATGATGTTGACGAAACTGGACAAAAAAATTGTTGGCAGGTCAAACCAGTTTTAACAAAAAGACGACTTACAATAAAACCAAGAAAGAAAAAAAGTGCAGTCTGGCTCGAAAGAGCTCCACTCCAATACACACCAACGGCCATTGTAAGAAATGAAGCTTGCAATATGAGTCCAGCTGCTCCAGCCTACAACAAGAAATCAAGTACATTTTTTGCTGCTTTAAGTAGAAGATGTGATTAGAACCAGTTTACCTATAAATGGGTCAATTTCATTTATGTCTTTACCTCTAAAGATAAAAATAGATTAAGCTAAAAGACTTGAAAGGATAGGTGCGAAATGGATCAACAGTCATTTAAAGCGTATTTGGATGCATAAAATCTGGTAAATTACTTTATTAAAGAAGTTAATTACTGATTAATAAGATAGTAATAAGCTTAAATGATTAGTTATCTATAAAATATAAAAAAAATGGGAAACAAAAGGTGTTAGTGGGTCAAGCCAACCCGATTTAACCGAACCCACTTTAACCATCACCCAACTTGCCCGTTTTGCCACCTCTAGTTTAGGAAGTCCTTGGAGATGTATGAAACCTTCAAAATAAAGTATATAATAAGTAAAATTAAGCATACCTTTAAAATGCCAAGTTGCTTGACCATTGGGCAGACATGAATGTTGCTCCAACACCCATGAAAGCACACAAGCAACTAAATCCTCCAATGAGAGACGGGCTTAAACCTGAAAATGATATAAAAACATATCGTAAACATCAAAAGCTTTGCATGACTATTAATACCTATGATGCAATGACATATATACAGAGGAGAAAAGGCTGATCATCCTTAGGGGTGTTTGGATTTGCCTTCAATGGGTGTATTTCCCTATCCAGTTGGAATAACCAATTTGAGCGTGTGACAAAAACAAAGTTAAGTTTATAATTTTGTAATTGTTTAGGGCCAAGATAACTAAACTTGTAGAAGCATGTAAGAAGTAGCTGTGAGAAAACTGATTCTTTGGATTAATGAAAATTATCAAGATAGGCAGACGTAATTCTTCACGTCACAATGATCACTTCATGATCAGACATCCAAACACCCCCTTAGAAGGTGGTTTCTCCACATAAGATGTCGAATAAGAAGAGGGACATAACCATACCATGCTGTGTGAGGAATGCGGTCATTAGACCACCTGGGGCAAGAACAACATTAAAGCAAAGAAGTACATAGGCTATGCTAGCAGGAAGAACAGGCAGTTGCATGTATTCATTCCACCCGTGTTTAATAGCAGCTATACTAATTTCCACTGATCACCAGAAAGCAAATATTAGTAAGAAAAACAAAACAAAAACGATGCTATAGATATTAACAACTTATTAACCTAGATTATCAACATGTGGCACAGGTTCTCTGGAGGACGTTCCACAGCATGTTTGTGCGCATTTAGCACGATCAAGAACACCACAGGAAAGCTTGTTGGTTAACCAAGTGAGACCAATCTAGAAAGTTAAGAATAACACTCATGATTCAAATAGAAGTAGGCAATATGTGACCATTATAACCAGAAAAACCACACTTCATTACCACAACAGGCAATGCCCACATCATGAAGGCAGCAGCAAGCTTCAAGCATATTACTGTTTTGTATTTAGATAAAAGAATGCCAAAAAGTGATGCTCCAGCAATCTGCAATCATGGTAAATTTCAGAAGCTCTTATCAACCAACTAACCTGCAAAGTTGCATTAATCATATACAAGTAATACATATATTATAAGTTTGTGTAGTAAATTGTACACCAATGTATGCACTTGGGTAGTAGAAGTTTTGAATTATAACTTCATGTTTATCTTCTATTCTGTTACAACAGAAAATAGAGAAACTAGGACCAGAATCACCTCACAGAGGAGATTAATACGACTCAGAATGGCATTCGCTTGAGCAAGGGCAATTGGCCGGTTTGTTCCTGCTAACTGAACACAAATATTTACATTAATAAATCGGCCCCATTCTGCCAATTATCAATTTAATGTATAGTTTATAGATTTATATGGATTCACACATTCTGCTTTTATCTTATTATTTTTGGAGACAATGGAACTGATTACTATAAAGAATATTACTAATTTATCCCCTTTTTGAGAGACTTCTATTTCTTTCAAAAAGCGTCTCTACTCTCTACACTCCTTTTTTCTCAAAAATGCGTTTGTGGTTATTTCACCTACTACTTAGAATGTGTCAAAAATTCAATAGTGTGATTATTACTGCTTCAAACAACAAAAGCAAATCTAGCGCTTTATTACAACTAATGATCTAATTATAATGATATGGTATCACATAATCACTTTTAAAAGGTATACCAACCACAGCTTAAATGCAATATATTATATAGGACACCAAAAAGGAAGGACATGTGGTGCAGGAAAAATACCAGAACAACCCAATCACGTTCCACTGTAACCCCAAGAGCCACTCCAGATAGTTTCTCAACAGCTCCAGCTAATACTAATATGATAAACCATGGACGCATGAGTACAGAGGTTTCAAGTGAGGCATGTGCCATGTGTGCTTGAATTATCATCCCAGCTGATAACAGTTGAGCAGATCCCTGATACACCCAAACAGAAATTACAATTTCATAAGTAAAGTTAGGTATATGAATAGGTCAACTTGGGTTATGTTTTATCTACTATGGGTCAAATAGGTTTAAATAAAAAAAATTGCTAAAAAGGAAGTTGGTCAAATGGCTGCAGAAAGTGCACCTTCAATGTAAAAACTTCTTGAATCATATTATTCGTAAAATTTGATTTGTGCAGGATAAATTTATTCTTTGTAATCATATATGAACCCGTATATATTTATAAAACTGTATTAAAAGTGTTATGAGACTCCCCGTCCAGTACCAAGAATACGTCTTTTGACCTGAACACATTAACCAACTCATTCAGCCACCAATACTAGACATATTAAATTATGAAATAACCTGGACAGTAGTCAAAAAATAATATGCCGGTACACGGGGAAATAGGTCCAAAAGTTTGCCAACTAATGGGGCTCCAGCAATAACTGCAACCTGTTGCAGTAGAGAGATAAAAGAATATAAGTTAGAAGGTCTTTCACCTATAATTAAGAATAGAAACCAAGTAGCCCATATGAGTTGATGTAACCTTGGTGCAGAACCCCATGACTGCAACTGGAAGAAGGCTTGGATGAAGCAATGCAATAGCAGCAGGCCAAGCAAAATTCCATAGTTGTTCCACCAAGTTCCCAGCTAGGCAACTGGCATATAATGCTGATAATGATAAAATATTAGGAATAGATGATGTGATACAATGAAAAGTCTATGTTACACTAATTTCTCCAACTTAAGTCTTCAATAAATACCCAATCTACTTTGTATTCTCGAAGTTTATAAAAAAAAGCTTAAATTTGTTACAAATAATTTTTCTTGCACATGCTTTCTATAGCTGGGATCATTCACTTACCATATAGCCCTTCTGGATGAGCAGGCGTTGCAGCAATGGCATCCTGTTCCTCCTCTGTAAGAATCTGAAGAGAAAAGTGAACACAAAAAAATTGAAATTAAAAGGAAAATAAATTGAAAAAAAACAGGAAGGCAATAAATATGCTGTACCGGCAATGTTGTCAAAATCATGTCTACAAAAGTCCCTTCCACCAGTAAGTTTGTTGATTCAGTATCATGGATTTCAGAATTAAGATGGCCAATGGGAGCTAAACAACTTGATGCATGTGATGAAGAATCATGATCAACTTCTTCGGTTACAACATTATTCAAGACTTCAGTATTTGTCATAGAGCATCTTGTATATAAATTGTTCAGCCTACACAAACTTAATGTGTTACACAAATCGTGCATTTAAATATAAATTGTACTTATTATTTGATCATGTATACATATAAGAATTAAGAATCAGTACTACGATATTTTGTTCCAATTGCTTTTTTTTAACTAGCTTAATTGTTCAGCTATATCATTACCGATGAAATCAAGCACTTGGGAGGCGACGACTACTCTCGTTTGTTATGAAAAAACGAAGAGCTGAACTTGATGAATCATTGGTTGTAAACTAGCACAATTTCAACCTCTCCAACAATCAGAAGATTAAAACTCAATTTATGTTTTATCCATCCCTGGATAGCTTTGTTTAAGATGCTAGGTAATTTGTTATGGAGCCATTTTCTGAGATATTTGGCCTCCTTCAGTTTGCAGGAGCGAAAAACAAAGGCGTGTGCCTTTTATTGGTTATTACATGAGGTTCTGTTGCAGTACAAAATACTTGTATACTATTTCGAGAAGGAGACGTGTTAAAAATATCTTCTTGGAGGGATTGCATTCATTAAAACATTTTTCACATAGCTACCTATGGACCAAATCTTAGCCCTAATAGCAACACTTTGTTTCAATTTACAAACCAAACTCCTACAAGGATCATCTAATAATGCACCAGAGAAAATGTATCATCCAAATCATAAAATGCTAAGGTGATAATTGGTATTTTTCGAAGTGGAACACATTCCCATAGCCAAAGGGGTCAAAGAACTAGCTTTTTCTATCAACTTAGATTCGTCAACTATTTGTCACCTGTTACAGCCACCTATTAAAACTTAATAGCACTTCCAATAGCATAGAGGCCACAATAAGGTAAAAAAAATAAATTCTAGAACTTATATAGTTTGAATGAAAAGTGAAGACCCTCACTTGCTGAGAACCCTCACTTTCTGAGCCTATAGTTGACAATGTACTCATCAGGCAGGCAGATAATTCAACACCAACAGATAAATCAAACAAACAAACACCAAACTCAAAGACGAACAAAATTACCTCAAATTAGGAAAGCGATGCGTCAATCTGTGATGAGAAGAACGCAATGCGGGCGACAAATCACCATACGAAGCGCATTGACGAGGAGACAGAGACGAAAACATGTTAATCGAAGGAGAACCAAAAACCACCACCATGACTGAATCAGCTTCAAACACACTGCTTTGGCGTTGAAGCAGCTCGTAATTTCGGTTCTCAGTTGGATCACTTGACTACTCATGCAGCTGAGCTGATGAAGCTTTACCAAGTGTGAGGAGTTTGAGGGGTGATGAAGGTATCATGGAGGAATTGAAACGATGAATTTGTACAAGGAGATGAGGTCTCGATCAATCAGTCTTATCTTTGGGGCACGATGAATATTGAATGGCGGATGAAGGATGTAACAGCCGATATCGTGAAATATGACGTGTTGTGTTATTCGCCAGTATTGTACATGGGTTTTCGACCTTTGCCTACACGTCGGCAAATAATATTCCCCACTTCAATACAACTTTATGCTATGACCACAGCTGTTAATAACTACACTTAACCTACACGCGATACACGCGATACGGTATGTTTGTGATTCATTACCTATTTACTCGTGTTTTGACGGCGAGAATAACGTGGTTTTGTGCATGAATGAAACATACGGAGTTGTGGTGGTTTAGTAATGAAGATTGACGTATAGATGAAAGAGTGTTATATCTTGTGTGCAGTGCAAACACAAGTAATATTGAAGCGGTAATTTTTTTAAAAAGTTAATAACAAAAAATAATAATTTAATAGAAAACAAATACAAAAAAATATTTTTAAACAAAAAGAGAAAAAATAGGGTTTGTAAACTCCAAGATCACATGACCGGGCTTTTAAAAAAGTTGAAGTTTACGGCCTTTCGGCATGCCTCAGCGTGGCACCCTAACACCATCGCTAATCTTGCGCGTGAGAAAATGGCATGTTTTCGCGACATGTTCTCACCCTGGTGTGCTTCCAAATTCTAATCATCTCTTCTTTTTCGACTACTATTTTCGTGTGGTATAGTGTGGCATGGATGTTCCATTTAAACATGGATGTGTGATATAGTGTGGTATGGTATAATTTGTGTGTGTTCCCGATATGAACGGGAACAATGAGCATGGATTTTAGGATTCATATTGATAAAGACAAGAACTTGAATGATTATATGCTAAAATATAATAATTATGAACATGATGAAGAACATAAATGTGTTTAATATTGGTGTTTATTGATATGTTGTTGAAATCATTATCCTTGAAGGATGATGATATATTGTTGTTGATGAACTTAATTCACCCTAACAAATGGTGAATAAGTCACCCTTACAATGATAATATGTGCTAATATATAACTAGTCTAGCAATACAAATAATTACAATATAAACCCTAGACTAATATTTTTGTTAAATAATGGAGCCCAAATACGAAGCTCAAATTTGTTTTGTTGATCATAAGCCCAATCTTCAACACTTGTGCCTAATTCCAACTAATATTTTTGTTTAATATGGAGCCCAAGAAACAAACCCAATTGTGTTGTCGAGCCCAATTCACCCTAACAAGTGGTGAATTAATCACCCTTACAATGATAATATGTGCTAATATATATACTAGTCTAGCAATACAATAATTACAAGCAATGAAGGCAAAGCTCTCTGGCCTGAGCTCAGATGCTGCAACAAGCAATGAAGGCCAAAGCTCTCTCCACCCTGAGTCACAAAGGTCTATGAGTGACAAAAGGAAAAGAAAGATGACATCTAAGGAGATTGAGGAGGAGGAGAGAGAGAGGAAAAGGAGGCTAAGAGGAGAAAGTTCCTATGCTGAGTCTCCAAGACTCATGGAGTCTGCAATCAGGGTTGCCCCCAGACCAGATACTCAGAATGATGAGTTAAGGACAGTCAGGATAAACTATCTGCAGACTAGGAACTATGACATAGATAGTGTCATTTCTCTTCCCTTAGATGAGTTGAATGAACTGGTTGACTTGGAAAGGTCAAGAGAGAAGAAGGAGGCAGAAGATCCGGAACTCCTAGTACAAGTCAAAGAAGAGAGAAGAAGAAAAAGACTGTACAAAAGTATGCCTACCCTCTCCCCAGTTCAAGAAAGTCCTGAACGAGAGGAAGTAGTTCAACAAGAACCTCAAGTAGATAAAGAAGAAGACAGAATCAAGATGATTAAATACCTGAGTGCCACAGGCTTCTATCAGACAGATGCACTCCTTCCCTTGCCTTATGACTATATTAAGTTCGAGTACTTACAACAACTTGAGCTTGAGCTAGTCAAGGAAAGAAAGACAACAAAGAAGAAGCTAAGGGAAGAAGCTACAAAATCAAGAGCCATCATCCAAAAGAGCATGAAAAAGTCTGCTGATAGGCAGAGGATGATGAGCTTCTTGAAGATGTATGGATTCTCCGGAAGGAGACTTGGACCCATGTCTCTATCTACTATGGATGAACATATCAGGGTAATCAAGCAGAAGAATAAGAGTGGAGAGCTCACTAACTTACACTCCACTCCAAGTCAGGCTCCACCTGAAGTGGAGGTTAAGGTTGAACAACCAGAGACAACACAACCCGGACCTCCTGCTAATGCTCAGCAAGCTTCATCTTCTGATCCACAGCAGGGTCAACCTCCCTCTCTATCTGAACCTGAGAGAGAGGATGTCCCAATTGAGAAAGACAGTGAAGATCAATCTGGTGCTGCAGGCCAGTCTTCTCAGTTAAAATTTGGAAAGAGAAAGAATAGGATGGCTTCTAGACCAAAGCCTAAGAAGAAGAAGAAGCCTGCATCCCCTTCTAAATCTCAGGATGAATCAGAACAGCTTGAGGATGTGCAGTAAGAGGAAGCTTCACCAACTCCAATTCAAATAGTTCCTCTAGATATAGGAAGATCCATCTTGTCTTGGACATACACCAAAAATCCAGAAAGATGGCATGTTATTAGAGATCAAGGCATTAAAGACATTTATACATGGCAAGATATGTTTCAGTTGCCTCTACATGACCTCTTTGACATGAGAAGACACTTTGACAGCCTAAAGGATCCTGATCAGTTTATGAAGAAAGGAATGGTGATCATCCTAATAAGGACTGTTAATATCTGAAGTTTTCAAAGTGTTTTGGTAGCATCAGCCTAGGGGGAGTTTGTAGAGATTAATGAAGAGGCTGATGCAACCTAAACATCTTAAGTCTTTTCTGCATGCTGCACAAGTGCATTAAAGAAGAATCTTAGGAAGTTTCACACATGAAACAGAAAATACTCTAAGTGTGAAATCTTCCGAAGCCAAGACCAATATCTTCCGAAGCCAAACATGAAGTCTTCCGAAGCCTCAGAGACAAAGTCTTCCGAAGCTTCAAGTTCATGAAGACAGATTTCTTCCAAAGACTTTTAGTAACATGCTTTATCTGATGTACTGTTCCATAAAGCTGGTCACCTTTCCGCTGCACCTCTGCAAGTCACCAACTTACATGAGTTGGTGAAAAGGTCCATGCTTTTGGTAACTGTACATTGAGGTCTTGAGTCTGTAACTTTCTACTTTATGTACTTTATCCTTTTTGTAATAGATAAGGATGTGAGCTATGGCATGTCATAGTCACAAGTCAAAAGGCAATCTGCCTTTTGATTCTACAATTGATTTTGTTTGTGTCTAGTCAATTGTATCCAGCTGGCTTTCAAAATATAGCCGGCGGTAGGATGTAGTATAAGTATCTCATGTTCTTGTATCTTTTAAATATGCTTTGTAACACTTGTAATAGAACATAGAGAAGGCAATATACTACATTCTTGAAAACCATACACTTGTGTTCTTTGTGTTCTGTCTCTTACTTTACTTGTGTTCTTAGTATCTCAACACTTGGTTAATCCAGTTTACTATTTGATTAAAGTTTAGTTAATCTCCTCTTTGTGTTGTTGTGTTGTAACTAACCCTTCAACGATCCTGCATTTGGTATCAGAGGTAAAGACAAGAGGACAAACCCAGAAAGCAAATGTTTGTCTTCACTCTTGTTTTCTATCCCAGATAGAGCCAAAGAAAGTTGATGAAGCTCTAAAGGATGGAAGTTGGGTTGAAGCTATGCAACAAGAGCTGCTTTAATTCAAAAGGCAGAAAGTTTGGAACCTTTGTCCTCTTCCTTCTGGGAAGACTACCATCGGAACCAAATGCGTGTTTAGGAACAAGAAAGATGATAGAGGCATCATTATCAAGAACAAAGCTAGACTAGTGTTCAAGGATACACACAAGAAGAAGGGATTGACTAGACTGATGTCTTTGCTCCAGTGGCAAGATTAGAAGCTGTTAGGATATTCCTGGCATTTGCTGCATCCAAGAACTTCAAGGTCTTTCAACTTGATGTGAAGTGTGCCTTTTTGTATGGAGTGATAGATGAAGAGGTTTATGTCAAACAACCACCTGATTTCGTAGATCCTGATCATCCTGATTATGTCTGCAAGCTTGACAAAGCTCTCTATGGCTGCATCAGGCACCCAGGAAATGGTATGAGACACTATCTAAGTATCTTTGTAAACATGGATACAGGAGAGGTACTAGAGATGGAACACTCTTCATCAAAGAACAAGGAAAAGACATATTGCTAGTTCAGGTATATGTGGATGACATCATCTTCGGTTCAACTAATCCAAAGCTCTGCAAAGAATTTGAGAAGCTGATGAAAGACAGATTTGAAATGAGTGCCATGGGCGAACTTAATTTCTTTCTAGGAATTCAAGTGAAGCAAGTTGAAGATGGCATCTTCATAAGTCAGTCAAAGTATGTTCAGGACATACTCAAGAGATTCAATATGACTGACTGCAAGATTACTAAGACACCCATAGCCAGAAACCACTCTCTTGGTCCTGATCTTGAGGGGGAGTGTGTAGATGAGCACTTATATAGGGCTATGATTGTGTCTTTTATGTATCTTACTACTAGCAGGCCTGATATCATGTTTGCTACATGTATTTGTGCAAGATATCAAGCCAACCCTAAGATGCCTCACCTTATCACTGTCAAGAGGATTCTAATATACCTCAAAGGTGCATCAACACTTGGACTATGGTATCCTAAGAATTCTGACTTCAATCTGTATGCCTATACAGATAGTGATTATGGTGGTTGCAACATGACTACAAAGTCTACATCTGGGGGATGTCAATTTCTTGGTGGAAGGGTTGTCTCATGGCAATGCAAGAAACAATCCTGTGTCTCTGCATCAACTGCTGAAGCTGAATACATTGTTGCTGCAAGCTGTTGTGCTCAAGTACTTTGGATTCAAAATCAGATGCTGGACTATGGGTTAAACTTCAAGGAGACTCATATTCACATAGACAACAACAGTGCTATCTCAATCATAGAGAACCCTGTGCAGCACTCAAGGACAAAGTACATCAATATCAGGTATCATTTAATAAAAGATAACTATGAAAAGGGATTAATTAAACTTGTCAAAGTTGCTGATCTGTTTACAAAGACCTTTGATGAACAGAGATTTAAATATCTAATGTCAGCTATTGGGATAATAAAATTTGAGTAAGGTTTTTCTTAAAACTAATTCTTATTATTTCTTTAAAAAAATTATGTGTGTCCTAAGTTGTCTAGTTCATCACTTTCATAAGCTCATGTTTTCTTTGGATGAAAATTCTTTTTGAAGACTTTTCTTAGACCTTCGAAAATTTCTGATACTTCGGAAGTTATGCTTTTAACTTCGGAAGTAAATCATGTCTTCCAAATAAATAACTGTCTGAGAAATTTACCTTCGGAAGTGTTTTCAAATGTATCTTCCGAAGTTTAAATACTTGTCTCAGACACTTACTTATTTTCAAGGACCATTTACTTCCGAAGCAAAATTAACTCTCGGAAGCTTTGTTGGTTTATATACAAAGCATTCAAGTTTAAATTTCTCTTCCGAAGCAAAATTCTCAAATCTCTCAGAAAATTCTTCCGAAGTCATTTTAGCTTCGGAAGCTTTTTAATTAAACCTTCCAAAGATAATTAACCTTCGGAAGCTTTTAGACTTCCAAGAAAACTACTTTTTGAGCAAAAGTAAACTACTTTTTTAGAGGTGGGACCGACATCCAGATTTCAAAGATTATCCTCTTTCATTAAACTTTATCTGAAATTCTTCTCACATACAAACCCAACGGTTTCCCCCCTCTTTCTATCATATGTTCTTCCTCCAAACCTAAAATCCCAAATTTCTCTCTGAAATTTCTTTCTTTCTTCTTTCTTCGTCCTTAAGCTATTTCAAAATGGCCAACCTTTCTTCGTTTCCTAACTCTGTCAAACTACTTCACCTCCCTAATCATTGATCCTCCACTCTATGAGGATCAGCTGCTTGAATTCTGGAAGACATGCCAAGAGGTCATTATGGACTGGGAGAAGGCACTGTCTGCCACAGTGCAGGGGAGAACAATCTTTATCACTCCGGCCATCATCAATAGGTATCTTCAGCTGGATAATGAAGAAGGTGAGATGTTCTTCCCAAAGGAAGCTGTCAATCATTCCTTGAGCAGACAGGATATGAGGGAGATTTCTCTGTAAAGACCTTTAGAAAATGGAAGGTCTCATCCTAATGGAGATTCCTGCTCCATGTGGTTATCCACAGCTTATCAAACAAGCATGGTGGATGGGACCAGATTCCTGAGGATCTCTCCTTCATAATCCATGGAATGGTTTAGGGGGTCAAATTCAGGTATTCTCAGTTTGTTTATACAAATTTACTTGCTAAGAACACAAGAACTTGTGGATGTGATTGACCTATCTTCCAGCTCACCTATGCAAGTGGGTGATGCTACCAAAAAGGAGGAGAAAGTCATTACAACCATAGAACCTGGGAGTTCTTTAGAGAGAATGGACATTGAGGACTCACCATCCTCACTTGCAACTGTGCATTCTCAGCAACCTCCTCTAGTTCACATTAATGTGGACTACACAGACTCCTTCACACAGAGTCTGTTTGAGGATGGGATACCAAGGGCTATGTCACCTTCACCATTTTCAATCACATCATTAGGTGGAGGTATGACAACAACAGGAAGGCCCAATCATCATAAGAGTTCAAGGACAGCAAGAAGTCTTCAATTTTCAGACCTTGGACTATTATGAAGGTCTGGATCTAGTCAACATGCCACTTGTCAACCTAATCCAATCAAGACAAGCTGACAGACTGGATAAAAGAATCCAAGATAGGATCACTGCAGAGTTCAGCCTAAGAAGGAGACTTAGGCAATCAGGCAATGTCATCGGTCAACTGGATGTTGAGGCAGACCCTAAGATTAGCTTCATAGGTGAAACCTTGACTGAAGGCCCAGTGACAGAACCTGAGAGCCTTGTCTCATCATCTCAAACTGCTACAGAGATCCATATTCCTTCTGAGACACCTGCTGGTGAAGGTGCTTCTCAACCTCTCTCTGGCCTGAGCTCAGATGATGCAACAAGCAATGAAGGCCAAAGCTCTCTCCATCCTGAGTCACAAAGGTCTGTGAGTGACAAAGGGAAAAGAAAGATGACATCTGAGGAGATTGAGAAGGAGGAGAGAGAGAGGAAAAGGAGGCTAAGGGGAGAAAGTTCCTTTGCTGAGTCTCCAAGACTCATGGAGTCTGCAATCAGGGCTGCCCCCAAACCAGATACTCAGAATGATGAGTTAAGGGCAGTCAGGATAAACTATCTACAGACTAGGAACTATGACATAGATAGTGTCATTTCTCTTCCCTTAGATGAGTTGAATAAATTGGTTGACTTGGAAAGGTCAAGAGAGAAGAAGGAGGCAGAAGATGCAGAACTCCTAGTACAAGTCAAAGAAGAGAGAAGAAGAAAAAGACTGTACAAAGGTATGCCTACCCTCTCCCCAGTTCATGAAAGTCTTGAACAAGAGGAAGTGGTTCAACAAGAACCTCAGGTAGATAAAGAAGAAGACAGAATCAAGATGATTAACTACCTGAGTGCCACAGGCTTCTATCAGGCATATGCACTCCTTCCCTTGCCTTATGACTATATTAAGTTCCAGTACTTAAAACAACTTGAGCTTGAGCTAGTCAAGGAAAGAAAGACAACAAAGAAGAAGCTAAGGAAGAAGCTGCAAAATCAAGAACCATCATCCAAAAGAGCATGAAGAAGTCTGCTGATAGGCAGAGGATGATGAGCTTCTTGAAGCTGTATGGATTCTCCGGAAAGAGACTTGGACCCATGTCTCTATCCACTATGGATGAGCATATCAGGGTAATCAAGCAGAAGATTAAGAGTGGAGAGCTCACTGACTTACACTCCACTCCAAGTCAGGCTCCACCTGAAGTGGAGGTTAAGGTTGAACAACCAGAGACAACACAACCCGGACCTCCTGCTGTTAGGATCTCAGCCCTCGGTTTAATCGATTGGACAGATATAGCAGCGGAATAGCTCAGAATTAGACAAATTCAACAAGAACAATTGATATAAAACGATAAAAGAATTTTGTTATAGAGAGAGAAATATCCGACAAAAGGAATATTGCATTAGGATTGTCGGCCTCAAAGGCACGATTACAGGTGAGTCATCTTTCCTTATAAAGAAAAGAATGACGTAGGCTGATGTCACTTGAAAGTGACATGTAACCGTTTTATAACTACTGATGTTTAACAACTACTGAAGATGTCAACAACTGACATCTTCTTACAAATGTTCCTAAGTGTTAAACATCTCATTTACAACTACTGAAAAACATAAAACTACTGAAACTACACAACTGACGAACAAGCTCTTCAGTCGTTATACAAAACTACTGAAAC
This sequence comes from Flaveria trinervia, assembly GCA_025506515.1. Lineage (NCBI taxonomy): Eukaryota > Viridiplantae > Streptophyta > Magnoliopsida > Asterales > Asteraceae > Flaveria > Flaveria trinervia. The sequence continues at coordinate 16,348,695 of CM046456.1, read as the reverse complement.
ATAAAACATAAAACTACTGATATCACAACTACTGAAGAAGTACTCTTCAGCATTTGTGACAACTACTGAGGCTTCAGTACTTGATCTTCAGACTTTGACCTTCAGGCGTTTCATCAGCTGTGACTTCAGTAGATATCATCAGCTGATGTCTTCAGTCCTTGTCTTCAGACTTTGTACATCATTGTTGATCTTCATCACTTGTGAACTCTTCAGCTGTTGTACTTCAGTACTTTGGTCTTTCAGCTTCACACTTGTGTCTTCAGCTGTTTACTCTCAGTACTTTGTTCTTCAGCTGTTAAGATCTTCAGCACTTGATCTTCAGCTGTTGTAGTCTTCAGCACTTGTCAAACTACTGATGAGGCTTTCAGCATTGTTGTGATACCGTGTGGACTTAGAGATTTTCTGATCTTGGCTCATTGGTTCTTTTGGTCCAACAAACTCCCCCTGAACCAATGCAGCCAAAACCTCTAACTTATTTATACTCCCACTTATTGATGGCAAAATGTTGGTCTTTCCTTCTTGATCAGTAGAGAAGATGACCCATGTACGCTCCGGCCTGGGAAGAAGTCTCTGATGATCTGTTTGGCATGATATGGTTGGGAGCTCTGTATTGGGGACTTGGACACCGAGCTGTTGCCCCAACCATGAGATCTACTTCCCGTGTATCAGCCTATATGATTCCCTGGTGTAAGCCCTTAAAAACATGATTTGCTCATCCATTGTCAGCACCTCGGGCACACCACAAATCCTTCTCGGCCATACACTTCAGATATGTACTTGGCCTGTTTTCCATTTTTGAGCTCAACCGTTGTTATTTGTCTATAAGCAAACTCATCTGGATGAGTTCCTTCTAAGAGCAGGTTGAGCTCTTCTTGTTTGAAGTTTTCAAGTCGTTTGTAAACCAATCCCTTCTTTATAATTTTGTTCTCTAACATCTTTTGAGGTGGTTGTTTGGCTTCATAGGCTTTCTTGAACTCTTCAACAATTTCCCAGGGGGACACTACAAGCACCACAGTGATGTCTTCGTCGACAACTCTCTTCACTTGGCTCTTGTATCTTGAAGGAATTTCTTTCTTGACAATCCGGTGTGCCACCCTAGGATCAGGCCATATCCTTACTCTTTCCCTTTGGTATTGAAAGGTATTGCAAGGGTGTACAATCTTAATACTTCTTTCTTCATGCTGATCATTGAAGAGGATGTAGCATATGCTTTGTCAATGCTTTTCAGCATTTCCTCATCATGTTTTTGCATCTGTTCCTCTTCAATCTTTATCATTACATCATGCATTTGAGAAGCAGGAGTGATGGACATTGGTTTAGCCTTAGGCAAAGTAATGACTGCAGAGAGTGGCAGTCTGTCTTCATCCTCCTCTTCATCTTCATCAGGCCTCAGTACCTTTCTTTTCTTTTGGCAAGGTACATCACTGGCAATGGTTTTTTGAGGTAAAGGATTTGGTTTTGTGGGTTGATGGTTGGTTTAGAGGGTAAAGGAGTTGTTTTAGTGGGTTGTGGAGATAGTGATTTTGAGGATTGAGGTTCAGACTGTTTTAGCATTTTGGCTGTAAGGGAGGCTTTGGTAAATTTTGTCAGTTCTTTTCGATTCCCAACCCCAGCTTCATTCAATACCTCAATCACTAGACCTTTGGAGTATTCTTCAGACGAACAAATCTTGGTGGTTATTGCCAAGATGTTGTCCCTGGTCCAGGCCCTTATTTCCATTAGAGATCTTCCCAGGTATTTAGCTATAAATCTGATCATTATTTCCAGCCTTCTCTTTCTAAGGCATCATAGCTAGCCCATCTGGATTGATCTCCTCTGTTTCCATCCTTCTGATCTCGGAGTCTAGTTGTTTGATGTCAAAACCCTGCCTATACAACTCTGCTCAATGATTTTATCCATTGAACGTTTATGGTGGCGTCAGCTTCTTTCACCATATCCTTCAGCTCCTTCTCCTTCTCAGACTCTCCTTTTCTCTTTTGATATGTGACATGAAAGTCTTTTTGACTTTCATTCACTTCAGCTCCCTTCACATTCTCCTTCTCCTTCTCATTTACAACCTCAGATTCTTTCGCCTTCTCCCCATCTATCCTCTTCCTTTTTCCTTTAACTAACTGACTCTCCCCCTTTTTGGTTGCATTGGATGCAAGGGTTTTAGCAGTAGAAAGAGATTTAGTCACCAACTCCTCCACCAAGGGTTGTATTATTGTAGGAAGCCTCTCATCAATGGCTTTGATCACTATATCTGTGATCATGGGAGTGATGAGAGGTAGGGAATTTTGAAGGGTAGCAACTGATTGATCAGGGTGGTTCTGTTCCTGAGAATCAGTGCCGAAAGCAGAGGCTGGTGGCTCGGAAGTATATACTGGCTCAGTGTGTAGGGGACCTTCAGAAGAAGGTGCCATCTGTGGGTGGATTGTGGTGGCAGATGGACTTGCATCCTGAGACATCTTGGCCAGCAGCTCTTTGAGTCTGCTAACCTCATCCTCTAGAATGGTGTTTTGAGCAACTACATCAAGAAGAAGCTCAGGTCTCATCAGTGGTGACTGAATCACCTGACCTCCTGACAAAGTCAGAATGAACATGCCTTGAGTGTAGATCAATGTAGCATGTGCCCCTTGTTCTCGTTCTGGGGACTTCCAGCCTCAGGACTATGTCCTTCATCAGCTGTTGCCACTGGTGAGGACTTAGAGATGTTACCAACTGCATCCTGGTCATTTGCTGAGTCAGGAGCAGTGGCAGCCTCACCAGAAGTTCGCACCTCCTTATCTACACTAGAAGATGGAACATGATAACCCCTGTGCTGTGGGTTGACAAAAGCATTGTGATCCTCCCCCTCAGGTGTTGAGGTTATCCCAGTAGTAATTGATGTCTGGGTGGGGGGTGAGGAATGCAACTGCGTCAGCACTTTTGCAACAATGATAGTAGGGCTTTGAGGGGCGGTTGCATCAGGAGAGGGTGTGGAAGCAGTGTGCACCCGGGACAAGTGGTGCTCTTCAATGGTAATCCCCTCAAGAGGAGGATCCCAGCATTGTGGCTTCCCTTTGAGTGGTTGCTTCAGTTCCTTTTGAGAGGAAACCTGAGCGGCTTCAGTTGGTGGAGTCACAGTCTCTACTGGGGGGTTATTTCCAGCAGAGATAACCTGCGTTGGTGCAGCAGGAGCATCCACAGGGGACTCAATTCCCTGAGTAGCTTTCTTAGGCTTCTTCTTTGTGGGTTTGGAGGGGACTTTGGATGTGGAGGTGGAGGCTGTGGGTTCCAGCTGCGTGGGTTTGCGCAGCTTGGCAGCCTGTTTGAGAGTTTGGTCAGTGTTGTGTCGGGAGTATACCTCCGGCAATACAGCCAAAGCAGGGACTCCCAGACCAACTAGTCCCTCAGCAGAAAGCTGATTCTCTATTATGGCCATTATAAACCGAGGATATAGTATCCAACGGTTAGAAAGTGGTTTTGTGGCCATATCCTTGAGTTCAAGAAAAATTATTTCAGAAAAGTTTAGTGGTTCTTGTTCAAGGATAGAGAACAATACCTGTTGCCATCTGGAAGACAGTTGATCCCAAGAGGAAGTCTTCGGAGCCAGGCAAACATTTACCATATGAAATAATAATCGTTCAGCATCTGGAAAATGTTTCTTCAGGATTGTTGAAGCACTAAGATCACCCTGATATCCATGTTGTCCAAAGGAAAGATCAAGTTGGCGCTTAGGATATCCAACAGGGTAGGCAGCATCATCTAACAGCAATATTTGGCGGATGGTAGCAGTAGAGATAACCACCTTATGCGAGTTGATAGATGAAAGGATAGATTCTCCATTAACGGTCGCATTCATCCAGAACTGACGTAGCGAATCGGCATAAATGATTGGATTTAAAAGGAAAGCCGTTTTTAGTGGGGATTGGACCATAAGATCTATAGCATTTTCAAATTTGGTCCAGAAGGGCGATTTTGTAAGGTACGCGACACAGTTGTGTCGAGGTTTGAGTTGCATGGTCGCCATTAATGAAGGTGAAAGGTTTTCAGAGCTTTTGAAAAGTTAGGTCGTGAAAGAATGAAAAACTCTGAAAGAGGGATCAGGTATATATAGTGTACGGGTGATGAAACGACTGAAGGTTTTGGTGTTAGTCATCAGTATTTGAAACTACTGATGACGTGGTATTAACTTTCAGACGTTTGAAACGACTGATGGTATTGGTGTGGTCAGCAGTTATAAAACAACTGAAGACATGGTGTTTACTATCAGACGTTGAAACAACTGAAGTCTCTGATTTAGGCATCAGTATTTTAAAAACTACTGAAGACAAGTTGGACTTCAGATGTTGAAACAACTGAGGACTTGGTATTAGTCATCAGTAGTTGTGAACCTACTGAAGACCGTGGTTTTGCCATCAGTTGTTGTAAACAACTGAAGACTTGGTGTTAGTCATCAGTAGTTGTGAAACTACTGAAGACATGGTATTGCTTCAGTTGTTTATAAAGAAACAGCAGTTTATGAACTACTGAAGAGAGAGTACTCATCAGTAGTTGTCGTCAATTCATAGCCTTTCAGCTGTTTCATACTGTCCTCAACACTTACTCATCAGCTTTTAGCTGTTTTCAGTAGTTTCATAGGACATCAGTACTTATCTGTTTCTACTGATTTCAGTAGTTGTAACTATATCAGTAGTGTAGAACAGATAAAGTACAGTACTTAAAGCATTTAGCCTTCAGTAGTTATAAAAACTACTGAGGGTAAAATAACTCATCAGTACTTATGTGACATGGTTACCAATGATCATCAGTAATTACTGAGATCATCAGTAGTCACTTATTCTAGCTGCAGCATACCAAGCCTTAACACCAGGTTGTGGAAAGTTGAACTATCCAAAGGCTTAGTAAAAATGTCTGCAAGCTCATCAGCACTAGGCACAAACATAGGATTAATTAGACCCTTTTCAAAACAATCTCTTATAAAATGATGTCTAATTCTATATGTTTGGTCCTAGAGTGCTGGACAGGATTTTTGACAATGCAAAGAGCTGAAGCACTATCCATTAATAATGGAGTCTTAGTCTCTGTAATGCCATAATCCAAAAGTTGATTCTGAAGCCAGAGTATTTGGGATGTACAACTTGCAGCAGCAATGTACTCGGCTTCAGCAGTGGATGTAGCAACAGATGTTTGTTTCTTACTCTGCCAAGAAATCAAACAGTTGCCTAGGAATTGGCATCCACCAGAAGTTGATTTCCTGGTCAACTTACATCCTGCATAGTCACTATCAGAGAAAGCAACTAATTTGCAAGAATGTCCAGTGGAATACCATAAGCCTAGAGATTGTGTGCCTTGCAGATATCTAAAGATCCTCTTGACTGCAATCAGATGAGACTCCTTAGTGCAGCCTGAATCTAGCACAAACACATGTAGCAAACATAATATCTGGTCTAGAAGCTGTTAAATACATCAAGGAACCAATCATACATCTGTAAAGGGTTTCATCAACACCTTTACCTTTCTGATCAACATCCAATTGTGTGGTGTTGCACATGGGAGTAGAACAAGATTTACAGTTGTGTAAATCAAACTTATTCAAAAGATCTTTTGTGTATTTAGACTGATGAATGAAAATTCCATCAGCTTTTTGTTTGATTTGCAAACCTAGAAAGAACTGTAATTCTCCCATTGCACTCATTTCAAACTTCTGTTGCATTAAGGTTTGGAAATCCTCACACAATTGGGGATCAGAGATGCAAATATAATATCATCAACATAAATTTGAACAAGTAGCTTATGCTGATCCACCTTCTTAATAAATAAAGTTTTATCTATGGAGCCTCTAGTGAAATTATTCTGTAGAAGAAAGTTTGATAAGGTCTCATACCAAGCTCTAGGTGCTTGTTTCAACCCATAAAGAGCTTTATCAAGCTTATATACCCATTCTGGGTGCTTATTATCCTCAAAGCCTGGTGGTTGACACACATAAACTTCTTCTTTTATTGTACCATATAGAAAAGCACTTTTGACATCCATTTGGAAAACTTTAAGATTGTGGAGTGCAGCATAGGCTAAAAACAATCTAATTGCCTCCAGTCTGGCTACAGGGGCAAAGGTTTCATCATAATCAATACCTTCTTCTTGTGCAAACCCCTGCACAACCAGTCTGGCCTTGTTCTTAACAATTAGCCCATTTTCATCAGTTTTATTCCTAAACACCCATTTAGTGCCTATTGCACACTTACCTGGTGGTAGAGGAACAAGCTCCCACACTTGCTGTTTCTTGAACTGAAGAAGCTCAAGCTGCATGGCTTCAACCCATCCATTGTCCCTCAAAGCAACATGATAGTTCTTTGGCTCTAGCTGACTGATGAAGAGAGCATAGAAGCAGAAATTGGACAACTGGCTTCTGGTTGAGACACCAGCATTGATATCACCAAGGATTTGAGATATGGGTGATTTTTCAGCTCTTGGTAAAAATCAAATCTGTGCAAGTGTTTGTAGGGTCTTCAGCAGCAGCAGATGTTGATGCAGATTCTTGAAACCATGAAGATGGTGGCAACTCAAACGAAGTTGAGGATGCAGAAATCTCATCAGCATTTGTTGTGGATGGTGCGGCTGGAGCTACAGGAGCATCAGGTTTAGAGGACTCAGGCAGTTGATCACTAAACCTGAAGAGGTGATTACTACTATCATCATCATCTTCAGTAGTAACACCAGGTGGTGAACTGTTGACAGGAGCAACAGCAGGAGATTGATAAGGAACATATTGCAGTATGTCCAAATCAAAGAGCTCCACAGGGCTTTGTGGAATCTTGTCCTTTGGAGATTCATTGAACTTGACATGTAAAGTCTCTTCAACCATCTTTGTTCTGCAATTGAAGACTCTGTATGCCTTGCAAGTTGATGAATAACCAACAAAGTACCCTGCATCCACCTTAGGATCAAATTTCTGGAGCTGATCCTTTGTGTTGAGAATGAAACAGGGACACCCAAATGCTCTAAAAAATGAAATGAGAGGGGCCAAATGATGTAGAACTTCATATGGAGTCTTCATCAATCTCTGATTTATTAGCACTCTATTCTGCACATAGCATGCTGTGTTGACAGCTTCAGCCCAAAAGGTCAATGGCAGTCCAGAATCAGCCAACATAGACCTTGCAGCTTCAATGAGGGTCCTGTTCTTTCTCTCCACAACTCCATTCTGTTCAGGAGTTCTTGGAATACTAAACTGTCTCTTTATTCCCTTGGAAAGGTAGAATTCATCAAGTGTATTGTTCCTGAATTCTGTTCCATTATCACTTCTAATACACTTGACTGAGAGGGAATACTGCTTCTCAGCATACAACACAAAGTTTATGATCTTCTGTGCAGCTTCATCCTTTGAATGTAGAAAGAAAGTCCATACAAATCTGGAGTAATCATCCACAATTACCAGACAGTATTTTTTCTGTGCCATGCTCATCACTCTCACAGGACCAAAGAGATCCATGTGAAGAAGTTGTAAGCAGGCAGTGGACTTTGGTTCTTCAATAGGTGGAAATGAAACTTTGTGCTGTTTTCCTTTCAAACAAGCAGTGCAGTTTTTTTCACATTGAACTCCTTCATAGGCATTCCCCTTACTAAACTATGGTGTATCAGCTGATTCATGTTCTTGAAATTAACATGTCCCAGCCTTCTATGCCATAGATTAGATTCTTGAGGAGAGGCCTTGGAAAATAGGCAAGGATGGCCTTTGAGATCAATTTTCTTGGAAAGATCTAAGGCATACACTCTTCCTGTCCTGTTGGCCTTCAGGAGAGTGTGAGCATCCAATACCTTGTCAATCAAACTCAGAACTTTGGATGACAGAATCCTGCAGTTCTGGCTTGTGAAAAGGGCAACATGGCCTTTGTCACACAATTGACTGACACTCAAAAGATTATACTTGAGATTTTCCACATGGTTGACATCATCAAACTTTATTTCCCCATTGGAAACAAAGCCTTCCCGATGATGTAACCTCTTGCATCATTGCCAAAAGAAACAAATCCCTTCCTTCCTGGAGAGTAGTCATTAAGAAGTGAGTTGTTCCCAGTCATATGCATAGATCCTCCACTGTCTACATACCAGATGCTACTATGGCATGTTGAAGAAACCTGCATAAATAAACAATCAGTTAGTTTTGGAGACCCAAACCTTTTTGGTTTTGGGCCTGGTCTCATCAACAGATGGTAAACTAACAGGTTTATTGACACCATAGCTTGAGGTGAAGGAGATGGTGTAGAAGAGGAATCCTTCGGCTTGGATCTCCTTTTCGGGGTTTCAACACAGGGCCATCAAGTTGGTTAACTCTTCCCAACAGATGTTGAACCATCATTACCAGCTGTGTCTGATTCTGGGAGAGAGCTTTCAGCTCTTCAGACACATTGGTATTGGTGTTTGATGATGAGTTCTTGTGTTGCACCATCTTCTTTTGAGCAACCTCAGCTATTGCCTGTTGCACTCCTTCCTTTTTAGATTTCTTTTGATCATAGGAGTAACAGGATTTGATGCTGCTGGTACAAACTTGGACTCAAACTCAGTTTTCATTTTAGCCAAATTTTCTTTAATTTTCTCTTTTTGTTTGAGTTTGGATCCCTTTTTGTACCAACAATCATCTGTGAGATGATTGAATAGACCACATATTTCACATGGTTTCTTCTTCATCTTCTGTTGATCATCAACTAAAGAAGATGAAACTACTGAAGACTTGCTCTTCGGCAGTTTAGAAGCACTTTTTGCCTTCTTGTCAACTTCCTTAGTAGGCTTCAAATCCTTCCTACTGACAGTTTTCTTCTCTTCAGTGCTGTCAGTCATTAGGATTTGAACTCCAGATGTTATCCCCTGCTCTCCAGTACCCTCAGTACTGCTAGGGGTAACATTTGGGTTGATCAACTCATTGATCATGTGAGTGTCAGCAGTTGAACCATCAATATCAGCTGTTAGGTTCACAGAGGGATTACTGCTGACTTCAACTACTGATGGTGCTTTATCAAGTAGTGAATCACATGATGAGGTGGATTGGTCATTACTTTCTCCATCAGAATCCGCTCCTGCTCTTGAAGCAAAAACTGTAGGAGGAGCAGTGTGATTATAACCAATTCCAAACTTCACATTGGAAGCTGTTTGCTTACTAAGAAGCATTTCAAAGCCCTTGCAAGATTGTACCCATCGATCACACTCTACCTGGGTGACAGCAAGAGTATCTTTGAGGTCTTTGTACTTCTCTAAGAGTACATCCTCCCTAGCCTTATCATCAGAAATTTGGCATTTTAATTTGTAAATCTCATCAGTTTTCTCTTTTAGCACAGACTCAAACTCAGCTTTATTTTTGGAATTGTTTGTTCTAGCTCTACATTTTTATTGATTAAAGCCACATTTGCTTCTCTAATAGAGGCAAATGCTGCTATGCAAGTTTCAGAACATAATTTGGCCTTAGCCTCAGAGGATACCTGTGATACCTGTGTTGAAGAGGTATTTGAGGATGATCCATCAGAGGATTCCAAAGCCATGAGAGCTAGATTTCCAAAAGGATGCTCACCACCATGTTGACCAGCACCTGAGAACAGTTGTTCATTACCAGACACATCATCTGGTAAACTGCTCCAGTCAACAACACCTGGTGTGAAGAAGCTGTGTTGTTGAAGTTGATTAGGTTGATGAGATTAGGATGGTTGAGGCTCAGGGAGTGCATGTGGTTGTTGAGCAGTGGTGCTTGAACCTGACCTGGTTGTGGCATGTAATAGCAGGGGTATGGATATGGCATTGGCCCCTGTGGAACAAAATATGCAGGAGAATGTGGTTGATGATGATAACCAGAATTGACAGGTTGTTGCCCTCTGTTTTGTTGACTATTGCCAGGAAAGTCACAAAGGGTGCAGGAGAGTTAGATCCATGATCTACATTCTCTTGCAAAGTGCCCAAGCCTGTGGCATTTATGGCACTTCAACTTACTCTTGTCAAAACCAACTTTGGTTTTGCCAGAGAGTCCTGGGAATTTCCTTCCAGTTCTTTTGTAGAACTTCTGAGATCTGATATTTATCAAGGCCATTTGGCTCAAAATATCCATCTCTTCTAAGTCATCATCAGCAATCCCCTTGAGATCATCCATGATGAAACATAGATTGTCACTATTACAACCAGCAGAATAACTATCAACACTCACAAAGGCAGGCTCAGAAGTGTTTGTAGAGAAATCAATATGCTCATCATACTGGCTTTCAGATGACGCATATTCTGACTCTTGATGTCCAATCAGGGCAGTGTTCCCTTGGACAAAATCCTCAGTGAGCTTGCCAGATGAAACCAATTTCCTTTTCTGCTCTATCTCTCTCTCAAATGTAAGCAGTTTCCCATGAAGTTGGGTGAGAGATAGGCGATCAACATCAGCATTTGAGCGTAGAACAATGGTATATGTGTTCCATCTCTCAGGCAGTGATCTTAAAAATCTATGGTTCATCTGACTCCTGGTATATTCATGTTTAACCATTTTCAATTCAGAGATTAAACATGAAAACCGCTCAAATTGTTGAGTCAGAGTCTCACCCTTTCTATGAGAGAAAGTCTCATATTGTTGGGCGAGGATTTCCCTGTTGTTTGCTAAAACCTCATCAGTACCACCAAATTGTTCTTTGATGGCATTCCAGAGGTCATGAGCAGACTCACAATGCAGAAGCCCAGAGTAAATCTCATTAGGAATAGCCATAGCCAAAATTCCATGGGCTTTTGCATCGATTTCAAACAACTTCTTGTCCTCATCGGAGTATTGCTCCTTCTTCTTTGGAACCAACTGGTTTGTTTCCGGATCATTCACCATTGGCTTATGTGGTCCATGTACCACAGATGTCCAACAACCTGAGCTATTGACAGACAGGTGATGGAGCAATCTTCTCTGCCAAATGTTATACTCATTCCTCACCAAGATCGGAGGCTTGGTAAGGATCCAGTATTGAAAGGATCATTAGAAGAAGTAGTCATTGTGGAAAATCAGACAGATTCAAGTAAAAACACATAAATTTAGCTCAAAACCACACAGAACCTCAAATAAAACGGCCAGAAGCGATACACTCTCAATCTCTATAACAGATCCTTGCGAATTTTGCTAATTCGATTAAACTTAGAGCGATTGAACAGTTTCAATGATCAATTGTTAGATCGATCAATGATTAACCAGCTCTGATACCATTTGTTAGGATCTCAGCCCTCGGTTTAATCGATTGAACAGATATAGCAGCGGAATAGCTCAGAATTAGACAAATTCAACAAGAACAATGATATAAAACGATAAAAGAATTTTGTTATAGAGAGAGAAATATCCGACAAAAGGAATTGCATTAGGATTGTCGGCCTCAAAGGCACGATTACAGGTGAGTCATCTTTCCTTATAAAGAAAAGAAGACGTAGGCTGATGTCACTTGAAAGTGACATGTAACCGTTTTATAACTACTGATGTTTAACAACTACTGAAGATGTCAACAACTGACATCTTCTTACAATGTTCCTAAGTGTTAAACATCTCATTTACAACTACTGAAAAACATAAAACTACTGAAACTACAACAACTGACGAACAAGCTCTTCAGTCGTTATACAAAACTACTGAAACATAAAACATAAAACTACTGATATCACAACTACTGAAGAAGTACTCTTCAGCAGTTGTGACAAACTACTGAGGCTTCAGTACTTGATCTTCAGACTTTGACCTTCAGGCGTTTCATCAGCTGATGACTTCAGTAATATCATCAGCTGATGTCTTCAGTCTTTGTCTTCAGACTTTGTACATCAGTTGTTGATCTTCAGCACTTGTGAACTCTTCAGCTGTTGTACTTCAGTACTTTGGTCTTTCAGCTTCAGCACTTGTGTTCTTCACTGTTGTACTTCAGTACTTTGATTCTTCAGCTGTTAAGATCTTCAGCACTTGATCTTCAGCTGTTGTAGTCTTCAGCACTTGTCAAACTACTGATGAGGCTTTCAGCAGTTGTTGTGATACCGTGTGGGACTTAGAGATTTTCTGATCTTGGCTCATTGGTTCTTTTGGTCCAACACCTGCTAATGCTCAGCAAGCTTTGTCTTCTGATCCACAGCAGGTTCAACCTCCCTCTCCATCTGAACCTGAGAGAGAGGAAGTCCCAACTGAGAAGATAGTGAAGATCAATCTGGTGCTACAGGCCAGTCTTCTCAGTTAAAATTTGGAAAGAGAAAGAAGAGATGGCTTCTAGACCAAATCCTAAGAAGAAAGAGAAGCCTGCATCCCCTTCTAAATCTCAGGATGAATCAGAACAGCCTGAGGATGTGCAGCCAGAGGAAGTTCACAACTCTAATTCAAATAGTTCCTCTAGATATAGGAGACCCATCTTGTCTGGACATACACCACAAATCCAGAAAGATGGCATGTTCTTAGAGATCAAGGCATGAAGACATTTATACATGGCAAGATATGTTTCAGTTGCCTTTGCATGACCTCTTGACATAAGAAGACACTTTGACAGCCTGAAGGATCCTGATCATCTTATGAAGAAAGGAATGGTGATCATCCTAATGAGGACTGCTAATATCTAATGTTTTCAAAATGTTTTGGTAGTATCAGCCTAGGGAGAGTTTGTAGAGATTAATGAAGAGGCTGATGCAACCTAAACATCTTAAGTCTTTCCTGCATGCTGCATAAGTGCATTAAAGAAGAAGCTTAGGAAGTTTCACACATAAATAGAAAATACTCTAAGTGTGAAATCTTCCGAAGCCAAGACCAATATCTTCCGAAGCCAAAAATGAAGTCTTTCGAAGCCTCAAAAACAAAGTCTTCCGAAGCTTCAAGTTCATGAAGACAGATTTCTTCTGAAGACTTTTAGTAACATGCTTTATCTGATGTACTGTTCCATAAAGCTGGTCACCTTTCCGCTACCACCTCTGCAAGTCACCAACTTACATGAGTTGGTGAAAATGTCCATGCTTTTGGTAACTATACATTGAAGTCTTAAGTCTGTAACTTTATACTTTATGTACTTTATCCTTTTTGTAATAGATAAGGATGTGAGCTATGGCATGTCATAGTCAAAAGTCAAAGGCAATCTGCCTTTTGACTCTACAATTGATTTTGTTTGTGTCTAGTCAATGTATCGGCTGGTTTTCAAGTATAGCTAGCGGTAGGATGTAGTATAAGTATCTCATGTTCTGTATATTTTAAATATGCTTTGTAACACTTGTAATAGAATATAGAGAAGGCAATATACTGCATTCTTGAAACCATGCACCTGTGTTCTTTGTGTTCTGTCTCTTACTTTACTTGTGTTCTTAGTATCTCAACACTTGGTTAATCCAGTTTACTATTTTATTAAAGTTTAGTTAATCTCCTCTTTGTGTTGTTGTGTTGTAACTAACCCTTCAACGATCCTGCAATATTGTTGTTGATGAACTTAATTCACCCTAACAAGTGGTGAATTAGTCACCCTTACAATGATAATATGTGCTAATATATATACTAGTCTAGCAATACAAATGATTACAATATAAACCCTAGACTAATATTTTTATTGATTTCGTGCTTCAAGTCTTTAACTTCAATAATATTGAAATCTTCATTTCTTCCAAGGTAGAATACCCAACAATTTGACATGACACATTACTCTTTGTAGGTTTCATGATGTGGTGTAGGCTAATGACATGAGTGTTCCCTCCGCCCTAAGGTGAAGATTCATATTGAGAGAATCTAGAGCGGTGGAATTTTCCGGTTAAACTATTATAATCTCATAAACTCTCATGAGTTGGAGCCTTGGTCTCCTCTCCTAACTTCTCACAAAAATCATTATGATTGTGCTACATACCAGAAATCTTCTCTTTATCTCAAGGTCACGTTTGTCTTTTACGGGAGCTTTTGCAGGGTTAACGGATCTTATTGCTAGTACTTTGATGATTTTATTTTACAAAGTATCGTATAGGAAGTATTATCTAAGATAGAATTAAGTTTTATTCTTATCTCATCATTCATAGATTCTAGGTTATGAGTAGTATATTACTAGATATGTTTGTGTGTTTGTTTTAACACTTATTTGACAACCAATATCAAATAATGATATGTTAATATTTACACCTACAAATAATGTGTATTCATCTTCATTCTATGCATTCTTTATTGTGAATCATTTAATTAGACATTTATTATGTTTGATTTGAATGTTTTAGGTTTTGAAAGGAGGTTGATGATTTTTGTGAAAAAATTCAAGATTTGTAAAGTTTTAAAAAGAAAAACATTTGACATGCCTATGTTAGAACAATAGGCTCAAGTAGAAAAGCTGAAATTTATATTTTGTTGATTTGACACATAACATGCCCATGTTACTTATGAACATGGCCATGTTCAACCTAAAATCTTGATATATACACAATTTCCCCCTTTTGAGACATATTCATTCTTTCTATATAAAACCATAGTTCTCTCAAGTCTCTTAGGTGATTTTAGGCAAATATTAAAAGATTAAAAGCTAAGATTAAAGATCAAGTACTTTCAAGTAGGATCTAACATCATCCACATCATTCCCACTTATATTAGTTTGAATTCTTCTAGATCTACTATGTGTTCTTTCCTGTTCTTGGGTTTAGGTGTGTTTCTTGTAAGCCTCATGGCCTAAACTCTTATTATCATTTGAATAAGATGAAACTTAGCATTATTTACAACATGTACATGATTTTTGATGTTGTTTATGTTAATAATATGATGAAACTTGATTATACTTCAATGATTATGTGTATATGTTCTAGTTTGATGAACTATTCAATCTTATGAGTGTTGTAAGCATGTTACATTAGAAAACCTCATGTTCTTACAAGATTTATGCATATGATTACATCTTTTGTGTGTATTTTTACGATATTTGACTTTGAATGGTGAATGAAGGTTCACAGTTAAATAAATTGGACAAATATGCATTCTTATACTTATATTTGAGAAAACCATGGTGTATTTCATGAATCTCTCTTATTATTGGTCATGAATTAATTTTGTAATCGTGGTTTGATGTTCATGAGTTGAAGGGTAGTTTGTCTATTTATGCAAGTTGAGGAGGTTGTCATATGTTTATTGTGTTAACTTTCCAAAAAATTATGTAATTAGGTAACCCCAATGGCAGTCTAATTCGTCTATAACATTGGCATAATTATATCATTAGTTCTTCATGACATAACTTTAGGTGGATATTATGTGTTTATCGTTCTAGCTTTCCGAATGGTTATATGTTTAGATATCCTTGACGGAGGTTTAAGCTACTTCTATGTATCATGTGTAAAAAATGGTATCACCTTGAGTTAGTGCTAGTTGTTAATTTTATGCTAAGTGAAATCAAAGTTCAAGTAGTATCTTTAAATGATTGTGTATATTCTTCTTTACTTCCTTGATTTGTTATTTTTATTTGCTAATTACTTTGTTTAATTTAATATTCACAAACCTAAACTCGATGATCGGTTAAATAGTGACGATGATTAAGTATTGGAAGCTATTGTGTCCACGATTCAATACTCAGTTCTTATTTAAAACTATACTACTATACGATAGGTACAATTCCATATTGTGTGTAGTTGTTTAAAAATGATAATCATTTCTTAATTTAAAACTTAATTGTTTGCAAATTCCTTCCTAAATACATATATATATATTATATATTATATATATATATATATATATATATAATATATATATATATATATATATATATATAATATATATATATCTTACACCATCAACAACGTATCTTTAGCTATTGTTTAGAACATATGGTTGGCCAGCTTCATTTTCAAGAATAAAGCATAAAAAGTTTATTGACAATACAAAACCCAAGAAACATAAACATATGTTGTTAATTCACTGACATAGTATGTGATATCACTAGTTAAACGATACTTGAACACGTTACATCCTCTAATTGAATGTTTAGTTGATAAACTTTATAATCAATGGTTATTTTTTATAAAATCCTTTTTAAATGATTATTTTTATAATTTTCCTTCCTAAAAATTATCCAAAGGAAAAAAAACATAAGACAAAAGAAAGATACCAAAACATAAAACATGTAATCTCATTTAATGTTCACGATCACATTTCTTTTATTCAGGCGTCAAATGCACTTCCTCTACCCCATCTTATCATGAACACACGAAACAAAACCAGCTTCCTCATCGGAAAACCATGACCACAATCACCACCATAACCACCGCCACCACCACCGCCGAGCCGCCGTATCACCACCACCTTACCGACACCCCCTCCCAAAAATCACTTCTTAACCTCCTAACCACCAAATGCACCACATCTCTTCATCTTCTCAAACAAACCCATGCCTTAATCCTCAAAAGCAACCACCTTCAAGACCACTTCATCGCAGGTTCCTTAATCAAATCCTACGCTAATCCCCAATTCAACACCTTCACATCTGCCCTCCAAGTCTTTCATCAAGTCCCCAATCCAAATGTCTTCGTCTGGAACTCCATTATCAAAGCTTGTTTCGACAACAACGACCCCTGTTTAGCTCTCGTACACTATTCGAACATGGTGGGTTCGGATTCACACCCAAATAAGTTCACTTACCCGATTTTGTTTAAAGCTTGTATGGTTGTGAAATCGGTCGAAGAGGGTGTGCAGATTCACTGTCATGTGGTGAAAAATGGGTTTATGGAAGATGGGTATGTGAGAAGTGCTGGAATTCAGATGTATTCGTCGTTTTCAAGATTGATTGAAGCTCGAATGATGCATGATTATGGCGATTTTGATGTTGTGTGTTCGAATGCTATGATTGATGGGTACTTCAAACATGGTGAAATTGAAGTTGCAGGGGATTTGTTTAGATCAATGATGATAAAGAATGTTGGTTCTTGGAATGCAATGGTTAGTGGTTTGGCGAAATGCGGGTTGGTTGAGGACGCCCGCAAGGTGTTTGATGAAATGCCTGAACGAGATGAGGTTTCTTGGAGTGCTATGATTGATGGGTATAATAAAAGTGGGTGGTGTAAAGAGGCGTTAGAGGTTTTTAGAGCCATGCAAAGGGCGAAAGTTAAGCCGAAAAAGTTTGTGCTTTCGAGTGTGGCATCCGCGTGTGCATATGTAGGTTCTCTTGATCAAGGTAAATGGATCCATGGTACGCTAGGCGGAACTCGATAGAACTAGATGGCGTGTTAGGGACCGCTTTGTTGGACATGTATGCGAAGCTTGGACGCCTTGATTTGGCGTGGGATGTTTTTGAGACGATGAAAACGAAGGACGTTTCTTCGTGGAACGCGATGATTGGAGGGCTTGCGATCCATGGTAGGGCAAAGGATGCGATCGAGCTTTTGTTACAAATGGAGAAACAAAGCGTGAAACCAGACGAAATCACATTCGTAGGGATACTAACCGCTTGTGCTCATGGAGGGTTAGTTGACGTGGGCTTTGCGTATTTTAACCGAATGCAAGAGGTTCACAGTATTGAGCCAACGGTTCACCATTACGGATGCTTGGTTGACCTCTTGGCTCGAGCCGGACGGTTAGCTGAAGCCGAGGAGCTTATAAGCATAATGCCCATGACACCAAGTCCCGCCGTTTGGGGTGCCCTTTTAGGCGCTTGCAGGGTTCACGGAAACATAGATATAGGCGAGAGAATCGGGAAAATGTTGATTGAACTAGATCCTAAAAACGGGGGTCGATACGCGATACTATCCAACATATACGCGAAGGTGGGGAGATGGGACGACGTCAAGAAAGTAAGAACAATGATGAAAGAAAACAACGTAAAGACCACCACGGGGATTAGCACAATTGACCTAGATGGGACCCTTCACGAGTTCAAGATCGGGGAATCTGACCATCCCCGATCTCGAGAGATTTATGATAAGTTGGATGAAATGATGGTAAAACTAGAGCCAGAGGGTTATGTTCCGAGAACATCAGAGGTTTTGTTGATATTGAGGAGGACGAGAAGGAAACGACACTATGGCGACATAGTGAAAAGCTTGCTATTGCGTTTGGGTTGATTAGCACGTCGTCGGGAACACCGATTCGGGTGACGAAGAATCTAAGAATGTGTGAAGATTGTCATTCGGTTATTAAGTTGGTTTCGTGTGTATATGAGAGGGATATTGTAGTGAGGGATCGTATGCGGTTTCATCATTTTAGAAATGGGGAGTGTTCTTGTAAGGATTTTTGGTGAGGGGATGATTAATGGTGTATATTCAAACTTATGTTTATTTGATTTTATTTTTTATAAATGTTATTGATACTAGTGGAGTCTTCAAGACATGTACCAAACACTAACAAACTCTAAAACAATAAAATGAATACAAATTGCTTAGACAATTAGCTGTTAAATAAAACCACATATCACACACTCAATGAAACTCTAAATGAATAAAAGAGTAGGAAACTCTAAGTGAATACAGGGAAAATACCCTATGATCAAATAGTTTATTGATTAAGTTAACAACTCAAAACATACTTTAGCTTTGTAAAAATTTATTTTATGTCCGATCACCTAGATATCATAGTCATATTTGTTGACATGTATCAAAATCAATATATTTATACGTTATATAAAATTTGAAATAAAATTTGAAAATAATAAATGATACGTAACTTTGTTAAATTAATTTTATCAAAAGTATATAATTATTTGAAGTGTGGTTAATTAATTGATATTTTAAGTGGAGTTTTTAAATTAATTTTATCAAAAGTATATAATTATTTGAAGTGTGGTTAATTAACTGATATTATAAGTAGAGTTTTGGATAAGGTTAACATAGAGTGATAGAAACTAAAATGCTGTTTGTTTTTTCTGCAGGAAAACGTCTGCAGTCTACGGAGCACATCTGCAGACTTCTGCAGCAGAAGAGGTGGACTAAACGTCTGCAGTCTACAGAAAAAGACTGTTTGTTTTAACATCTGCAGAATGACAAAAAATATTCTATAATTAGATTAAACCTATTTTTAAACCTATTAAATTAAACCTATTTTTTAACACTTGTTTTCTTGGACTTTAACCACACACACACATCCGTACGTACATACAACATATATACACATCCATACGTACAAGCAACCCGCGAGCGAGATGCGGGGAGGGGGTCGGGGCGTAGGTAAGGGAGGTGGAGGTGGAGGGCAGGTGGGAAGGGGGGGGGGGAGCAGGTGGGGGGAGGGGGAGGCGAGGGCAGGTGGAGGGAGGAGGGCATCGATGGTCCGGCCAGTGGGGGGAGGTTGGGAGGTGATGGTCCGGCCGGTGGGGGTGGTGGGGCGGCGGTGGTCCGACCGGGGGGAGGTGGGGCGGCCGATGGGGGAGGTGGGGGAGATGGAGGAGGTGAGAAGAGGTTAGAAGATCTCAGAAGACATAGGTTCACATCTTCTTCATGCAGACCTCCTGTAGACGTTTTTTAATGAAACGTCTTCCAAAAAAACAAACACTCTGTGCACTCAAAACATTTTCTCGCGTCTGCGTGTGCGCAGATGAAGAGGTGGGGAAGAGGTTTTGTTAAAAAACAAACACTACCTAACAGAACATAAATTTTAAACCATCAAGAGCATAAGACCACCTCACAAGTTAACTTTTCTTATAAAAACGTACTTACACGTATTTTAAATGAACAAAATTTTCTTGTTTATATCCGTTTATTTTTTAACCGCATGAACATAAAAGAACTTTTCGTCAAATGGTTCATGATCGTTAAACATTTGGTTCGTCTACCTCCTTTACTAAAACCATTAAAGTGGATTTGTTGTGCGAAGAGTGCGTTATGACTCATGGCCGCCTATCTAACTAAAACCATGATACTAAAAGCTTCACCAATTAGAGACCCAAAAAACATTAAAAAAACATGTCGAGTCACTACCACATAGAAAAAACATTCATTTTTTAAAACTCTTAAAAATCTCTCTGATAAGATGTTTTAAAAACATAAAAAACATTGCCAAATCATCACTATTTCTTATATATATAAGAGCATTCACAGTAGCTTTTTTATCTTTATCTATATAATTACATTAAAAATCACTATATTTTCTCTCTCATTTTCAATTAAATAATACTTTTTATACCATTATTATTATTTTTTTTCTTTCCTCCACTCACAACCACTTAAAAAATATTAAAAATTTTATATGGATTTGAATAGTGATTCTTCAAATATACCAATCCACAATAATATTTTTTCTCTCCTTCACTCACAACCAACCAAAACCATTCCATATAATATACCAAACGCATTCACATATTTTTAAGAAATCCACTGTAAGTGCTCTAATACTAATTATCAACTTGTGGATGCCTTAATTGTTGTATTATGTGCATAAAAATTATACATACCTTTTTTTCCTTTTAATTTTTTTGTTGTAATCCCAATACTTTTACATATTTTACAATTTAACTCGTAAATTTTTCACTTTCATTTTTTAGTTCCTAATATTGTTTAAACTTTTACAAACTTGTTATTTGCTGTCTAAATTTTCAAATTTAACATGCCGTAACGTACACATGTGGTTTAACTTTGTTACATTTATTTTTTTCTTATTTAACATCACCGTTGTAACGTGGTAGCCGTAGATCGACTTTGTTATTATTTTTAATGTTTTAAGTTTTACGTGTATGATTTAACGTTTTTACTACTATTTTACGTTTAGTTTTATTTTTCCGGTACTAATTGTCACTGAAGATGCTGACATTAGTGTTACCCTCATCTTTCCAAACTTCAAAAAATATTATTTTTTCAAGTTCATATATGTATGAACAAGTTTTGAAAACACAAATGTATCAATAGTTCTTGAACAGATAGACGTGACGTTTTTTTTTAAAACTAAAAATGTGTCGTGGTCTCGTTGAAGATGCTCTAATGTCAATGAAAACAACCTTTAAAAAAAAAAAGAAAACTTTATTCCAAAGAACCCAGTTTCAAGTTTCAACCATTTTAATATTGTTTCAAGTTTGACCAAACAAACACATCCCAAGACGCACCCTTCTCCCCTTTCCCCTTTATCCTCCCCAAACCCCACAAACCTCAGCTCACACTCAACACCCCCATCACCAAACAAACCCCATCACCAAACAAACCCCATCACCAAACAAACCCCATCACCAAACAAACCCCATCACCAAAATGACCTCTCAACTCACCCAATCCCACCGCCAAAACGCCGATGTCTTCACCGGCGAAGCCCTCTGCGCCCAGAAAACCCAAGCCCTCCTCCGCAAATTCAACCTCCCCAAATCCCTCATCCCCATGACCGACGTCACGGAGGTCGGCCACAACCCCGCCACCGGCTTCGTCTGGGTCCGCCGGAAGAAGAAGGCCTTCCACCTCTTTCCTGCCATCGCCCGGAAGGTCTCGTACGACTGCGAGGTCACGGCGTTTGTCGAAGATCGGCGGATGAGGAATGTGACGGGGGTCAAGAGTAAGGAGTTGCTGATTTGGGTCACCGTTTCGGATATAGTGTCGGTGACTCTGGGAAGATCACGTTTGGGACGCCCGCGGGGCTCTCGCGTACGTTTCCGGCGACGGCGTTTGAGGATGAAGAAGAAGGTTAGATTTGATGTTATTTGTTATGTGATGTTTGGAGATAATTATGGGTCATCAACCGGTGATGTAATAATGGTGTTTTGTTTCTTATGTGCGTATTCAACGTCAACAGAAGCTATTTCATGATTTTATCGACTGAAGCGAAGTATAGTTTTCAAGTATATGAAATGTTTATTTTCTAAAAGTTGTGGTGTTTTACGTTTTACAGTGAGAATTGCATATATCATCGTAAACTTCAGAAAATCGTATATTTTTCTCAAATCATATTTAAAAACACTATAAGTTATGCATTGAAAATTGATAATTTAGAAAAATATTCGATTTCTCTTATATCTAAAATTTTCTAAATTTTAGGATTTTATCAGCCACACGTATAAGTTAGGCATTCAAATAAAGTTATTAGACTCTCAATTGGCGTATGTTCCTCATCTAACATGATGTATTTAATGACTTTTTAATTCTTACAGGCTTGTCTTATTTTCTTTGTTTGATAAATCAACATCATATTTATTTTTAGTTTTATACTAGGTTACAATCTTATGTAATACATGGCTTAATAAATGTATTGTTACTTGGTTCATAATATAAAAAGTTATGTTTTAAATATTGTGTATTATACGGATTTAATAAACTCATGTATTACACATTTAAAAATTTAAAATTAACATATTTTAAATTTTAATTATGGATGGTTTTTATTAATAAATAACTATTATAACATTAATATTTAAAAGAAGAGAGAAATAGGAAAACTAATTATTAGACAGTCTAGAATAATAACAGTTGGATTTATTTTTATTTATAGTATATAGATTGATTTTTCTTTGTATTAGTTTGTTATGTTTTTCTTCACATTTTTTTTTCACACTATGCTTTTGATGAATATTTTCGGGTTGGCGTTACTTATTATGTTAGAAGGTAACAGTTGGATTAGCTTTGATTATTTTGTAGTACTTTAATTTTCTTTTCTCAAATTGGCAATTGCCTTTAACCTACTTGGTGACATGCTAACATGAGTACATGACCGTATTATCAAATGAGATATATATGATTCTTCTCCATTGTACTGGCCTACTGGGATTAACCTATGCAAAAACCAAACATGTTACCATTACCTTTCTCTCATATATATTATTTCATATTTATTTATATTATTTAATAATTTAGAGGATGTGTCACGTGTTATGTGATCCTTTGAGATCGGGTAATTACTCAACAGGATCAGTGTTATAATCTTAATCTGTTGATGACAAGGTCTGTTATGTATAACTTTAAGGTGTAACCCAATCAACTCACACGTTACTTTGTATAGCTGACGTTTTCTTAACCTCACAAGAATCAATTTTGTGCTCAAACACCAAGTAATGAGAACACAGTAAGATTTCTGTTTAAACTCGATAAACAACCAATTCGTATCAACACACGAGTTTGAGGAGCAGCGAACGCACACCCTCTACAAAAACTAAAAATCTAAGGTGTTTTATAAAGCTCCACTACGCGTACAATCATTCCTTTTTTCATGTTTATAAATAGGCAAGTTATGAGCTTACACGGGTCATTAACCTATTTGGTGACATTACAACATCAACATATCATCAAATGAGACTATACACTCTTCCATTCTTTCACATGTCAAAACTCAATATGTAACTGCTGCATTCCAAACAACCAAACCTCAAGACCACGACTCGAAAGGAGTTCTCATCCGTCTTTGAAACCCAAGATTTCGCGCTCCAAGAGTCTTGCAGTCCCATACAATCTCACCAATCATGTCTTGAGGCGAGCATAGACTACCTTCTTTCACTGATCTTTGCAGCTCACAAAAGAATTTCAAATCCTGCAACTTGATGTAATCAAGAAACAACTGCTCATGATCTGGGATCCAATTCCTTGGAAATGGTGTATAATCACACGACGGATCATAGACATATGTGAAAATCTTATACTTCAATCGCATCAGCAAGACCCAATCTCAACAAATCTGCATACTCTGGCGTTCGATTATCCATACTCTGCCTAAGTGGACGGCTGAGATTGCGTGATGCTTTCTTAAACACCTTTGCCCTCGATTTCATCCTATACCTAGCAGCGTATAGTTTAGCCACAGAGCTTCGGATCACGTATGCACAAAAGCCAACGACCTTCTTTCGGTTATCTGCATACTGATACCAATCAGCCATTGTTTCAAGAAACTTGTTCATTTGTGCATTCGTTTGCGCCTGACCACAATACAACATTGGAGTACATGGTAATGGCTCGGGATCTTTGTCACCCTTAACAAACTTAAGCCGTCTAAACTGCCTTATGCATTGCTGCAAACTCGCGGTAACAGAAAGCAAAATCCCCACACTTTTTTGAGTCACAATATGACCCCCATTTGCTGCAAACCGAATAGTTGGATAAATCACCCTTTGACAGATTACATGATCCAAAAACTGAACGCCTCGGCTTACATGCTCAATCTCCACCTTTGATTCATCCAACTTTAGCCTGTATTTGTTCGCGCAAAACTCAATTATCATATCCCTAATCTCTACTGCATCTGTTCTTGACCCTCTAACTCCAATCAAGAAATGGCCCCCATACCTTATATAATCCATCTTTTTAGTTTTATCTTTCCCACCTCCACGAACAAACTCAGGCCACGAGGGTGTATGCATACCACAATCATCAATCATAAGATCATTCTTGACTACATTATTATCATTGGATGAATGAAAAAAACCAACAATTTGCTCCTCCATCATGTGATCTAATTCATTAAGATAGATATTAGCAAGTAAAGGGCTTAATATACCACAATAGCCATAATTGGGTACCTTTGCAGCTTCCACAGGTGCAAAATCATAGAATGTTCTTAGCCAATAAGGGTCTGGTTTAGCTTCATCTTCATCAAGAACTTTCTTCCTCTTCAAACCCTTTTTCTTCTTCTTCATTCTCCTGCTAATCTTTTCACTCGATTCACACCCTGATTTCGACGATCCTTTCAATCCTGATTTGATCAAAAGCAACACTTTCTGATCTGTCACACCCTTTTCAACAAAATCAATCATCAAATCAACTTCCAATTCATCAAAAACTTGGGTCAAATCCCCTTTCAAGAACCACACATACCCAGCAAAATTACTCCTAATTGTCCGAATCACTGTATGCGCGTTCCTCCGTGGGCGAAACGCGTGTGATTTGGGCGAAAACCTAGACTCAAACACCGGCTCAAGAATCATCAAAATTAGTTCTTGAACCACAAAATCTTGAAACAGAGTTTCGCTACTATCTGCAATCATACGCACCTTTCGATTCGAGAGCTTCGAAAAGGGGGTTTTCTCATTAGGGTTTTGAATGTAGGGTTGTGTTCTCATGTTCCACTGAAATTGACCCTTTACGACGGCGTTGCGGAGAGATAGGAGGTCGGTGAGGACATCGGTTCGAACCGCGTGGCGCGGTGGGTACGAACCGGTGAAGTGGGCGCAGGTGCGTTGGTAGGCTAGGACCCATAGGTCGAGCTTGGAGATGAAACCGGTGAGGTTGGAGAAATGGGTTCGGTTGCGGTACGTAAAGGTTCGGACCCATAAATCTGAGAGTATTTGAATTGGGTCTTCTTTTAGAAGGGAGTGTACGTCTTGTTGGGGTGGTGGTGGTGGTGGTTGACGGTGGCGATGGTGGTGGTGGTGGTGGTGGTGGTGGTGAGGAGAGAGGTGGGAGAAGGTGCGAATGCAGGTAAGGTGTTTGAGTTTAGTCCTAAGCGACATTGGGGATGCATTTGAGGGTTTTTTGTGGTTTTAGAACGTTAGGTTTTGCTAATAAGCATTCTTTTCAAAATAAACATAATTTATTGTAATTGGGATTAGGTGGTGTGAATGGTGGTGCTGGCTGTGGTCGCTGGTGGTGGTGGCGGCATGCTGCCGGTGACTGGCTGTGGCGGTGGGCGGTGGTGGTGGCAACGATGGTCGAGGATGGAGAGTGTGGTGGTGGTGGTGACAGCGATGGTTGAGGATGGAGGGTGTGGTGATGGTGGTGACTTAGGATAAAATAATGAATGGAATGAAAAAAATGGGTGTATAGAATAAATTTGGTGTTATAAAAAACAATGAGATTACTTGTGTAATGATCCCATTTCATTTGTCAACTAAATATGTTATATTTCATTCACATTTAAATGTTCATTTCAATCCATCTTTTATTTCTAGATACCAAACGTTATCTAGGGTTTGAATTAGGTTTTTTGTATAATAATCGAATGATTGCAATAGATCCTCCTTTCTGGCAGTTGTAGGGCTATAATTAATTTTTGAATTTTCATCTATTATAATAGGGTTGTAACTTTTAGAACCAATGACTTAGGATTAGATGTGTACAAGCCGGTTTGGGGGCCCAAACCGGTTCGGGTTTCAAATCGAAACCGGTTTGGTCAAAATTGGTCAAAACCGGTTTGGCCCAAAACCGGTTTGGCCCAAAGCCGGTTCGGGTTCGAACCTGTTCAACGGCAAAAAAACCCAACCCTATCAAACCGGTTTGTTTTTATTTATTTTTTTTGAAAATTCGGATTTTTGTTATATTCAAAGAAAAGTTTAAACTTTTTATAAAAACATAAAACAATTTATATAATTTAAACAATTTATAACATTTATAAACATTTAAACATTTAAACATTTAACAATTTAAACATTTAAACAATTTAAAACATTTATAAACACACACACATATATATATATATACTATTTATAAACATTTATAAACAATTTAAGCATTTAAACAATTTATAATATTTATAAACAATTTAATATTTAAACAATTTATAACATTTGTAAACATTTAAACAATTTAAATGTTTAAACAATATATAAAACATTTATAAAATTAAATAACATACAAGGGTAAATAAAAATCTTTAAAACTAAACATTTAACATAGTCGTTTCTTCGTTCGTATTATACTTGTACGTTTATTCCTCGCCACCAAAACGGGAACTATTACGAAGGTAGTCATCATATGCCGCTTCATCATCAGTCATTCCAGGTGTCAATCCGCTCTCTACCTTATCCTTGTATAATTCTGCTTCGTATTCTAGTTCTCCTTCAAGTGAACGTTTGTCTTGTACTCTTTCCGCGGCATCCAAGTAATCTTTCAAGCAAATTGACATTTCAACCGCTTGTGGAGTGAGTCGAGTTCGTCTTATTTATATAACCCCGCCACTAACAGAAAAAAACAGATTCTGAAGCTACTGTAGAAGCTTAGACGATTAGTAAATCTCGGGCCATGGTGGATAGGATGAGAAAATGATCTTCCTTACCTTTCCACCAAGCCAACAAATCAAAAATTTTAAAATCTTGTGGAGTCATGGTCGATAAAAAGTTTGTAAGACCATACCTCCCGAGTTCACTACTCGGAGTGTTACTATGTTGACGTTTATTACATTCATCCCTTAAAGTATTATATAAAACAAACATTGGATCATTCGAAGTTTCAGCATTTGTCGCATGCCTTAAAGCGTCATGGATTTGTGATGTTTCCCCGTATTTTAATAAATAAACATCATATATTTGTTCTAATTGTTTGTTAAAAGTAACTTTTAAAGTTTTACTATACATTGGGTTACCAACTTCTAAATCCAAATTAAAAGTAACTTTATTAAGTAACGTTTTAACCCCCCGATAAATTTAAACAATGGTTTAAAGCAGCGGCACATGTAATAACGGGATGCATTTCTTTAAAATACTTTATAATTTTTTTTCATTGGGGGTATCATATTGGAATAAGGTCTACCCCTACACGACAATTCATTTAATTTTAAAGTCATTAAATAAATTTGGTGAAGTACTAACAGACTCGTTGGGTAATAACTCCAGAAAGACACGTAGTTGCGTTTTTAAAAATTTGAAGCATTTTGTTACTTTTTCGATAATGGCTCAACCCAATGGATGGTAAGAATTTGCCTTTCTCCGACTTACCAAACTATTATGAAAGGCTATTAACTTTCTTTTTGTTCAATAGCTTTTTCAAATATGTTTCAAGTGGAATTCATCGTGTTGGTACGTCTCAATTCGGGCCTAAACATTTGGTATTTGCGTCTTTACAAAACTTGCGATATTTTGTATATCTTTGGTTATTACTAAAAATATCACGTAACATTCTTTTAAAACAATCTTTAACTGTTTCAATCGTATTTAAACCGTCTTGAACGACTAAATTTATGATGTGTGCAACACATCGACTATGAAAAAACACACCCTCACACATTGGTTTATATTTTAATTTCAAAAGATATATCACAAGAGTGTTATTTGACGCATTATCAAAAGATATAGACAATATTTTATTTTCTAATTTATAAGTTTGAATAACTTTATTAATAAGATAAAGAATGTTTTGGCCGATGTGAGGATAATCAAACAATTGAAATGCAATCGTAGGGTTCATCATTTGCCACGAATTGGGTTTAACCCAATGGGCGGTGACACAAATATACGAGTCCGGTGAACCATAAGGTGTCAACCAAACATCACTAGTTAAGTTACAGCAGTTTGTAAATTTTCAAAATAAGATATTAATTCATTTTTAGTTTTTTTCCACATTTTTAAACAATCTCTTCGAAGAGTAACATGACTTACATTGGTGTAACGTGGTTGGAGAGTTCGTTGAATGAGTCGAGTCAAATGTTCGTTGTCGAAATGTTTGAATGACAAACTTTCTTGAATTACAAATTGCGCCATTTGCTCCCGAACCGCATCAACGTTATAAGCCCAAATATTTCATTCGTTTGTCATCGAAGCTTGACCTTGAGAAGGTTTACCTTTTAAAGCTTTACAATATTTATTTGAAATATGGTTTTTCAACGTTGTGTTTGCATCTTTTTTGAAAAACTTATGACAAAACTTGCAATGAGCCTTGTTTGGACCGCTAGCCATTTGACATAAATCATAATTGCACCATACTTCGGGGTACCTATTCGTAGGAAGGATTGCTACCACCACGTTGCTTGAAGACGCATCAACCAACGGATGATTGAGCACTTGATGACGCAATTTGAGATTTTTTGTAAGGCCCCGTTCCCGGGACGCTTACAGCTGGTCGATCATCACACATAAAACATATAATTTCATCATGAATTGCGGAAGCAGTAGAGCTAATGTAATTATTTTCAAAATATGACAAATACAACAATAAATGTCCCAACAACATGAATGGCCCTAAATGCGACGTGGACCAAGCTAGCTTAACTTGATGCAAATGTTAAATACCTGAGAAAAACATGCATGAAATATGTCAACATAAAGTTGGTGAGTTCACAGATTTGAAAGTAATAGTAAACAATGTAATGGACCACAAGTCTTTCCATAATTTGATTGTTGATCATACAATACTACAATATTATATAAGCACCGTAACCGAAGCTAGACTGTAACTGTAACAAATTGCCCCTACCCATGCCTACCGTAAGCATGAGTGTGAACAGGCTAATAATGCACCCGTTTAGACCTCCAGTCAAGATTAGGGTAATTAATCCGGGTGGGGGTAGTCAAACCCAATAGTACTATCCATGATTACCTCGCTTTGGGAAATAAACTAACGGTCCGATAACATGGGACTTTATACGGTAAGTAAACAACTTATATAACATGTGAAATCATTAACAAGTAAATGTGTCCTGGAAAATAGTAATTTGTATGTAATCTCCCCCAAAAAGAAAATAAGTAAAATGGGGTCGTGAAACTCACCTATAATGCACACGTGAATTCTAACAATAGTCTGTACGTATGATTGGTCTAGGAATCTCCTAAAAAAATCATAATATATTCATGAGGTCATGATTACTAACCCTAGATGGTCATGCATAACTCATCCACAAAGTTAGTTTTGAAAATGTCACTTGACTAGTTACACACGTTGAGCCGTTAATGTTTGATTTAGATTCTTGTTTTTATAGTTATCTTCATAAAAACACATAATGTATTGGATGGGTTTTATATTAAGTATAATAGCATTATACTTTCATGTGTATGAGTTTCTTTTTTCATCAAATACCTCCAAAAGTATACTTTATATAACTATGGGCATTGGACAGAAACAAGAGGATTTTTAGGTCTGGTTGACATCCTCTTTTCATGGTACAAAGAATTTTTATAAAATCTGATATTTTTACCATATCTAGATCTATGTCTTAGGTTTCCGAAAAAGTATATCTTGTAGTATGTAACTAAGTTTAAGTGCCTCGAAATGGGTCATAAAGCAACAGATGTTAGTGCAGCATTTTTCTGTACATGTCCATGGATTTCACCTTTTTGAGGGGTCAAACCATACATTCACAAATAGAGTCTATATTAATTTTAAACCTAAAACCTTAAGCTAAGTTACCACATAAGGAAAATCTCCATTTGATTACTTTAAGCATAACTTATGCCTCAATCTTTCTGCCCTATCTATTCTGCCAAAAATTCAGGTTCAACACTTTAATCATGTTTGTACGTTTTGGATAGGTTATACTCATCTAAAAATTTCAAGGTTGGATGAGTTAAACACTAGACATCCTAAAGTTAATGTTAGGCTCAAGAAACTGTTCATTTGACCATGTTTAGGTCGAGTTATGGTGTTGAAAACACAGAACATGAATCTGCCAGAAATTGTCTTACATGTTTTGTTACTTTTTAAATTTTGTTAGAGCACTTTTGGATGAGTTAGTGAACATGAACACATCATGGTGATGTATAGAAGATTAGAAACAAGGTGCTAACCTTAAACAAGCAAGGAGAAAGAGATGGTAGTCTTGAAATACAAGGAAAAAGAAGACTTGATCCTTTGAACTAAGAACCAACCAAGGAAAAGTAGAGAAGATGTTGTAGGATGCTTGGAAGCTTCAAGAGTCACTTGGTCTTCAAAAATGACACTTGAATCATCTAATATTTGTAGAATACAAGTTGAAAATGATATGAGGTGGTGGAGGTGGTGTCTTGGCCGAATTTTTAGAGAGGGAGAGGAGGAGAAGAGATGTTGGGTGGTGGTGGTGGTGTATTTTGAGTGAGAGAAGATGAGATGAAGTGTGTAGGTTGTAAAATGAAGGGGTAACTCTTCTAATACTTGAGTTTCTACCTTGAAAATTTCTTTTTGGTGTTTGAGGGGATTAATCCACGTTCACAAGGAATGGAATGGAGGCTCCAAGTGTAGTAAGGGGACATGCATCTTTATACAACTAAAAAGAGCTTTCACTAATATGGCAATTTCTCAAAAATCACAAAGTCAAAGAAGATCCTTCTTAGGATTTTGTGAAAAAAGTGAGATGAATGGGAGGGGGGTTTTAAATGCACGTTCATAAAGTGGGAGAGAGAGATGTTTTAGTTTAATTTAGGTGGTATTGAATATTTAGGTGGTATTTATTGCACTATAGGTATTTTTATACATTTTTGCATTTTTACTTTTTTACTTATTAAAATACATTCATATATTATAAACACTTATATAATATCATATATTTTGATATTGATGATGTGTTAATGATGCATCATGTAGTTAGTAGGTGCGTTAAAATGATCCGTTCCGAGTAAAATATCAATTTATGCGATTAGGTTTATTTATAATATCAAGCTTTTCCAATGTATTTTAATTTGGAATCTAAAATACTTGGAAACAATGGAATCTAAATTACTTTGAAATACCTTAAAATATTTATTAGTACATATATATATTAATTATCACCAACGTTCGTGTGTGCGGTTGTATAGCGTGTAAAAAATGGCAATTACGCTGAATCACCGATGCATGAAATGTAATGCATGAAATTTTTCAATGCATAAAATAACTTCAAAACTTGGAATTCAATTGAAAATCAAGTATTATAGGTGTAATTATAACCAAGTCAAGGTCGGGTATTGACCTGAAATTGCCGGTTGTCACAAGTTTGAAGGGCTGTCATGGTTTTCTGATCAATCTCTACTTTCTTCCTGTCTTTATCAGAATAGTTAGCCACAGCCATTGGAATCATACCACCTCTAGCAGCAGCTGAAGAGGTGCTTGGTATGTAAGGTCCTGTGACAATAGATTCCCACATCCTGGAGTCTTGTGACTTGATAAACCCTTTTATCCGTTGGCACCAAGTGTCAAAGTCTTCAGGAGTGATCAGTGGGGATTTTTTCATGGTTTTAGTTTCCATATCAGCTTTAGTGATAGCTACCATTTGAGATGTTAAGTATTTTGTGTGTATGAGGGATCTTAAAATGGTGAGATCTTACAATCGAGAGCCTGGAATGCTCTGATACCAATTACAGGACCGTTTAAAGGGGTTGGTCACTTACAAAACAAGTACATAATGAGGAAAGTGTTATTAAACACTTAACAGATCAAATAGAGAACTGGTAACACACTCATTTGATACTTAGAATACAAGCAAAATATGAGACAGAACTAAGAAGAAACAACACAAGTAAATGGTTTTCTAGAATGCTGAATATTGCTCTCAAGTTCTTTTACAAGTGTTAAAGCATACAATGAAAGTTACAAGGACCTGAGATACTTTATATTACATCCTACAGCCAGCCATGCTTTGAAGGCCAACTAGAAACATTTGAACAAGACATCAAAATCAAATGTAAAGTCAAAAGGCAGATTGCCTTTTGACTAGTGACTATGACATGCCATAGCTCACATCCTAATATATTACAAAAAGAATAAAAGTATATAAAGTAGAAAGTACAGACTCAAGACCTCAATGTACAGTTTACCAAAAGCATGGACCTTTTCACCAACTTGTGAAAGTTGGCGAGTCAACAGATTTGCAACAGAAAGTGGTCTAGCTTGATGGTAAAGTATATCAGATAAAGCATGCATTCAAAAGTTTTCGGAAGATAATCTGTCTTCACTTCTTGGCTTCGGAAGACTTTTTGTTTTTAAAGATTCGGAAGACTTCACTTTAGGCTTCAGAAGATGCTGGTCTGGATTCAGAAGATTTTACACTTAGAGTATTTTCTAGTGCATGGTGTAAAACTTCCAAAGCATCTCTACTTTTGTACTTCAGTGCATGCATGCATGAAGACTTTGGATGTTTTAACTGTATCAGTCGTATACAAAACCTTACAATTTACAAATAAGAGAATTCTATGCTAGACAATAAATATTATGATAGCATGTATATTAATACGAAAAATTCATTTGTCAACCTTCAAAGTTTTAAAATAAAAGAAAATGATAAAAATGCATGTTTATTATGTTAGGATATTCAATAGATGAAGCTATCTAAAATAGTTAATCAAGAAAACAAACTGGCTCTTGCTAAAACCATCTGAGTGCTAAAATCAAGTCTTTCTACTGACTACTACATTTGTCGAATAATATGTATCAGATACACTGCATCCATTGATTAGTAGTTGTATACTTGTATCTATGTATATGTATAAAAGAAGTTTTTGAAGTGTCACTTGTCAAAATATTAGGCTTTTTCATCTTAGATTTCCCGTCTCTCTCCTAATAAATGATAATAATACATATTATTTATATTATTTAAACATTACATATTGAAAAATAGATATAGTAAAAGTTAAAATTATATGTATTTATTAAAAAAAATTAAAAAAGAATATAAAATATAAAGTTTTTCTTAAACACTTAATATAAACAAAAATATTTTAAAAAGTGTTTTTAAGTATTATAAGGATAGTTTAAAAATGAAATTATTTTTAAAAAGCAAAGTAAAAAATAAATCATAAAAAAAAGAATGTATAAAATGAAATTATTGATGTTTTACTTGAATTACTTATTTTTACGTAAATCAATTATATTTATCTGAATTCAATGTTTTATAATTTTTTAATTTTTATTACAAAATATTGATATTTTTATTATATAACCCATGTATCACACGGGATACTAAACTAGTATGCTAATACAAACTGCTTTTAGAACAAGGTGTTAGTGAGAGTAGTGGTGCACCATGATACTACAACTACTAACGCTCCACTGATTTCCTTGTCTGTTTATTATGATTTTCGTAACCAATAGAATATACATTGGTGGTGTGCCATAATATGTAGATTAATGGTTGTAGCTTGCTAGTGATCCTACACCCGGCATTCATGATTAATTATAGTGTTTAACGTTTTTAGTATAAAACCATATACTTGTATTGTTTTTGTTGTTTTCATCCACTTGATTTTGTTATTACAAGCTTGTAATTTATGTAAGATATTAAGTGTAGCATATTTTAAAAGAATTTCAATGTTTAATTTATATTACAAGAATTAGTTTGTTTAATTGTAACAGTTAATAAAGATTCCGCATCTATTAGTTGTTGATTTATAGAAGTTCTTGTAATTACCGATCCAACATATTAGTTTATCTTATGCGTAACAAAAGTAGAAATAAATTTTATTCCTACACATATCCTACACATGCATCATTATAGGGTTAAACTTTTATAAACATATTAAAAATTAGCTTGGTGAATTTTTGTATACATAAACACAGTAATTTTCATGTAACAAGTGTAAAATCTTAAAAATATAAATAATTGATAAAAAAGTAACTTCTTATATTTGTTGCTTTTGTTTTTGTAATAGTTGTGTTCTACAATGAAACACATGATATATTATTGCAAGTACATATATATACATCTATATATACATAACATATAAGAAAAAGAAAAAACTCCACCTCATTAACAACCCTGTGTAAAGCGATTATCTTATGCGAAGTATTTTTTAGGGTCAATTACATGGACAATCCCTGTGATATACATGTATTGCAACCTTAGTCCTCACTTTCATAAAATAAAGATGAGGGCCTGAACTATTCAAAGAGTGCATGATGACAGTCCCTAACACTAACAAATGTTAAGTTTCTCAGTTAGTTTTTA
This sequence comes from Flaveria trinervia, assembly GCA_025506515.1. NCBI lineage: Eukaryota > Viridiplantae > Streptophyta > Magnoliopsida > Asterales > Asteraceae > Flaveria > Flaveria trinervia. The sequence goes on along the minus strand of CM046456.1, from coordinate 16,314,362 downwards.
AAAAAGACCATAATAATCCTTTTTTATATTCTTCTCTACATTCAACACCCACTGCTGCGTCTACCATTAACCCACCATTACCACCAAAACCACCACAACTCATAATTGCCAATACCATAGGTCACTACCACTACCACCATTCACAATCACCACTACGAAGGTCAACACCACCATCACTGCTTAAGGCTATTGAGCACCACCACCACCACCCCAATAGCCTACACCCCATCTCCATCTCCATCTCCATCTCCATCTCCATCTCCATCTCCATCTCCATCATCATCTTCATCTATCCACACAATTATCACCACCATCACACATTAAGAACTTTCCCCCCTTAACCATCACCAACACTACCACACGATCCACACCCCACCCCCATCTTTCTTACTTATTGCAACCACAGACGCATCCTATCGCAGATCCCGTAGCCGTCGTCATCGCAAAACGATTACAACCCTATCACTATTTACGTCATCATTTCATCGCCATATGAAAAATGAGCATCGCCTTCACCATAACCATTGCGGATCCCGTCTCGCAACCACCTAAAGCAAGCAATAGAAAATGTGTTTTTGGTGATAGCTAGGATCTGTGGTGGTGGTAATGATCGGTGCTAGTGACAGTGACCATTGCTGGTACAGATTTCTCAGATGATGGAAATGGATGATGGTAGTGGAGAGGGGTGACTAATGAAAGAAGAAGAAGATGAAGAGGGTGGGGGTGTGTTGGTTTTATTTAGTTCGTGGGTCTTTTTATTTTTTAAGGACATTTTGGTGATTTTACTTTGACTTAACTAAGAAACTTAACCTCTTTTAAATTTGAGGACTACCGGTGTGCATACCACGCAAAGTTCAGGTCCACATCTGTAATTTATTGAAAGTAAAGACTAAAGTTGCAATACACGCATACCCCAGAGACTATTCGTGTAATTAACTCTTTTTATGCCAATGGTCCTTTGGTGTATTTGTTCCGGTTGTCTTATAGTAATTATTTTGTATGTTGATGGTGCTTTGGTGTATTCCTTAGATTATCAAGTCTCACTTTTTTCTTGAGTTCGTACATAATTATATTGATGATTATATACCAGTACTAGAAGAACAAAATACGACAAACATGGTTGTTGCTAATTTGTCACAAATTTGTTTTGCGACAAGTTTGTGTCAGAAACTAGGTTGTCACAAAAACCCTTGCAAAAATTTTGCGACAACTTACTAACAAGTTTTGTGACAAAATGATGTTTTCTAGTAGTGTACGGTTGGTATCATCACTGATGGTTTAGGAAAGCAGCATATGTCTTTAGTTGAAGACTTTAGTGTCTGAATTTTACTTGGTTATTTATCAATCTTGTTATTATGTTAGATCAAAATCTATTTCTTTAAATGCTATATTTCTTAAAAAAAGTGTTTATAAATACAATCCATACTGTATCTTGATACCGAAAAAAAGACTCGTGCTCCACGTTTCTTGTTGTCTAAGCATGATATCCCCTCTTTTAATATTTATAATGACCCAATTCTAATAACTAAAGCTAAGTTTTAATGTACCGGGGATAAAATATTCAAATTT
>CM046456.1:16305293-16307793 GCA_025506515.1 Flaveria trinervia | reverse complement strand
CATGATCATACAACATCAATTTCGACCTCATGAAGACCCAATTTCGAAATTAGGTTCGGCCATATGCAAGAAGCTCACAAAAACATGAAAAATCTAACCTTTAAACGTGTAATGTAACAAAATTGAGACTTGTAATGCGTTGTATGCCTTGAGATCGATCAAATCCAATGTGTTCTTGCTTAATCTTGATCAAAATCGCAGGTTTAAGAGGTGAGGAGGTGAAGTTGCGGCCGATTTAGGGTTTGGGGGGGGGGGGGTTTGGAATTGTTTTACTTAATTTAATTTACATATTTACCCTTTAAACCCTTGTGTTTTGGTATTTTATAAAAACTAGGCTTTATACTCTTTTTAAAATGTCTTTAACTTAAAAATATAAAGATATGAACTAATAATAGTTATTACATAACTTATCTTTGCAAAAACACAAGATATACGAACAAATAGGCACGTTTCCGCGTTACGCGATTAATTTCCACAATCAACAATCAAATCGTGTAAACACATAATTTTACACAATACTCACATAATCAATTTAATTATCATTAGTTTAACATTATTAATTATTATTAAGTCACCAACGTTAAACGACAACTAGTGTGTGCTCACGACACGTGTATGCAAGACTTAACGGAACTAACGGAGTTTGGTAACGGAAATTTACCGGATGTCACAATAAATGCATCCATGCGTCCATGCATCCATGCGTCCATGCATCCATGCGTCCATGCATCCATGCGTGCATGCATCCATGCGTGCATGCATCCATGCGTGCATGCATCCATGCGTGCATGCATCCATGCGTGCATGCATCCATGCGTGCATGCATCCATGCGTGCATGCATCCATGCGTGCATGCATCCATGCGTGCATGCATCCATGCGTGCATGCATCCATGCGTGCATGCATCCATGCGTGCATGCATCCATGCGTGCATGCATCCATGCGTGCATGCATCCATGCGTGCATGCATCCATGCGTGCATGCATCCATGCGTGCATGCATCCATGCGTGCATGCATCCATGCGTGCATGCATCCATGCGTGCATGCATCCATGCGTGCATGCATCCATGCGTGCATGCATCCATGCGTGCATGCATCCATGCGTGCATGCATCCATGCGTGCATGCATCCATGCGTGCATGCATCCATGCGTGCATGCATCCATGCGTGCATGCATCCATGCGTACATGCATGCATCCATGCGTACATGCATGCATCCATGCGTACATGCATGCATCCAGGCGTGCGTGCGTGCAGGCGTGCGTGCAGGCGTGCGTGCGTGCGTGCGTGCGTGCGTGCGTGCGTGCGTCCGTGCGTGCGTCCGTACGTACACGCATGCATACGTACACGCATGCAAACAGACGCATGCAAACAGACGCATGCATACACACACATGCATACACACACATGCATACACACATACGTACACACATACGTACACACATACGTACACACATACGTACACACATACGTACACACATACGTACACACATACGTACACACATACGTACGCACATACGTACACACATACGTACTCACATACGTACTCACATACGTACACACATACGTACACACATACGTACACACATACGTACACACATACGTACACACATACGTACACACATACGTACACACATACGTACACACATACGTACACACATACGTACACACATACGTACACATACGTACACACATACGTACACACATACGTACACACATACGTACACACATACGTACACACATACGTACACACATACGTACACACATACGTACACACATACGTACACACATACGTACACACATACGTACACACATACGTACACACATACGTACACACATACGTACACACATACGTACACACATACGTAAACACATACGTACACACATACGTACACACATACGTACACACATACGTACACACATACGTACACACATACGTACACACATACGTACACACATACGTCCACACATACGTACACACATACATGCACACATACATACACACATACATACACACATACATACACACATACATACACACATACATACACACATACATACATACATACATACATACATACATACATACATACATACATACATACATACATACATACGTATGTACGTAGTACGTACGTACGTACGTACATACATACATACATACATACATACCTACATACCTACCAACATACATACATCCGTACATACCTACATACATACCTACATGCATACATACATACATACATACATACATACATACATACATGCATACATACATGCATACATGCGTACATGCATACATGCGTACATGCATACATGCGTACATGCATACATGCGTACATGCATACATGCGTACATGCATACATGCGTACATGCATACATGCGTACATGCATACATCCGTACATGCATACATGCGTCCATGCATACATGCGTCCATGCGTACATGCGTCCATGCGTACATGCGTCCATGCGTACATGCGTCCATGCGTACATGCGTC